>CM060101.1:9378727-9677196 GCA_030522485.1 Stenchaetothrips biformis
GCCGCGGCGTGGCGGACCGTGGCGTCCTTTCACTCTTACTCGTACATCACATCACGCCAACCGACTGGCATTGTCTCGCGCTGCCGGACTGCTGCCGGACCTCAAAGCCGGACGCGGCGAGAGAGACAGAGAGCGGCGTACATCTGCATTTTTCTGAGGAAGTCGGTCTCCGTTTTCGTCTACACTGACATCCTAATAAAAAATAAGAAATTTTTTAAAAAAATACAGAGGACGGTGGGTGTTGAACCAACATTCTTGAACCAGGACACTGACGCATTATCCACTACACCACCCACTTCGGACGACTTTGGCACGCAGCGTCCGTCGGCTGCTTTACGTCTTTCTCAGGACTTTCTTCCTCCCCCTCCCCGCGTCCGCTTCGTTTCCGTGGGGCTGCAGGGAGATGAACAGACGGACGGTCAGACAGACAGACGCGAGACAGACTGCAGCCCGTGCGTGCGCAGCGTCCTGACGTAACCGCGCTAATCTTGGCGCCGAGCAATTCGATCCACGCCAATGGAAAATGGAACGGCTTCACAGTCGCTCCGCAGGGCAACGCGCGCCGACATTGACTGCAGCGCCCTGGGTTCGATCCCCACCGGTCGGGATTTTTTTTTTCGTCTTTTATTTAGAGAAGTTGTTGCTCCGCGGCTTCCTGACCGTCTTTTCGAGCGACCGAAGATCGAAGCCAGCGGCCCGGCCTCGCTTGCCCACTGTGCGCGTCGTCAACCCCAGTAGTGTGGTGGCGCCGGCGGCGCCACAGCGAAACGAGTTCCACTGTTCCGCACTCACCTCAACAAGGTCGCCTCGGCGCGGGCCGCCGCGAGCCGGCCGCAACTAACTGGGAAACCTCAAGATAAAGTCTCTAAAAGAGAAAAAAAATAAAAAAAATGTACTAGCCATTTTTTTATTTTTAAAATAATAATTTCAAGAAAAAAAAGAGTGGGAGAAAAAATAGACGTTTAAGGAGGATTTGAACCTTCAACCTTCATTTTTACGCGGACTCTGGCTGGACGTTGGGCGCGCTGCTGCGGGTTTCCAGTGTAACGCACCAGAGGTCGTGAGACGCGGAGCGGAGCGGCCGGAACGGCCGGCGGACCACTCTCGGTTTCAAAGTCAGCGGTTCGGTCCCACTTTTACTTTCGTATCGTCTTCATTTTCGGTCTTCCCAGCCGCGGCCCTCGACCACAACAACGCCCAGAACCAACAAGAACGCGGCGTCGGTGACGGTGAAAATAACTGTGAATTTTCGGCACTAGCAGCAGGAGGTCTTTGTTCCAGTTTGCTGCTTTGCGAGAGACTCGCTTTCTTTGCTATAAATATTTAGAGATGATCTTAAATGCGAGCCGAGAAATGAGCCTTCACAGGTCGTAGGCGAAGTGAAGAAAAACGACAAGTTTTGTTTGAACCCGGCTGGCGCGACGAGCAATCAGTCCCCGAGCGGGCAGACTCTGGGCTGACAGCGGATATTCCCGTCAAACTGCTCCTCGTCTTCCCGTAGTCACGAAACTACATGAAAAAAAAAAAAAAACAGGTCGCCCTGCTTCGGGTCCTGGTCTCCTCTCCGGGACGACGACGCCTCGAACGGCAGTGATGAAATCTGGGAGATGTGGCAAGTCATGATCGAGTCCACACCGGCAGAATGGGAGGGGAAAGGAGGGGGGGGGGCTGCCGGTCGAGTACAGAGAGGGCCTTGGCCTTGGGGCCACCGTCGTCAAGCCGATGAAAGGCCTGCAGTGCTACTGCCCTTCGAACCGCCCCGCCCCGCCCCGCCCCGCCCCGCCCCGCCTAACACGTGTGCCTTGGGCCCGCGACCTCCTGCTCCTCTCCGGGAGGTCACTACCCTCGCCGCGCGCAGACAGACAGACAGACAGGCAGACAGACAGACAGACAGACCCTGCCTGTCTTTTGGCAGCCCCTGGGCATCCCCCTGCAGTCTTGCGGCACAGCCTAGCCAAGGCGAATGCATAGCCTTACGATGTCGTCAACGTGTTTTAATGCCCGCAGTGAAAGCTGCGTCGGCTTGGCGATGTGGAGCGTCCCGGGACTCGGTGACACGCGGAAGGAAGAACATTCATCCCATAGCGACTATCGGTAGCGCAATGGTTATCGGCGCGGCGAGTTGATCTACAGGACGCTGGTTCAGAACCCACTATCGCGGATTTTTTTTTTCCGCTCTAACTAGTGTGATTTGCACTCAGCAACACGCACCTTCTGGTTCTCTACGCGTTGTTTCAGGTGGCTCTTTCATAGTGCACTTCAAGCCCGTCGTTAATTTCTGGTTTGATGTTGTTTTTAGCATTGCACGCGTAGGGTAGAGACCAACGTGTCGTCTTCTTCTGAGACCAAAATAATAATATACCGTAACACCCAGGCATAACGGTACCGTCATACTCTTCGCATGCTTATGCAGCGGTGCTGCGTGCGTGCGTGCGTGTGTGTGTGTGTGTGTGTGTGTGTGTGTGTGTGTGTGTGTGTGTGTGTGTGTGTGTGTGTGTGTGTGTGTGTGTGTGTGTGGAGGGGAGGCCCGGGCACGGCGCCGCCGCTGCTGCGACAGCAGGCACTACCAGCAGCAAGCAGCCCGAATCTACGTATCTACGTGACCAACATGAATCGGTTTTAGGCGGCCTGCGTGCACACGATCTGCCAAAGTGCACCACCGCCGCCACACCGCGGCGGAGGGGGTCTGGTTATGTCACGGCCGCCGCTACAGTGCTGCTACACCTGCTGGCCGCGCACTCGCTGAGGTCACCCACCCTCTGCGGGGAGGGGCGTGGCCGGTGGAAAGAGGGGGGAGGGGAGGGGGGGCTGCCGGGGCCCAAGGTCACACGATCCGGCAAGCGACAACGGGAGTATTCAACAATCGTTTAATATACCCGGCCCTGCCGCACCAAGACCGGCCCTGCTAGGCGCCCTCCAGCCTGCACCCGGAAGGAACACCGACGGCCGCGCCGCCTCGCCTCTGTCCCTGGGAACACCTAGAACAAACTGCATGTGCGGCGTGAAGGAGCCAGCGAAGCGTCCCGTCCGCGTGCCGTGTGTGAGTGTGTGTGTGTTGTGTGGTGGCGTGTGGTGTGGTGTGAAGTGCTGTGTGTGTGTTTGTGTGTGTAGTTCATGTCGAGGAAGAAAACGAAAACGGGAAACACTTGGCCGCGACAGCCCGAGCTTAATAATGAACGACTAGATTAGGCAGGCGCTTTGGCCTCTCTATTTTTCCCAGTGGCAGTCTAAGTCGAGTAACGAACGATCAAATTTAACAAAAGCCGCCTGCCCGCGGAGAGTCCCTCCAGCAGCGTGGACCATCATCACGATAACTTCTTTTTTTTTTCATCTTCTCTCTCTCTCTCTCTCTCTCTCTCTGCCTCTCTCTCTTCACTCTCGTCTCTCTCCGTGCTCTCTCTCTCTCCTCTCTCCACTTTCTTCCGCTCTCTCTCTCTCTCTCTCTCTCTCTCGTCTCCTCTCTCCTCTCTCATCTCTCTCCCCTCCAGCTCTTCGTCCGCTCTCTCCTTCTACACTCTCTCTCACTCTCTCGCTCTCCTCTCTCTCTCCTCTCCTCTCTCTTTTTCTTCTCTCTGTGCGTCGAAAGGTCGCCGGGACGGAAACTCTCGCTTTCTTACGTCACACACCGTCGATCCGTGACGTGACAACGCGTGTCCACGGGCCGCACCGCCTACGTCACGCCCGCGTCCACGCCCTACCGTCCACGACGCTAATCGGAACCCGCGTGCGGGCGTGGCGGCAGCGGCCGCAGGAGCGGAGGGATCCCACAAAAGGAAGTTTCTCGGCCGGTCGCGGGTTCGAATACCCCCGTCTCCCTTTTTTTTTGGCAGTTGGGACGCCTGCAGCGTAGCCCCGCCCGCTACAACGGTGGAGTGCTGCGTGGTTGCCTACCCTCGCGTCACAGGCGCTCCGCCGGGACACGTACTCTGGGATAAAATAGAAGCCTTTCAAAATTAAAAAAAAAAAATTAGAAAGAAAAGACACACACGCAGCTCAGACCGCACCGACGGGAACAAAAGGAACTTTAAAAAACTAGGTCTAGACAATAAAACAGAAATAAAGATAAATGCCAACGACAACGGCGACGACAGTGGCGGCGACTGCGGCGGCGTCACTGGAAAATATTTCCAGGAGCTGCGCAACTCAGTGACGCGGAATGTTTTATTTCTGCGGACGGGAGCACAACTGACTTGAAGAAGAAGACGCCTGCTTTCCTCATCCGCGGCTTTGAAGCTGAACAGTAGTGGCGTGGCGGTGCGGCGCCGCGCGCACGCAGCGCACGCAGCGCCGGTGCCAGTTCGCCTTGGACGCCGCGCCGCGCCGCGCGACGCACAGTGGGCCAGAGAAACGCCGCCGCCGCGCTGGAGCGCTTGGAACCGCTATATACCCGTCGTCGAATCAGGGGGCGTCCACAAACGACGTAACAACCCCGCGTGGAGGGTCGCGCTTACGGACGGCCCCCCTCGCAACGCAGAGCAGTCACGGCCAGCGGTCCTCGCCGTACTAGTGGGATCAACGCAAGCCGAGGCGGCCGCGCCGCGCCGCGGACAGCGTTGCAACACGCTGCCATAGGGGCGCGCCGAGCGCCTTAGGCGGCCAGGCCGCCGCGCTGCAGTGAGGCTTACACCGTGCGGGCAGTGCACGGAGCACACTGGGCCAAAGACGCGTTCTCAGCTCCAGAGTCGCTACATGGGACTCGAATCGAACGTGGTGAACCCCACCAGTGGCTTGCTCTCCGAACGAGGAATCCGTTGGTGGGGTCACGCGTTCGGTTCAAGGTCCTGTTTAGCTACTCTGGAGCTGAAAACGCGGCTAGAGTTGGCTTGCTTGCACCGGGCTTCTGGCCCACTGTGCGGAGGGAACCAAACCGCCCAACTCAAAATGTCGAAGTCGAAGCCAGTGGGCGTCAAGTCGGAGCCCGGTCCACTTCAACTTCAAAATGACGTCATTCGACGTCATTCTGACCTCATTCGGACTCTGACGGGGACGCCAAAACTGAAGTAACAAGCTCGCCTTAGGCGCGTCCAACGCCGCGCGGTCCTTAAAAGTATAACCATCACGAACACCCATGCGGTCGAGGATTCGGCTGCGAGGCGTTTACTCCAGGCAGGCCTGCGGTTCTCCTTGTGCACGTCCCGGCGTCCATGGCGCGCCATGGCCTGGTTCAGGAGAGGAGGCAGAACTGGGCCGCCGGCTGCACCTGCCCGCCTACACCGTCAACAACGCCGTGCCTGCACCGCCGAAAAGGGAAACCATTTATTTGGTTCTAGTTCGAAGTGGCGACCCAGAAACTCGTCATGACACCACACACGACGTCTTTGACACCCGAGCGTGGGTTCGGGGCGGGGTGGGGCGGCGACGCGCCGATGCCCCCCGGAACGGGTTGCACTGACAAAACACTCAGCGCCTGCCAAGCGCGCCCGGAAAACAACGCACAGTGGACCAGACTTCAATCAGGTTTTTTTTTTCTTAAATTATATTTTACGAAGTGGCTGGTAATGGTGAAGGGCAGGAAGCCCTGACCTCCCGCAACCAAAACCAGAGGCCACACATCATGAGTTCGAGCCGCGGTCGCGGCGCCCGGACCGCATCGGGTTGGGTGAGGCGGGCCAGGGCGGGGCGGGGCGGGGCGGGGCGGGGTGGGGTGGGGTGGCGGGGCCCCGCGGCAGCCGGCCAGCCGGCTTTCGGGATATATCGGGGTCAAGTGAACAATATGTGCCCCAATGAGCGGCACATTGCCTTATGTAAGCGAGTGACCGGCACGATGGCGTCACGAGGGCCGGCGCGGGGGCGGGGCGGGGCGGGGCGGGGCGGGGTGGTGCGGCTGACATTTTGGACTTGGAGCGACTTATGCAACGCCGGCTTACAGAGAGCCCGGCCGGCTGCAGCTTACGCCCCCCACCGCAGGTAGGACACAGTGGACCCGCGGTCGCGAAAATGCAGCCCCGCCCCGCCCCGCCTCGCCCCGCCCGGCCACTGCGCCTGAAGACGAGCAGCCTGACCCTGTGGCGCTGTCGTGGCCGCCCGGCGTTCAGGTCTCCACAGCCGTCTCACAGCGGCGGCGCGGCCAACATCATGGCGGGCACACCGGACGCGTTTTGAGCTCCAGAGTCGCTAAATGAGACTCGAACCGAACGTGTGACCCCACCAATGGATTCCCCGTTCGGAGAGCAATCCATTGGTGGGGTCACACGTTCGGTTCGGGTCCTATTTACCGCCTCTGCAGCTTAAAACGCGTGCGGGATTTCGACCGCCTCCGCCGCGGTCTTCTGTCCCACTGTGCGCCTCCAGGACTCCAGCAGCTCCAGTGCTCCAGCCGAGGTCCATGGCCCGGCCGTCGGGAAGGCTGGGAACGGACGGCTCTTCAGACTCCGCGTAGTGAAGGGCTCCTCTTGGCGACGCGCCGGCGCCAAGGTCCCAGCAACAACAATAGCGACAACAAAGACAACAACAACAGCAGGGCGTCAACAGGAAGCCTTCATGAAGACGTGGCTCGGGGCCCCGGGCTTCTCGGCGGTACGGAGTACGTGCTGTGCGGTGCGTGCAGACGCAGTACGTGCACACGCGCACGCACCGCCCAAAACCTAACGGCGATGAGTTTCCCGTGGCTGCGAGGGCCGCCGTCGGCGAGGCACAGTGGGCTAGAAGACCGGCGCTGGCGGCCGAAACTACAGACGCGTTGTGAGCTCCAGAGTCGCTGAGTGGGGCTCGAAACGAACGTGTGACCCCACCGATGGATTCCTCGTTCGGAGAGCAATCCATTGGTGGGGTCACACGTTCGGTTCGAGTCCCACTTAGCGACTCTGGAGCTCAAAACGCGTCTAGAGTTTGGACCGCCAGCCGGTCGTCTGGCCCACTGTGCAGGGTGCCGGTGGCACGGGGAATGCGGTAGCAGCGCGGCCCCGCAGCCCCCAGTGCCGCCAACGGCACTAAACAAGGCGGGTTTAAGTGCGTGCCGCTGATGGAAGCGAGTTTAAAGGCGGCGCGACAGACTCGGAAAAAAAGATGGTAAAACACTTTGGGGAAATGATTCGGCCGTTGCGAAATGGCGGGTATCGCAACCGGCGGCGGCCAGTGCGTATCAGAATCGGGCGCCGCGTGCAACCCGGGAGGGGGCGGGGCTGCGGGGTCACGCATGCCGGACCGCGGAACACATATTGCGGTTCGGAAACCCGAACGGCAACCTGAAGGCAACCCGAAGGCAACCCGAAGGCAACCCGATGGCAACCCGAAGGCGGCCTGCGCCGAAGACGCCGAAGCAGGTTGGCCGCGTTGGCGCTGGCGGCAAGGCGTGGCCGGCGCGGCCGGCGCGGCGGACTCCGTGGTGCGGACGGAGTGGCGGTTGTGCAAACGGCGCTGCGTTTTCGATAGAACTGGCCGCGAGCCACGGTCGGCGCGCCGCACGCCCCCGCCTCCCCTGCCCGCCGTCCACACCTGCTGCCTATCGCGAGGACTCACGGCGACTGGTTGCGGAGCCGATATAAGGCTCACGCCCCGCGAGCGGACTGATTCTGAGTGGAAAGGCGTCGTCCCTCTCTCTCGCACTGTGTGCCGCACAGTGGGCCATAGAAGACCGGCGCAGGCGGCCGAAACTCTTGACGCATTTTCAGCTCCAGAGTCGCTGAATGGGACTCGAACCGGACGTGTGACCCCCACCAATGAGTTCCTCGATCGGGGAGCAATCCAATGGTGGGGGTCACAAGAGTGCGATTCCAGTCCCATTCGGAGACCCCGGACCCCAAAACGCGTCCGGGATTCTGACCACCTCCACCGGTCTCCTGGCCCACTGTGCGCCGTGTGGGTGCGAGAGAGGGGCTCCGTTTTGCCTGGGCGCTCCCGCCAATTACGGACCCCCCTGTATCCCCTTTCGGCGCGTGCCGGGGTGGGGGGGGGGGGGCAGCGGAGCGCGCCGGGGCGTATAGCGGTGCAGCCACACCGGACGAGTGCGCACACATGCCGGTAAGTACACAGTTTGAAAAAATTAAAAAAAAAAAAAACACAAAAAAACAGTAATTATCTGCACTTGATAGGGGTTGGTACTGTAATTTAGACGGACAAGGCGACAATTTTTTAAATTTTTTTTCAGGGTTGGCAGAGGTGGCGTGCCTGAGGCGCAGGCTCGCTCGCGCCTCGCACGCTCAGGCCGCTCAAAAGCCAAAATTAATTAAAGCGATGGTTTCTCTTTCCACTTTGTTTGTGGTGGTGCTGCTGTTGTTGTTGTTGTTGTTGCTGTTGTTGTTGTTGTTGTTGTTGAGGCTCTTTTCGGGCGAGAACTCCCCGAAGCGACGCGGGAAGCGTTTTGAACTTTGCGGCGCTGTTTCATGGCGTTTCTCAGGGAATCCGCGATGATGACATGCGAGGAAACAACAAGACCAAAAAAAAAAAAAAAAAAAAAAAAAAAAAACACTCAACGTCCATGTCCATGTCCATGGGACGAGCCGCCGTGTTGCCTCGTTGCCTGAGTGAGCAGGGCAGGGAGGCGACCCCGGCACTGCCCAACTGTGCAGCCCTGAGCCGGCATGAGGCAAGGCGGCTGGCTGGTCCGGCCAGTGCAGGCCCGCCGGTTACTTAAAGAAGCCCAGAATAAACGCGAGTGACCTTGCCCCTAAACTGCAGTGACAAAACGTGTTGTGAGTGGGAGACCTGCCCGGCTGCCCGGCCGGCTGCCCGGCCGGCCGGCCGGCCGGTCCAGTACCACACCCCGCCGAGCCGCGCAGCCGCGCAGCCGCGCCGCAAGAACGGCATAACTTGCGTGGGGCAACAAAGCGGGCCGGTTAGGACCTGCAGTGCACACTGGGCCAGAAGACCGCTGAGGCGGCCAAAAACCCCGACGCGTTTTGAGCTCCAGAGTCGCGAAGTGGGACTCGAATCGAACGTGTGACCCCACCAGAGGATTCCTCGTTCGGAGGGCAATCCATTGGTGGAGTCACACGTTCGATTCGAGTCCCATTTATAGCGACTCTGGAGCTCAAAACGCGTCCGGGATTTCGGCTCGGCCGCCTCAACGGTCTTCTGGCCCACTGTGCAGTCGTGCACTGCCAAATCGGTTCGAAAAGGACTCACTTTGCGCACTGTTGCCGTGCGGATGCGCTCGCCGGCAGCCCTGCCTGCGCCGCGGGGACGTTACCACACACTGTTCATAGCAGGGCAGGCGAAGAGCCTCCTTACGCAGCCTGACGCATGCACGGCGTTGCGCCATCTCTCTCGCACTCGAGGCGCGGCCTTGGGCGCCACCGCGGGGTGCGAGAGAGACAACACGCTGCTGGTGGCGGCCTCCTGTGCTCGAGGATGTGCGTATATGTAACAAAGTGTATCGCGCGGGGCCGGCCTGAAAGCGCGGGGTGTCGGCGAGGGGGCACAGTGGGCCAGAAGACCGGGGGAGGCGGTCGAAATCCCGGACGCGTTTTGAGTTCTAGAGTCGCTAAATGGGACTCGAACCGCACGTGTGACCCCACCACTGGGTTTCCTCTCTGAACGGTCTTCGGGCCCACCGTTGGGGGTTCGGCACTGCCACGGCTTAGCGACGGTCCCTCTTCATAGATCGGCGTAGTGCGCCGCTGGGCGTGGCAGCTCTTTGCTCTTGGGCGTGGCGGGGCGGGGTGTGGCGGGGCGTAGCCCGGAGACACCGCGTCCAGCGCGCCCCTCCGTTGGGTCCTTCGTCCTTGAGACGCGCCGCCGCGCCGCCAGCTGGTGGAGCAAGTCCAGTCGCTGGACTCGCTGGACTCCAGCCGTGCTGCTGGAGAATCAGCGAGGCAGGCCTTCCTCCAGGCGACTTCCAGCACGCCAGGCGCGGTGTAGCCCGGCCTTCGCCCGCTGCTTCCTGGAGGGCGTCCGACTGGAGGAAGGAAAGCACCGCGAAGCACCGCGAACACGGAGGAGTGCTGGAGGCTGCTGGAGAAGCAGCTGGAGGGGGGCGCGGTATAATATCGACGCGTGGTGCCACGGCCGTACAGTGCACTGCTGTGACGCTGTGCCTTTGCAACGCCTTTCATCGCCACGCAATATGCTTTCCTCGCGTTTTTGCTATCCCCTCCCCGACGGCCCTCGTTGACTTACTTCGAGTCGTATTGAGTCCCTATTTAGCGTGTAGAGTTTCGGCCGCCTGCGCCGGTCGTCTGGCCCACTGTGCGGTGCGGCTGCCCGCTGCAGGGACTCGGGGACACGGAGGACTCGGCAGTGCCGCACTGCCGGAGGACTTTCTCGCCTTGGCGAAAGGAACGAAGAGCGAGGAACCAGGCAGGGACCCGCCCAAAACGGGCCGCCGGACGGAGCGGCGCGGCCGCCGGGGGTCTCTTCGTGACAAATGCCGCCTTTGCTCTGCGCTTCGCCTTTGAACCGCAATAAGAATATCAGCCCCGATCCGAATCCGAATCGTGCGGCGGCGGCGGGCTTTCACGCCGGCCGTCTGGTTTCCGACTCGGCGGTCTCCTTGGCGTCGGCGGGCACCTCGTGACCGGCCGGCCGAAACAATTGGAGGAACGCAACGCAGTGCGGGGCGAGAGAGATGCTCGCCCCACGCGTGCAGCGCACAGTGGGCCAGAAGACCGTTGAGGCGGCCAGTATTCTGGACGCGTTTTGAGCTCCAGAGTCGCTAAATGGGACTCAAACCGATCGTGTGACCCCACCAACGGATTGCCCTCCGAACAAGGAATCCATTAGTGGGGTCACACGTTCGATTCGAGTTCCATTTAGCGACTCTCAAGCTCAAATCTCGTCTCGAATTTTGGCCGCCTCGACGGTTTTCTGACCCACTGTGCAGCGCACGCGAAAAAGCGAGCAGCCTTTTGACTTTCGCCACCGCTGTAATTCATATCGATGCTGGATCGATACCTCGATCGACACCCGGGCCAGTGTGCAACATGGGCAGCGCCGCTCACGCGGTTTCGATGTTACGATTCCGGTGGAGGTGATGAAATTAGCCTCAGCTCCGTAGGCAAGCCCGCTAGACCTGCCCAGTCCGTAAACAAAAATATTTAATAATCGAGAGCTGTCACACGCACAGGAGCCCAGCCCGTTGAAGCGGCGTCCTTGTTCAACCATCAAATATTCCATTCACCAACAACAACACCCAACCCTGAAAAGTAAAAGTCCAGTGCCGCGAACGGGATTCGAACCACATCCTCCGCGCGTTGCTCCCACAGCGCCGATGCAAGCGCACCCATGGACAGTGCAGCCTGGGCCTCCTTGTGAAACACACACACACGGCTGTCCCCGCGAACCGTGGCTGGCTGGCTGGCTGGCGGAGAGCGGCGCGTCGTGGCAGTACAACACAGCCCACATGACGTCAACGTCAGCGTCAGCCCGTCAACGCCGAAACCGTTGGCCGGCCGCCCCAGTGCCATCGCCTTCGCAAATTATGTAATAAGGACACATTGTGTAGTCTAGCCGCGGGTACGAACGCGCGAGCACGCGCGTGCGTCAGTGTGTGCGCGCGCGTGTGTGTGTGTGTTTGTGTGTGGGTGCACTTGGCACGAGGCGCGAAGACGCTCCGAGGGGGGGGGGGGGGGCAAGGTGTTTCAGGTGTTGAGTAAGGTTCAGGTCGGGACGGCCGGCGCACAGTGGGCCAGAAGACCGGCGGCGCAGGCGGCCAAAACTCTAGACGCGTTTTGAGCTCCAGGGTCGCTCAATGGGACTCGAACCGGACGCGTGATCCTACCAATGGATTTCTCGATCGGAGAGCACTCCATTAGTGGAGTCACTTGTTCGGTTCGAGTCCCATTTAAGAGCTCTCCTCTGGCCCACTGTGTGGTGCGCCCGGCGGCGAGCGCCTGGGAGGTAGGCCGACAAGCTCTACTCCGGTGCGTAACGGGCAGCCTACCCGGCAGGCACCCAGCCGTTCCTGCTCTTGTCGGTCGAGGATGGTCGAGGATGGTCGAGGATGGCGGGCCAGGCACAGCCAGACCGCCAGGCGAGAAGCCATACGCGGCTGCGCGTCGGAAATCCTGGCCTCCTTTATCTGGAGCTGCTTCCTGGCTTCCTGTTCGCACACGCCTCTTTCATTTCTCAATCACCCGCCGCGCGCGTTTCGTCGCGGCTGTTTTGTGCAGCGTGCCTCAGGTATTACTAAGACTGAAAAAAAAAAACACCGAAAGTAGACCCGTAAAAGTCAGAAAAATGCAACAAAAAATACAAAACGAATTAAAAAAAAAACAAAAAAAAACACTAGAATAAACTTTAAAAAGTACTTGAAAAAAATATTTGCAAGGAAAAAAAACACTTTAAAATTATTGACCCAAAAAATCACGGTTATGATAGCCAAAAGTCAAAAAATTATTTTTTTAAAAGCATTCATTTGGTTTGCGTGAGAGCGCTTGATCCTATGCCTGCTGCTCGCGGTGGCCCGGCCGCCCCCAACTAGAACAAGACGGCGACAAAGGCGGCGACAACGCGGTGCTCGGGGCCCTGCCGCCCCGCCGGGGAGGAATGCAAGGAAGAAACGGGCTTGCTCGGCCGAGCAGCGCAGCGCTGGCCTGCACCGCAGCCCGGCGTAACCGCCGCGCTGGGCCGCCTCAACCAGAGCGTCGTCCAGGTGCCGGCAGCCAGCCAGCCAGCCAGCCAGCCAGCCAGCCAGCCAGCCAGCCAGCCAGCAGTGAGATAAATTAACTCATTTTTCGTCGTCGCCTCCTGCGACCGTCTGCCAGTCCGCGACACGCTTCCTGGGTCATGCCCAGATTGGATCTCTTCAGGACAGGACACCATTGTCCCACTTTAGAGCGCACTTCTGTCGTCGCGGTAGTCAGGTGGCAAGGGATTCCTCGTTCGGAGAGCAATCGATTGGTGGTGTCACACGTTCGATTCTAGTCCCATTTAGCGACTCTGGAGCTCGAAAACGCGTCAGGGATTTTGGCCGCCTCAGTGGTGGTCTTCTGGCCCACTGTGCTCCGGGGCCGTGGCGTCATACCGCATCATCGCGCGGCGCGGCGCGGCGCGGCGTGCATGCAGGCGGCGTCTGGGACACCTGGCAGTCCAGCCCTCGGAGGGGCCCAGCGCTGGCGGTGGCCCCCGTGCTCGTGCTCCAACTGCCGCCCGGCCGGCTCGGCCCGGCTCGGCTCGGCTTGGCTCCGTGCTGCGCTGCTGCGCTCGTCTCGCGGTGCATGGCGCAACCCGCGGCACGCCTTGCTAGACTCGCCCGGCCTGTCCTGCACTGCAGACGGCCCTGCCCGCGCCGAGGCGCCCAGAGCACGCCGGGTGAATGGACCCTGGGACCTCAGCGTCCTCACACGGCGCCGCCACGCTCAACATTCCCAGGCCAAAAGCGCCGCTTCGGTTTTCAAAGGGTTCTCATCGGGCGTCCCGTTGGTATCCTGGAAGAATCGCCGATCGCCCCTCGGGCAGAGCGATGGTTCGCGGCGCTCTGTCTCTCTCGCACCCCTGCAGGACTCTCTACGGGTGCGAGAGCGTCACACAGTGGGTCAGAAGACCGTCGAGGCGGCCAAAATTCTGGACGCGTTTGAGCTCCAGAGTCGCTAAATGGGACTCGAGTCGAACGTGTGACCCCACCAATGGATTCCTCGTTTGGAGAGCAATCCATTGGTGGGGTCACACGATCGACTCGAGTCCCATTCAGCGACTCTGGGGCTCAAAACGCGTCCGGGATTTCGGCCGCCTTAACGGTCTTCTGACCCACTGTGCGACGGCTGGACGACGTCTTCGGCCAGGGCCGCCAGCGGCTGTAAGACTCTGGCTTTCTGGAGTCCGGGACGTGCTACACCGCGCTGCACCACACTTCACACCTGGCTGCGCTGGGCTGCGCGGCGCGCGGCGCTCTGGCCGCCTCCCCGCCGTCCCCGCCGTGCCCCTGCCCGGCGACTCCGCTCTCCACTCACCAGCAAAGTAGAAAGCGCCAAGCCGGGTAGGACCACGGAGTCCAGGAGTACGAGTCCGTGGCGGCGCGTGGCGGGGCTGCGACGCGAAGCGACGCCCGTCGTCGGCGTCCTCGGCGTCCTCGGCGTCGGGTATCCAATCAACGTGTCAAGCACCACACTCACACACACACACTCACACACACTCACACGCTCGCACACGCGGTGACGGGTCGGGGCGGCCTGTCGCTGGCGCGCACGTCGTGGACCCACAGGGGGTTGTCGGCCTGCTCTCGGCGTGGTGGGCGAGGCTGTCGTGGCGGTGCGCGGCGCCCTGCTACTCGCTGCGGGCTCGGCTAACTAAGGCCCGTCCTGTGCGGCGCAGCGCAGCGCGGCCACACGCCAGTCCGCCGCGGAGTCCGCCTGGCGGGGCGCGGCGGGGCGCGGCGGGGCGCGGCGGGGCGGGGCGGAGCAAGGCCGTGGCGGGCCGTGGAGCGGCGAGGGGCCCCGCGCCCTCCCCGACGCCCTCCCCTACGACGCCAGGCTGCTTGGCGGGCCGCTCCGCCAGGTGAGTTGCCAGTCCCCTTCTCTTCCCCGGCCTCTCCGCCTGGGGCTGGCGGGGCACAGTGGGCCAGAAGACCGGCGCAGGCGGCCAGAACTCTAGACGCGTTTTGAGCTCGAGAGTCGCTTAACAGGACTCGAAACGAACGTGTGACCCCACCAATGGATTGCTCTCCGAGCGAGGAATCCATTGGTGGGGTCACACGTTTGGTTCGAGCCCCATGTAGCGATTCTGGAGCTCAAAACGCGTCTAGAGTTTTGGCCGCCTGCGCCGGTCTTCTGGCCCACTGTGCGGGGCCCGGCGGGGCTGGTGGGGCCCGCGGGGCCGCGATGGTGGCGGGGGCGCGAGGCCGCCCAGTCGTGGAAGAAAGTTCTTCTTATTGTATATCACATCACATGATTCGCCCCTCCCCCGCCCAGTGTCACCTGCCCGCCGCCCTCCGCAACAGGTGCACAGTGTCATCCAAGTCCGTCCAAAAATTACGTCACGGTGCCCTGCGGGGGGTCTGTGACGCTGGCGACCCTAGGCGACCCCAAAATATTTTTCCGCGACCCAAAGTGGGGTCGCGACCCCAAGGTTGGGAACCGCTGGGGTAGGATAATTGCCTTGACAACGTTTTGTAACTAACAGATCTTTTTATTTTATTATTAATAATAGAATTACATGTACAATATAGATAGTTTTTCATTTAAAATTGCTCTCATGGTAGATACTGAGTATTGATAAAATTTTTGTATCATACGCAGCTCAATAATACATATTATTCAATTTAAAGTAGATATAAATATAATGGTAATGACTAAGGGATTGTGAAACTATGAGTAAAGGTTCATTTTAATTGTTCAAACCACACTACACTACATAATCTGAGGACAAGGATAAAACTGAAAATCAGAGAAGGGGCTAAGTCAAACACTACTTTGAGATAATGTACATTAATGTATTAAAGAGGATGTTAAGTCTGAAAATAACTTAAGTTAAAGGAGAAAAATCACAAAAGACTCAATTATATGTATTAGTTTCTCATTGTTCTACAAGTGGAACAGAGCGTAAATTCAGGCAGAGGAGTGACACTCCTTAAGTCGATCTGCTAAAAATCCGATTGAAAAATTTATCAAATATAGTATCTGTTTACATCAGTGGTGAATTATGAACAAACTGCAGCTCACAACACAAGGAAAGGAACATTCTAGAAGACAGCCTATCTGAACACATAATCTAGTGAAAGTCAAAGTATGATTGATATGTTATTGAACTTGCACAATAGGAAGAATCATTACACTCACAAAACCAAATGAAAAATAAAACAAAAATAAAAAGACAAGCACTATAGGAAAACTCTAGTTAAAGCTGCTTGTGCAAGAGAGGGGAGTTGATTCACAAGTACTGCACTACAACTTGGCTGCAGAAAATATCAATAAAAATTATACGCTAAGCACTTTTCTTCCATTGATTGTAAATATACAGGAATATAAATATATCAAACAAAGAAAAATGGAAACAGAAATGCAAGCATGAAATGGAAAAGCTCTGGAAATGAAACACTGAAACACAAACTCAGTCTCATAATAAACAACACATTATAAAAGCTAAAAGAAATGGAACTCTGAAAGTTTGTAAAATTCACAAAACAGCTAAATTTGAAAGCAGGTTAAAATCAAACTTTTAAATAGTTGTAAAGTCAAAAATCATCAAATCAATAGTCATGACAACTAATTGACATTTTTTTTACAAGTTAAGCACATTAGTGGAAGCACGGGCACAAATGCCTACTTCTTTGTACTATAAATCTAGTCCTCATTACTCCAAGAATAAGCACAAAACAATATCCTCAGACTGAGTGTTGAGCGGAATGACACTAGGTCTCACTGACTAGTCTTCCAATTATCACAATAGAACATTAATACAAGGCCTTTTATCTATCAATACTGTAAATTTCTCGCTTAGCCTTCCTATAAAACTTAGAAAAGTACCACACAGTACAGCAACAAATCAAAGATGTTCTTTGCCTTTGGTTTCCTGTTTTTAAATAAAACACTTGGCACTGGATTCCCACAAGCCTTTAAGCACCGTCCCTCCTAATAGTTACCAGTAGCTAAAAAGGGTTCTCCTCGTATGTCTTCATACCAGAAAGTCACAGCATCAAGCTTTAAAATATTAAGTTAGGCCTTCTAGGACAACATCCAAAAAGTAAAAACAAAAAGTTTTTTTAAAAAATGGACAAGAATGGATCCACATAATTTCCACACAGGTCAATTTCTAGGAACATAAACTAAAACGAAAGGTATGATAAGCTTTCTAGTTAGTTGGTCAATCCAACCTCTGCATTAAAATATATTTTGAAGTGCAGGAATTCAGAGTAGAAGAGTTTCTCCCCAAGCTATGACTGGAGCCGAATAGCCCTGAAATCTTTCATGAAAATAGAGATTTCTAAATGATTTTGAGATCACGAACAGTCGGCCCGAGCAGGGGTTTGGCTGGCGTGCACTTTTTGGAGATGATTTACGGGTATTCCTGATGCAACGTAGATTGGCTGTTCTAATGGATGTGGCTGGGGTTCTGGTTCGGCCGGGGGAGGAGGAGTGGTGGTAAAACAATACCACTCATGCTATCAGTAATGCAAACTGAAGGATCTAAGGGTAAAAATTAATATCAATAATAGCACATGAAGTTTATAGACATTTGTCATAGAGGCAGAAATTAAAAACTAATACATACTGGTTGGGGTTGCAATAGAATCAATGTCTCTTGAAGTCATTCCCATCGGGTCTTCGGGGGCAGGCTCAGGGGGTGGTATACCCCCATTGCAAATGATGCGGTCTACATCCGGGTATCGAATCCTAATTGAATCCACAGCATCCAAGAGATTTTTAGCATCCATGGCCAGAACATGTGCTGCTGAAAGCATTCCCCTAAACAGACAAAGACAACAAATGAAAATAAGCCAATTCTAAAAATAAAATTTTCTTCAAGACAAGCAGCAAAACTAACTTTCTGTAGAGATTGTCGTGTGTTGTGGTGCTGTAACTCTGAGCCAGTTTCATTGCATTCACTAGTTCACTCATATCCTTGCTGAGCACCTTATGAGCCATTTCAACCTGCAATAAGAAAAATAAATAAATAGTGTCTTTATAGGGAGAAAGTGTGTCCTTCCTCACAAAATAAGATAAAATGAAGACTCTACACACCTCTCTATGGGCAGCCATCGGAAAGAGAGGGACCAAATCATCCACACTCGTAAGCAAAGCTCTCAAATCAACTCCTACTCGGCGAACCAGATCTAGATACTCCTCAACGTTTCCTTGTTGAAACACCTATGAAATTTCACAGACAAAATGTAGCCAAAGACACTAACACATGTAAGAGACCAACAAGGCACCAGGAATGAAGAAAACCATACCTTGTGAGAGGGTCATCACAGCTTTGACCACAGCAGTAGTGCATTCATACACATTATCATTTGACCTGTCAAGATCAGCAGTTGGGGTCGGCTCCATTTTCTGTGGGGAAATAGAAGCAAAACAAAATGAGTTTACAGTGTGCAAAAAAATAAAGAGCCATTACAACAAGGCAATGAAGACTAATTGCAAGTTCATTCACCTTCACAACAATTGGCCTGTCTATAGAGGCAGTGGAATGTTCTGAATGATCAGGACTGGGACCACGGCTCACAGAGTCAATGCTTAGAGCTGTTGCTTCCTCAGAATCTGGACCAATTATGGAAAGACGCTTCTTCTGAGGGTCAAAGTGACACATTAGTAACCAGTTCAGCAACTGTAAGAGCATGATAGGACTAATTAGAGAGATGCTATTCCTACCAAATTGTTTTCTTCTTCGGCAAGCCATTTTCCATCTTCCTCTGACTGTTTCTGCTGCTGTTTTAATCGCTGTTCAATTAGTCTGGCCTCTGTTTCGGTATCCAGAGCTGGATCCCCATATATTGTTGATTGAGTCTGCCCAAACAATAACAGAGGATAAGTGATAAATCCCTGCAGTAACCAAAAAAAAAAGGGGGGAAAAAAACTAGAGAAAAGAACATAACACTAACTAAACAAAAATATATAAAACATATAACACTACATGTGAGGTATGTTACTAGTTTAAAGCATGCAATTGATGAGAGTTGATAGGTCAAGTGATTAGTAGGGGGTAAATGTTCTTTTATTATGACACACCATGCAGAAATCCCAGCAAACCATGCTGATACTGAGTAGAACCTATGTCAATCAGAGCTTCTAGAAAATAAAGGAGAGCATAATCAAAGGAATAACTCACTATGTGTTGTCCAGATCAATTAAGAGAGGTGGTTTAACAGCCAAGGTCACTAAACTATCATTCCAAGCATTATTCAAGCACAGTTATTTCCCTCTTGAATCTTTGAAAAAAAAAATCAAGACAAAGCATTCTAAAAGGAAATAAAATGTATAATGCAGAACAAACTTGTTTGCAAGTGCAAATCAAAGCTAAGATTCTAAACTTGAGAAAGAAAAAAAAAAAAAACAAATCAAATTTCATGCAATGGTCGTGCCCCTCACCGGGCCCTGAGTGGGTGTTTGATCCAACGCAGTAGATGAATGAGTAGATAAAGTCATCGACAACTGAGAGCATGTGGATGCCTCATCCGAGTCATCTTTTAAAGAAGATGTAGATGCAACCATAGGAGCCGTCACCTTCTTAGCTTTGTTACGAGGAAGTGATTTGCGCATGATAGGAGAGGACGCCCCATCACTGACAGCCCCGAGAGAAGTCGATGGGGAAACACAATCAAGGGTGCGACGAGAACTTGACAAATGGGGGCTCTGGGTAAGGGAGCAGGTGGAGGAAGAATGGCAGGGGCCCTTGTCTTTGAAATCTACCGCTAGAGTGTTGAAGGCAGAAGCTGGCGTAGTGTACACAGCTGGGTTCAATCCTCGACTTTCATTTTCACGCATCAGTTGCATCAATACTTCTGGATTCTGAGCTACGATATAAGTTGACAACACTAGGAGCTCCGGCGGCCGAGGCATTCAAAGATGCATTTGATGAGCAGTCTGCAGTGCCTAGAGGGGAATGACAGAGTTGGGGCATTCGGGACGGTTTGGGTGGAGGAGGGTCGTCGGAGCCTGAAGAGCCTGCAGAGACAAACAGGGCTTTGTTTTAGAAAATGAAGAATAAATGTAAATCTAATAAGGAGGCACAAAAAAATAAACTTGTACTAACCCCATGACATGGCTTGAACTCGTCTGTTTTCTCTCCGCATAGTCTCTTGCTGTTGACTACGTTCTTCCAACAGAATTTCACTAAACAATAAAAAAATATATATCAAAGCGGGAACTAAATTTTTGTCCTTCTTAATTTTGAGACAAAAAAAAATGCTTACTTGAGGACTTCTTTGATGTCTTTGAAGCTAGGTCTCTTTGATGGTTCATAACTCCAACACAAAGACATAAGGCTGTAAAGTCTAGGGGGGCAGCGTGCTGGAAGAGCCAAGCGTTCTCCATTTTCAATTTTACCAATCACATCATTATTCTTCACACCTTGGAATGGTTTAACACCAAGCATGAGAATCTCCCACATGCAGACACCTGTGACATTCAAGCAAGTATTAGGGTACAATTTATGTTTCAATGACACCTTCAAAGTTAATTTCAAAATTCATCTTGACTAACCAAACATCCAAACATCACTAGCAGTAGTAAATCTCCTAAAATTGATGGATTCTGGAGCCATCCACTTTATTGGCAATTTTCCCTTTGAAGCCTTGTAGTAGCTTTGGTCCTCAACCCATCGTGAAAGGCCAAAGTCTGCTAACTTGACACAGTGGTTGGAAGAAACAAGTACATTACGAGCAGCTATGTCCCTGCAGAAAGTCAAAATTGTAAGTAATAATTTTTTTAGGACATTTTGAGCATGTAGTACGAGATGGACATGGAGATGAAACACACCGGTGAACAAACTTCTTGGATTCAAGGTAAGATAAGGCTGTGCTTAATTGAAATGAATACAAAAGTAACGTGGAAAGGTCCAGTCGAGGTGAATTCTGTTGGAGGTATGCACGGAGCTCTCCCAGTTTTGCAAGTTCCATCACTATCCATATGGGACTATCAGAACAAACACCAATGAGACGGATAATATGAGGATGGTGAAAATTGTTGCATGATATCTAGAACACAGAAGACAGCAGACTCAAAAAATGCTATGATGATGGGAATACTAAATAAGGAATATGCTCATAAAACAACTCACAAGCCTCCTCCAAGAACTTTTCTGCTGTTGCAAGATCTGCATCTGGCTTGCAAGTTTTAATTGCTACGGGAACAATATGTCCGTCTTTACTAGAGCGGTAACTGCCTTTGTGAACATCACCAAATTGGCCCTCACCAATTGTTTCAGCCAGTTCGACTTGATTACGAACCAATTCATAGTCACGTGCTGAAAGAATCCAACAAAAATAACATTAAATCCCACCTTCTGGAGAACAAACTTGGCTCAAAATTAATAAAATGCAATAACTTGAGAAGCACTTACTGGCTGGGGTTGAGTAGTCACCTTCTTCATCAACAATTTCGGCATAGTCCTCAGCTAAAGTTGGACCACCTGACTTTGGTTTGGAGCCTTGAGCATCTGAAAAACATGAAGAAATGTATCAACATGCCATGATATTCAAGACTTACAAAGATAGGGATGACATGGGTCGTGTGCAGCACAAGCATGTAAATTTTACAAATTCATACTATAATTACCCAACCATTAATTTAAAAAGTAGCATATAACTACTTCTAAACAAAATCAAATAGATGGTTGGGAAATTCTTTTTTAACATGCAACTGAAAATAACAAAGACATAATACTTGACGCTAAGAAACCTACAAAGCAAATTTATTCAGTAAAAAAAAATCTAAAACATCTACTAGCTTTCTATACCAGCCACCGTAGATATCTAAATTGAAAAAACACAACAATTCAAAACTAATCAAATGAGGTGCTCAATAATTTAAATTTAAGGATCAGGCTTGCTCAATAGGAGTAAAAAGCTTCTCCCTAAGTGCTAAAAAAAAATTCTATCGAACAATCTATGTGACTCTGAACCCTGACAAACCTTTAGTTGCAGCACAAGGACATGGATAACGTTTCCAGAGTGCAGCTTGAAGAAAGACACAGCACATAAGTAATACATAAGGCCCTGATAGATTTTGTGACAAAAAATCCTAACATAAGTAACTTTAAAATATTGTCTTATTTGTTACCTTTCCGATTCCAAAGTGAGATGTTGGTGCCCGCTAGAAGTCGGCAGTACCCATCAATCAAGTCAGCAAGACTCTCAGCAGCCTCCATGGAAGCACAAGTAACTGTAAGAGATTCTGATGTGCCAGCAACTCGTAACTGCACCATAGCCTTACGATGAGCTTCACATTCTGTCATCAACGTCTGGATCGCTTGAATTCGAGAAAGCTCAGCCATTTTAGAAGGCTGTAGACCATGGAAATAAAGAGGACATGCTTACTCATTCATGCTGAAAAAAATTTACTTGGAACAATGGGCAACAATGATCTTACTGTTGTGGCCTGATGAGTAACATAGGAAATGCCAAGACTAGGTCCTATCACAAGTTCCACCGGAATGGACCAACCTGACTGCAAAGGTGACAAACAAACAAAACAAAGATTAGCCACATAAGTAAAAGATATAATTAACTTTTGAGATCGAAACTTAAAAAGTAAGACTTACACCAAGGGAAACATGAAAGCGTTCGTGATCGAATTCGGTATTACTCCGCAGAAGCTCCAAGAATCGAAATGCAGCATCACGCTCACTTAATTTTGCCACACTTTTGAATTGTGCCTGCACTGCTTTACGGATAGTTTTGGGTTTTGCAGAATCAATAATGGAGCGGGGGATGAACCGATGCAGTCCAACTTCTTTTTCAAGAAGCTCAAAATTACTTTTCCTATCTAGTGCCACGTGCGCCATGTCTTTGAAATAGTAAACGCATATGAAGCACGCCCAACTGGACTGCGAGGTCCTGGTCCACCCCAGGCGATTGCTTTGAGAGATAGTCATTGGCAACCTGATCATAATAGTAGTAAAACGTAACACGGTCCTGCTCATACACACTGCTAATGTCACTGGGGTGATATCGGATCCTCAATTCACACTGCCACTCTGCCAGAGGGTGCTTGCTAGTATATTTCTCTTGGACCTAATGTGAAGATAAAGACACACCATTAACAAGATGTTTGCAGGAAAGCAATAAGGAACAAATTAGAATGTACGTACCTGGGACATGGTCATGTCTTGATGGAGCCAGTAAAATTCCCCTGAACTTGGGTGCAAAATGCGCACTGCATACATTAGTTGATATGGCCGTTGACAGTCTTGCTGACTGCCCAAATTGCTTGTGACAAGGAGGATGATACTCTGTACAAACACGACAAGAAAACATAATTATATTTTCTATTGTTGTAACTTGATTACCAACTACCATTGGGTGAATGATTACACTACCTTGATGTCTGTTAAATCCCCAAACTTGACAATGTTACAGCTTCCGTTGAGTAAATGGACTTTCAATGTTGACTGCGTGCTAAGACCTAACTTGGTTTCTTGCAGTTGATCCATGGACCCCATGGCTGCAGCAGCCCCCAATGAGGCCTGGCTCCCGTGCAGAGTCATGCTTGACGGCCGCACAGAGTAACACAAACGCTGCAAGGCATTCATTAAAACTAAGTTATACTGAAAAAGAATTATTATAAAACTTACTTTTAACATACATAAAAACTTACCCTTACTTTAAGGGAAAAGTTACATCTTGATGAGCACTAG
This sequence comes from Stenchaetothrips biformis, assembly GCA_030522485.1. NCBI lineage: Eukaryota > Metazoa > Arthropoda > Insecta > Thysanoptera > Thripidae > Stenchaetothrips > Stenchaetothrips biformis. The sequence continues at coordinate 9,401,894 of CM060101.1, forward strand.
CAACATGATATCTGAAAGAAAGAAAACAGAAAAATATGATAGCTTATTTACGTTGATGGATCAACATGTTATGACAGCTCGATCAACTCTAAGATACAATGATTGATAGAAACATAGAATATGAGGTTAAAGAGAAGAAAAAGGAGCTTGAATGTAGAGAAGTAGTAGAAAAAAAACCATAAACTTCCAGATCGAAACTGTGATAAAATTTTGTCACATCTCCACCTGAGAAAAAAGTGCCCAATGTGGTTATGTCAAAAAGTAACCGACAACTCGCGACAAAATCCTAGCCAGAGGAAAGTGTAGAGGGAAGGTGCCAGTTTTCTCCCAGAAAAGGGCTAGATGGCACTTGCAGAAATTAACACCTTCCAGCCTCATTTACAAATATTTGGATGGGACTAGGACCGCCCCGTCCCCGATTCGATGCTGATGCTGTTAGAGGTCGCTCTCATGATTTCATTTTACAGGGGCAAAATTTACCCGCACTCTGGAGAAAATTGCTGCACCTTCGGGAGCTTGTCAAAACACTAACGCGAAGCTGAATGTCAAATTAATTAAAAGTATTCCATTTTTGACACTGTTCACGTAAACGTACTGATGTTGTGGGGTGTGTTCCAGATTCGAGTACAGCCGATGCACTGTAAATGGCCACCGGAGCGCATATGCAGCGGTTCAACGTGATTAATCTCACCAACTTACCTGCCTCACACAATAAAATACAGTTGCAAAATCTTAATATTACAGCACGTAAGCAAACATTTTGCGGAAAATAAAATGAACACACTGTTGGGAGTGTCACTGTGAATAATGTTCATTATACACAGGATGGGCATGGCCAAGCAAAGCAGCCGACCTGAAGAGATGAGGTTATACTGAAGCCTCGGCAATTTTCTACTCATTTTCGTACTGGAATTTGTCGCGCAGTAGAATAGGTTTAAAATGTTTCGCAACCTGGTGTGCAGATTAATACGACCAACTGGTTACCCGCAGGCTGTTGCCCGGTTTAGTACTGTCCAAGAAACACATCCCGATGAAGGTATGTATGATCGTGTTTACTTTTACTTTCATGTTGGTTTTTAACTTATGTTCTGCATTGTAAAATTGTATCATTTTTAATTTTTCGAATTTACACTGTTTTAGTTTGTACTTGATTTTCATACTTTGTGTCAAACTGCAAAAATTAACAGAGTACTTTTTATCCTTTTGCAGCTAGTGAAGGTTCTCCACAATATTTTTAACTCTCCAATGATAGTTGAACGGAAATTGGAGTTCCCTACCAACGATGGTCGTTCGAGAAAAGCATGGGTTGAAAATATAGATTCAGTTGAGGAAAGGAAAGTGGGTATTATCGACTTGCACCCAGAGATTTTTGCCGTCCAGCCCCGAATCGATATGATCTGGGAAAATGCAAAATGGCAGATGAATTACAGGACTGTGGTATGTGTGCATTTCTCTTAGATACTGAAGAGGGAGGAAAATGTTTCATTTCTTGCTGATTACCCTGTATCTAAAATTTGTGTTACAGAATTTAGTGAATGTAAATTCAAGAGCTGAAATGAGGGGCGGTGGTAGAAAGCCGTGGCAAACAAAAAGGCTTAGGAAAAGCTCGTCATGGCAGTATACGCTCTCCTATTTGGCACAATGGAGGAAGTGCACATGGTCCAAGAGCCCCAACAACTAAGTTCTACATGCTGCCAATTCACACTCGTCTGTTTGGTTTGAAGTCCATGCTTTCGACAAAGCTCGCTCAAGTAAGGTTTTCAAAAAAATTTCAATCATTTTGTCTCTTAACACACATACTGATGTTTATCAATCAATTTTTTTCAGGACGATTTACACATTGTCAATTCACTTGATATACCTACCAATGAACCCTCATACCTCCTGGATCTAGCCGAGGAACGACTTTGGGGGCCATCAGTTCTTTTTATTGATGAGTAAGTAACTTTTGAAAAACACCAAATCATCTTTCAAACACCAAACATCTTCTCTTGTTTGAATTTTTTTTTACTTATTTTTTTTTTTTTTTAATTACTTTTTCAGCACTGATCTAGCTCCAGAAAACTTTGCTGTAGCAGCTGACTCAATTCCACATATGACCATTATGCCTGTTTATGGTGAGTCTTACTGCACCATTAGATAAAGTAAAGTAGCAAAGTAATTTTAGCATATAGGTCACTTACGACGGTCCATTTTCCAGGTTTAAATGTATTCAGTATGCTGAAGCACGACACCTTAGTTCTCACCTTGGCTGCGGTCGAAAGAATCGAAGAAACAAATGCTATTTTTCATGAAGAGGACTGACAAAGCAAAGTTGAGCAAGAAATTCCTGACCAGTCAAGTGTAAGGCTCCCTGGGGCCATTACTGTTATCATTAATTTTTCTGTTGAATATACTTTCTAAATTAGCTGTCTAAAACAGATAGTCTTTATTCTTTTGCTACCCGAGGAAAGAGATGGGTGCGCCGACAGGTAGGCAACCCATCCGGCCGCCACGGAGGAGGGGCTGCCTGCTGCCGGGCGCTTCCCTGCCAGGCTGAGGGTCACGTGACGAGAGAGAACTGTCTTCTCTCTCACACACACACACACACTCACACACACACACACACATTCGCAGACACAGGTCAATTTTGTTCCTCTTTACTCTGTTGCGGATTTTTGTCTTTATTCAAATTTTGACCGTGACCGCACCTCCTGCTGGATAGTGAGCCTCAGGACTGGACTGGGGAATTCCGAGTTCAAAATGTCCCATTTTCGAAAAATTTCCTCGTGAAATTTTGTAAGGGGAGCAGCAGCAGATTGGGCGGGAGGCGGGACACTCCAAGTACCCGTAGTGGCGGTGGGACGCGGTACGCGGTGGGCGCGGCGGTAGGGGGCGGGAGGGGGGAGACGGGACGCCCCTGCCGTGCGGCGCGGCTGGCGCGGCCGCGGCGGCCAGCGTGCCCGAGCAACGGACGGGTGGGACGGACGGACAGTCTTTGCCAGGCAGCGCGCCCGCCAACTACCTGCCCGTGGCCCCGTGCGTCGAGCGCCCCGCCCGCACACCGGTGCACGCCCTGCGCAAGGCCCTGCCCCCCAGCCCACCGACCGACGCGATTTCGAAGCGATCCAGTGCCGTGGCCAGCCCGTCCGCGTACTAGCGCGTCGCCATGGCGACCACGTAGACGCCAACCCTACCGCGCGAAACCGAGCCGCGAAGTGCGCCGAGACCATGCGTGTGTGTGAGTGCAAGTGTCAGTGAGCCGAGGAAACAAGAGAGCGACCATGTGGATGTTGACGGCGTGCTTCTTGCTGGCGGCCGGCGCGCACGCCCAGCAGGGCAACTGGGGCAACTACCAGCCCGGCCGCCGCCCCACCGGACTGGAACCGCGACCCCTGGGTGCCGCCCCCCAGTGCCGCCCCCGGGACAGGGCCCGCCACTGGGGCCGCCCCCGGGACAGGTGCCGCCGCCCGCGTGGGCCAGCCGCCGCCGCCGTGAACGGTGGCGGACGCCGCCGCCTCCGCCCTGGGCCGCGCGGACGTGAACGTGGTCCCCCACGGCGCCGTGTCGGCCGGCGACATCCCCTGGCGGCCCGACCTGGCTCCGCCCCCGGACCCACCGCGGCCCCCCGAGCTGCCGCCCCTGTCGCCGGGGGCGGGCCGCGAGCCCCACCGAGCTGCCCGGGCGGCGTGGTCGCCAACCGGCAGCAGGTGATGGAGCGCGCGCGGAGCCCCTACTTGCTGCGCGAGGACCTCATCATCGACAAGACCGGCGAGCTCATCATCGAGCCCGGCGTGGAGGTCCGCTTCGCCCCCATGACGGGCATCACCGTGCACGGCGTCCTCACGGCCAGGGTAAAGAACCCCGTCGTGCGTGCTCCAGTTACGACATCGCTGACCCCACCCACTCCGTCGAAGGCCGGCGTCGTCGACGCCAGTGGCCTGACCTGCTCCTGGTGGGGAGGGGGGGGGGGACTCCAGCACGGCCAGCACCCACCCACACGTGACTAATCCGGCGTGGTGGCTGCTCTAATCTGGAAGCCTGGAGGAGGCCGTGTACCGTTGAGGTGCATTCCTCGGTGCCTCGCCCGGAACCCGGTCCACCGACCAAGCCGGCTGTCTTTTCTTGCAGACACGAAATGTCATTCAGAGACGGCTGGGCTGGGTCTTCTGTCTGTCTGTCCCACTGTCTATCCCTTGCCTGTATTCCTATGCTTTTTGTCGAGACTCCGAGCGTGTAAGCAATGAGCAACAGTCTTCCTTTTGGCATCCCGGGCAAAATTATTCTCTAACATTTTTTTTTCGCGAGTTGAATTCTGTTATTTTTGCTGTGTGTTTTTGGAATTGCGGCCAGAGGTGTCGGTTCGCGGAGTAAAGTCCTTGCCGTGAGCCTGTGAACCTTCCCTCACGGCCAGCTTCACACACTGCTCGCTTTCTGCAGCTTGGGCGACGCTTTGCAAATGGGTTTTACGCAAGGTTAGACAGGAATTATTATTTTATTTTTTTTAGACAGGTGCGTTATGGTTTTTGGACGGCCGCCACGCTGTCCTAGATTCAGGGCCAAGAAGTCGCGCCGGGCTTCGCCTCGGAGAAAGTCCTGGACTCTCTTCTTTTACTTGTTTTTCTTTTTTCGAGCGCCTTATCAGCAGGCACGCTCTGCTGCCTTGATTCGGCACCCCGCCGTCTCTCTCTCTCTCTCTCTCTCTCTCTCTCTCTCTCTCTCTCTCTCTCTCTCTCTCTCTCTCTCTCTCTCTCTCTCTCTCTCTCTCTCTCTCTCTCTCTCTCTTTTTTTTTTTTTCTCTCTCTCTCTCGGCGGAATGAGCCGTTCCGACAGTGGTTCCGACCGGCGTCCAAGTCTCCCGGATGGATTCGCCTTGACCGACGGAAGACGGAACGCCGTTGGGAACGCGCCCGCCGCGCGTACAGTACGCGGTCAAACGCGGTCATTGTTACCCAACCGGTCGCTCCTCGGCGCGCTCCAGGCAGCCAGACCCGCCGAAACCACAGGGACTTTGCCTGCTTTGCTTGCTCAGCGCGTGAGCCTCGTTTGCGTGGCTCTCGATGTTGGCCGTGACTGTACCCTGGCGTTTGTGCGGACAGGATGGGGGCGGCGAGGGTGCGGCCAGGTAGGGAGGCTTTCAGGTGAGGAGTCACCCGGCCATGCGCCCAGCTGATGCGAGCAACAGACAGACGGACAGACAGCACTGCAGGAAATTATTAGTCAGGAATGCTCCGGGCGACTCCCTGCCCGCCTATGCTTCCTGCACGCTACGTACTCCACTCCATGCACGCGCGGTGTAGTGCGGCAGGTTCCTGCTCCGTTCCTCCAGTAAGAGGCTAGCTTCCCTTTCCCGTCTGCCACTGACGTACAGGCACGTACAGTACACCCGTGAAAAGCGGCAGCGTTCCCAAACGCCGTGACGGATGTCAGAGGAGAGCTCACTCTTTGACCGCCGCGCCCTTCTTTTGACCTGCTCAACCCTCCTACCCGCCCACGCGGCACTAAAGCGTCACGTGGTTTATAAACAGCGATCGTGGAGAAGCCAAAGAAGTCCCCACTCCAGGTGGCTCACTCCGGATCCTCGCTCGTCTGCCGCGCCCGGAAAACGAAACGACGACGAGAACCGAAATAATAATCCTCGCGTTTCGTTACCTGATGACACACCGCGCGGGGCGGTCCGCGTGAGCGCAGCCGCGCAGCCGGCACTTTATTCCTGTGCGACCTCTGCCCGCCTCTCTCCCACTCGCACGTGTCACGGCTGTCGCGGCCCGCGCCAGAGTTGGGTCACGGAGCCGTCGCCGTAAACATGACCATCATCTTCACACACGTGGTCTGCGGCGGTCGGGCCGGCCCTGTGACGGCGCCTGTCTATCCGTCTGTCTGTCTGCCCGCCCGCCCGCCCGCGTCCCCCCGGACAAAGGGCAACGGCATTCTTTCTGCCCGCCTTTACCCCCTTTACCTTTACCTTATACAGACGGGACGGACGGGCAGTGTGCCTTATCGGCGGCGCGATGTGAACGCAGCCACGTAACCTCCGCGGACTGCCTCGGACTGCCCAGTGGGACGGCTAGCAGTGGCGAAGGCGAAGGTGCAAACTAAAGTGCATAGCCGTCTGAAGCTGCCCCCACCCCGGCCGGCCCTATGCGCGCAGCTGCAGCTGCCAAGGCCGCGTTCGGCGGCGAGGCTGCAGCGCTGGAAGCACTGCTGGAAGCACTGCTGGAGACTGCAGCGCTCAAGGGAGTCCCCTCTCCAGCCACCGCCAAAATATTAGAGACGTTCTTTTCAATTCTCCGAGTGCAGGTGGCTCTATATAGCCTCGGCGGCGGGCCCACCTGTTATCAGGTGGCCTGATAACGCGGCCGAGGCCATACGTGTCTGTCTGTCTGTCGGCCCGTCTGTCTGTCCGTCGTTATCAGGCATGGGCACTCTCTGGAGCGGTCAGCGGCCCGCACGTGTGGCGCACGTGGAAAATGGGGAATACGAGAGGAAATACTCGATAAACAGGTCGGTATGTCCCACACTGTGCACACACAGCCACGCACGCCGCGGCACGTGTGGGTGCACGCTTCTGTCGGTGAAAAAAGAGTAAAATGACCTGACGACGGCAAACAGTTTGCCCAAGAAATCACTGTTCCTGTAGACTCGGTGGCGGGGGCGGTGGCACACTCACCCCTCTATTTCTCTCTCTCTCTCTCTCTCTCTCTCTCTCTCTCTCTCTCTATATATATATATATATATATATATATATATATATATATATATATATTTCTCTCTCTCTCTCTCTCTCTCTCTCTCTCTCTCTCTCTCTCTCTCTCTCTCTCTCTCTCTCTCTCTCTCTCTCTCTCTCTCTCTCTCTCTCTCTCCAGTGCGGGGGCGGTGGAGCCCCCCCTGCTTCGCCGTCTCTGTCGCGCCGAGTCCTCGCGTTGCGGCCCTTCCGCGAAATTTTTGACAGTGTGGGTGGCTCCGCTTTTCGGGCGGCGGGCTCGCTTTCCCCGGCCCTTCATTTCGGCTGCTGCAGAACTGTGCCTTCGTCGAGAGAGAGAGAGAGAGAGAGAGAGAGAGAGAGAGAGAGAGAGAGAGAGAGAGAGAGAGAGAGAGAGAGACGGAGACGGAGTACCAAGGCGCTGCCGATTACGGAGTGCGGACGGGACACTTTCTGTAATGTCACTGCAGTGCAACGTGCTTCCACTTAGCGCGCGCTGGTTTAGCAACCTGTTGCGCGTGCTGCGAGGGCTGCCGGAGCGCCCAACCCTTTTGCGGGCGACTGTACCGCCGTACCCCGGCTCCAAGGTCAAGCGGGTCAGCGCTGGCCGCCTGCTGCTGCTGGAAACGGCCGCAATTAGGAATGCTATCACGGCGCCACCAGGACGGCCAGGCAGCATAGCAGCACCCACTCGTCCACGGATCGGAAGTCGTAGAAAGGCAAACCAGTGGGTTGGCCCACGATCAGTTCATCTTCAGGTTGTTCGAAAACACGTCTTATCCTTTCAAGGATTGCTCTGTCTGGCCGAGGAGGGCCTAACTAAGCACGTCATTTCGCGCGCGCCGTGCCTCGCCTCCAGGGCCGTGCCGGCCCGGACGTTCTCTTTAGTACCCCGTGGCCTTTGTGCATTGCGCCCTGAAACTGCAGCGCCGTTAGCCAGGCACCGCCCCACTGGAGAGCTGCCTGGAACAGAGTCCTGGCGACATCCTTCCTGCAGGCAGTCTCTGGAGTCGGTCGCCGCGAACGAAAAGTGTCTCCGGGCGGGGTGGGGCAGGGCGGGGCGGGCACGCCCTGCGGTTTCCCTGGCGTGGCGCGGCGTAGTGCGAGTTTGTGGTCAGGGCGCGCCCTTGCGAACCGCCGGGCTTAACTGTTTCTAACTCCGCGCGCCGAGCGGCGCCGAGCGTGTCTAAGGGGCGCACGGCGGACATTAATGGCGCGCGATGGCGCTCAAGATGGCCAATAAGTGCCTCTCCTCGTTACGCCAAGCGCACGGCGCCGTCGCGGGCACAGTGGGCTAGAAGACCGTCGGCGGCGGTCAAAATTCCGAACGGATTTTGAGCTCCAGGGTCGCTGAATGGGACTCGAACTGAACGTGTGACCCCACCAATGGCTTGCTCTCCTAACGAGGAATCCATTGGTGGGGTCACACGTTCGGTTCGAGTCCTGTTCAGCGACTCTGGGGCTCAAAACGCGCCGAGAGCTTCAGCCGTCCGCCCGCGGCGTCCTTCTAGCCCACTGTGCGTCGTTGTCCGCCGTCGTGGTGCGGCCAGGAATGCAGGAATGTTGGGATTGGGAATCAGTTCAATTTGGCCAGCCAGCCAGCCAGCACTGCACTGCACTGCACTGCACTAGCCCCACGGCCGGCCGCGGTGCGGGGCGGCGGCGGTCAGGAGCGCGGTGTTGCCGGACGCAGCGCGGCGGCGTTGCCGCGCCGCGGGTTGTTGTTGCCGGAGCCGCGATGGCGAGCCGGGCGGGGCAGGTGAGGGAAGGTGGGCGCGGCGAGGAGGTGCACCAGCTCGCCCGGTTTCTCCAGCGAACGGGTACTGGAGCCATCGGAGCGCTGGAGCGGGGCGGGGGGCACCGGCCGTGGCGAGCCGGCCGCGTAGCCGAACAAAGAAATGCAGGAGGGAGGCGTAGAGGTGCAAGGTAGCAGTTCAAAAAGGATTCAGGACTGGACCGCTGCGGGGCCCGCCCCGCCCCGCTTCCGCTCTGGTTCTGGCTCTTGTGCGTACTCGTTGCGTATGTACCTACCGGGACTCCTAGGGAGCGTCCAGCGGGGCGTCTAGCGGGGCGTCCTGGAGCGTCCCTGGAGAAGATCTCCCCGCTGAAACCTGGCCTGGAGAACCGTCTGAACAGGACTCTGAATCTCGGCTGGAGAATCTCGCACCCTGACGGGGCAGTGGGACTCTTGACGCGTAGCACGTCGAGGTGGCGTTGTTGTTACGCAAGCCGGCGTGCAGGGCGCGTCTGGGGCGTCGCGGGGGCGAGCAGCGGACTCCAGCGGACTCCAGCCACGTTTTTACAGCGGCGGCACGACATCGTGGCCGTGCCGGCCTCGCGGAGAACAACGAGGAATAACAGGACCCGTTGATAAAAACTCGAATTTCTCTTGCGTTTTTGCGAGGGTTTGCTGCGCTCCAGCCAGCCGGCCGCCCGGCCGTGTTCTCCAGTGGGCGACCTCCAGGCGGGGACCGACCGCGTCCCTGCGGTTCTGGATCGCCCTGCTCGTCGATGGGTACAGTGGGCACAAACCGTCGCCTGCCTGGACAGACACCCCTCTCCCCCTTCTCCAGTCACGCTCGCCTCCTCGTGACGCAAACCACCGGGCTGGCTGGCACGCCTGGCACGGCCCAGACGCCCGCCAACAAGCCGGACAAACCGTCAGAGATTCCAGAGTGCCAATCACTGGGCAGAGCGGCCGCCTCGGTATCGACAGCGCCGCGTGCGTGCGTGCGTGCGTGCGTGCGTGCGTGCGTGCGTGCGTGCAACAGCGTCATCACGAATTTTCATCACGCATGACGCGAGGAGGTTGTCATTCCTGGAAAACGCTGTGCGGGCGGCCCTCCTCCGTGTGGCGACGGCGTCGCCGCGTTACGTGATTTGTGGCCGAGGCTGCGCGCCGTCGTTTGCTTACCGAGTGGTAGCCGAGGGGCCTATCGCTCTCTCTCTCTCTCTCTCTCTCTCTCTCTCTCTCTCTCTCTCTCTCTCTCTCTCTCACTCTCTCCTCTCCTCTCTCTCTCTCTCTCTCTCTCCCTCCTCTCTCTCTCTCTCTCTCTCTCTCTCTCCCACGAAGGGAAGCGCTCCTTATTTACATACCGCACACCTCCACCGCGTCGTGGACGGAGGCGCAAGAAGGAATCATGGGAGCGCATCAGTCGTCGGACGGGTCAGCGCGCGCAGGGCGTGCAAGCAAAGCGCGGCTCCCAGTGTGTGGAAAGTTATAGAAAGCCCGCGGCGTCACGCGTCGACGAGCGCGTGGTCGCGGGTTCAAATCCCCGCGGCGGCGTCGGTCGTTCCTAGGCTTTTTTTGTCATTTGCCAAAATGAGGCGTGCAGACGCACGGCACAAAAGCCTCACCGCGCCCCGCCCCGCCCCTTTCCGGGCAAATTGGCCGCATTTTCCGGCCGACTTCCCCCGCGTCGCCGCTTCACTGTCCCGGAGACCATCACGGCCAGCCAGCCTGCAAGTCACGGGGATTCTGAATAACGGGCCGATTCGGGAAATCATTTGCACGCGGCGGGAGGAAGTCACGGCAAACCCGCTACCCTGTATATGGTGCGCAAGCTTCTTCTTATTTTTTTTGGCAATAGTTTTACCGTTTGTTTTTTTTTTTTGATGAATTTTTTAAGCAATACTTTGACAATTTTTAAAAATGTTTCTAAAAGATATGTTTGGGCATGATTCTTTTAAAAATTTCATTTGTTTACATCAGTTTTTTTTTTGGTCCACAATTATATTTTATTTTTTTGCCGTGTACTTCGCTCTACGACGAGGATGTCGCAAACTCCCCCGCTAATAGTCCGGCAGTTCGACGCCGGCGAGAGTACGCAACGCAAGAATTCATTGACCCTCTGTCTCTGTCTGCTGGGCGTGCCGCCTGTCAGATCGCCTGCGTCAGCTTGTCCGTGTCAGCAGTGGGCCCGTGCTCGTGAGTCAGCGCTGCTCAGTCAGCTGATCCGCCACGGCGGCGTGCGTGGCGTAGTATTAGGGTCATTTCCCTCGACCGCGAGCGAACGCTGTCCGAAATGGGCCCGGCGGCGCCGGGATTCGAACCACGTGGCTCGCAGTCGTGAATGGGAAGGCGGAAGGGGGAAGTCCAGGCGGCGCCGCGTCGCGTTCCGCGAACCACGCGATGCCCGCGGTGGTGACGCACCGTGTGATTCAGCCGACAAAATTCGGCGGCCTCGAATTATGTCAGTGGGTGAGGCATCGCGCGGTACAGGAGGGCCTTGCGGTGTACAGTACGACAACGGGACGACGCGGAGCCCGGCCGAGAGCCTGGCTCAAGATGGAGGCAGCGCGGGATAGAAGAGGGCCAGGGGATCGTTTAGAAACATTCCTAGGTTACTTGAAATAAAATTATTTTCAGACCGATTTTGCAAAAAATAAAAAATAATTAAATTTATTTTTATTTTTTTGTCACTTTTGGCTATTATTATTTTTGCCCTTTGCGTTGCTAGAATACAACTCGCTCGCGAAACCAGCGACTCGAACTGAAACACGAGTACTAGAGCAAACGACCCGAGGGGAAAGTCTGGTCGGGTTTTACTGCTGTGCTTGATCTGGGCCTTGCAGCACTCCGAGTGGTGTATCAGGATGGTTGGCTTTATTCATTGCGAGCACGATGGGGGTCTCGGGAGTACGCCCACCGGGCCCACTGGGGCCCACTGGGGCCACCGCACCGCGGAGCGCGGCGGCGTGGCGGCGGCGCTCTGAAGCGCCTCGAGAGACCCGTTAGACTGCAGATGTTGCCGCTGCAGACGCCAGCCAGCCAGCCAGCCAGGCTACAGCCAGGTGGCGGCCCGGCCCTGGCGTTTAGGCCCTAGCTGGCCCTGTCCTTGCCACTCGCATTAGAACTGCAAGCCACTCATCGCACAGCTGTGACTGCTTAGGCCCTGGTCAGGTTAGGTTCGCCGAAGTGTCGGGATCGGGTGTCGCTACGCCGAATAATGCGTTCTTCCTTCTCACCTCCTCTATGGTTACCTGCTGTGCGACGGCCTCGCGCGCCAATTTCACTCGGAAAAAAAAAAATGTCCGGCGCGCCGGGATTAGAACCCGAGGCAAGCAGGAGACAGTCGGACCTCTCGGTTCCACCTCAGGGACTCGGCAGACAGTTTTCTCCGGTGCGTCACCGTCGTCGCCGTTGTACTTTTTTCCGCGCCTGTGCCGACCTGACCCTCGCCGGAAAGGAAAACAACAAAAACAAAAATCAACAACAACAATGTTTTTTTTTTTCGGGACCTGGGGTGAACGGCAGTCTTTTCCATGTAGAGTGTACTCTAGAGACGACGCTGGAGACGACGGTCCTGGAGAAGAAGGGCCTGGAGAAGCTCGCGCACGACGCGCATCATCATCAGCGCGACAGAGACCGAGTCGTTTTTTCCGGTCCACCCGCCGCCGCGCGTGCGAGAGAGACAGACTCTTTTCTCACGATAGTGCAACAAGTGCACACAGAAGCGCGGTGAGAAGCGGGTCACACTGTCAAAAAAAAAAAAAAAAAATTGAATCAGAGAAGGCGGGAGTAGTAAGGGAACTGAAAAAAATGTTATTTGCCGAGCACGGCGGCGCGGGGATTCGATCCCGCGAAAAACACGTGGCGTCATTAAGGTGGGGCTGCTCCGCCATTATCAGGGCCCCGCCCTGTTGTCTCTCTCGCTCTCGCAGCGCGACCGGACGAGAGACAGAGACAGCACTACTTCCGCCGCGATAACCATGATAGCGATGGAGTGATGTGCCGGCAAGGTGGAAACCCGTCAGGCCCGGGTTCAAATCCCGGCGTCGGCAAGGCCTTTTTTTTTTTTTTTTTTTTTAATTAAATATGTTTTAAAGTACAGTCTTGTCTGGAATTTGTTTAGCACCTAGTTGCAAGGCGCGCACGAGTCCGTGGGGATTTCTGCCGCGAAACGGCTGGCTGAACGTGAACGCCCAGTCATGCGCGGGGCACACGGCAGAGGCACACGACGGCTGGGCGGCGAGTTGCGGCGAGTTGCATTTCCTGAGGTGCGGTCGCGGAGGCTGAGTCACATGCATCGGCCTTGCATCACCAGCGGTATGGCCGGGCCGTGGCGAGCCGAGTCGCGGCGCCGCGCACAGTGGGTCAGAAGATCGTCGAGGCGGCAAAAGTCCCGGACACGTTTTGAGCTCCAGAGTCGCTAAATGGGACTTGAATCGAACGTGTCACCCCACCAATGGATTCTTCGTTCGGAGAGCAATCCATTGGTACGGTCACACGTTCGATTTCGAGTCCCGTTTAGCGACTCTGGAGCTCAAAACGCGTCTGGAGTTTTGACCGCCTCAAGGGTCTTCTTGCCCACTGTGCCGCGAAGCCTTCTGTGGCGCACGCGTGCCTCGGACGACCCTCAGCGGCGACGGGGAGACAAAGACAACGAGGAACTAGGCGGCAGGCACGACCAGCCAGACTGGGAGCGCCCGGCAAGGAGGCACACCCGCAGAACACGGGCGCACGCGGGCTGCCTGCCCACCCGGCGCTCCGACGCCGCGCAGTGGGCCAGAAGGCCGGTGCAGGCGGTTCCGGCCGTGTTCTGAGCTCCAGCGTCGCTACATGGGACTCGTACCGAACGTGTGGCCCCACCAATGAAATTGCTCTCCGAACGAGGAATCCATTGGTAGGGTCACACGTTCGATTTCGAGTCCCATTTAGCAACTCTGGAGCTCAAAACGCGTCAAAGAGTTTCCAACGCTAGGGGTCTGTTGAGACCTAAAAGCGCTGATGATGATGATGCCGGTCGGCCCACTGTGCGGCGTCTGTCTGCGCGTCCGAGTGTCGGGTCGTTGGCCGCGGCGATGGGCGGGGCTCCTGAAGGGCTCCTGAAGGGCCCCGCCATCTGGGTCAGTGGTGGGGTCGCCGCCGAACGCAGAGGGGCAGTCCACCCTCGAGGCGCCGTACAGCCCCGACAGCACGGCGCGTTCACACGCACCCTTTCTGCATAACGGTCGTAAACTTGCACGCATACAGGTCGATAATCGCGAACCTGCCGCTGTATCGTGGAGAGAGGGAAAAAGAGAGAGAGATAGAGAGAGAGAGAGAGAGAGAGAGAGAGAGAGAGAGAGAGAGAGAGAGAGAGAGAGAGAGAGAGAGAGAGAGAGAGAGAGAGAGAGAGAGAGAGAGAGAGAGAGTGAGAGAGAGAGAGAGAGAGAGAGAGAGAGAGAGAGAGAGAGAGAGAGAGAGAGAGAGCGGCGCTGTTTCGGCGCAGAGACCGACCGACTACTGTAGTGTGTCGGTGCGGTGCGGCGGGGCGTGGAGCAAGTCGCTGCCTGCTGGACGGAGTTAGTCATCATTGGTGCTCGTCTGGCCTGGCCGGCCTGGCCGGTCCCAGCGAGGTGCTGCCCACTGCGCGGTGCCTTGCCTACCCGTGTCCGGCACGGCCGTGAGTCACGCGCTGTCTCTCTCGCACTCGCGCTGGGTCAACGCGTGGGGAAGGTGGAAGGTCGATAGGGCCGTCCTGGACTCAGCCAGCGCGGCCAGCGCGGGCCGGGGGAGAGAGGGGGGAGGGAGAGAGAGAGAGACAGAGCACTGCTGGAATATCAGCTCGCTGCCACAACGGCTCACACGCCGCCGTGCATACAACGCACCGCCCGCTGCAGCGCTACGCAGCTCGCTGAACACGAAAGGCATCGCTGTGAGTGAACAGCAAGAAGGCGGTGCGGTGTTGAAATCACGAGAAATTCGAGACTTCGAAACGTTGAGTCAGCGGGCCGCGCGCGGAGCGTAGTGAGCGTATGCAAGTAGTCAAAACAGTCGTTCGGCGGTTTGTGGATTTTCGTCTATGGGATTAGGGAAGGCCCCCGAGGAAGGATGTCGGGGCATTTCGGCGCACCGTTCGAACCGCGCAGCCATTTGTCTGACTGGAGTATTTGTCCCGGCGTGGCGCCGGAAGCTGGCCCGGCACTCTGCTAAAGTAGTCCTTGAAAAACAAGTAACGAAGTGGAGGCGGAACAATGGCTGCGGCCGAAGCAAGTCGACCTTCTTATTATTATCGCCGGGTCGAAGCGGCGAGCCCCGTTGCGCAGATGCTCCACTTCGCTGACTCTCTCATCTCCCGCCCGCCGACGATGACACTTAAAATTATTTTCTTCCCGTTCGGAGAGAAGTTCCTCACGAGTGCATTATTATTTTTTAAAAAATATGCAAGTCGGGGCAGTTTCCTGTGGCGTGCCCGAGGAAACAGGGCGCGACCTCCACGACGCAAAAACGACACCCTCGAGCGGCTGCGGTCTGCGAGGGGCGGGGCGGGGCGGGGCGGGGCGGGGCGGGGCGATGGCGTCCGAGGAGGAAAAGAAAGGTTAGGGCAATGACAAACAGTGAAGCCAAAGAAAGACGGCAGGGGTGGGGGTTTTCGCGTCGCCGACGGCGGCGTGCCTAATGGCTGCCGCGAGGCTTTCTACAAGTGCACCAATTGTCCAGGACACCCCAGGAGCCTCCAGGACGCCATGCTCCAGCAGAGCCAATAAAGCGAGGCGGTAATCGACGTGGCCGCACTCGCCGTCTGGGGGCTCCTCCTCCTTCTCCTTCTTCTCCTACTTCTCCTCCTCCTCCTCGGCGTCGTCACTGCACGCATGTCCCCCCTAGATAATCTGCTATTAAGTGACTTTTATTGCAATCCGAGACATCGCCGGCCTTGCGTGAGTCGCGGTGCACTCGCCCCTCCCTTGTATTTTAAGTGTCCTCTACGAGGTCCTTCCCTCGCACCGCCATGCATTCCAATCATCATCGCATCGGCTTGGTACTATCCATGTCGTCCTTGGCCGCGTGTGCGTTACGTAATTCCTGCACTGGTGTGTGTGTTATGCCCGCTTCCCGTGCGTGTCGCCGTGTCGCCGCGTGTCGCGGGCACAATGGGTCGGTGACAAGCCCTCCCCCACCGGCCGCATTCCTCCGGCCCGCACGAGAGAGAGAGAGAGAGAGAGAGAGAGAGAGAGAGAGAGAGAGAGAGAGAGAGAGAGAGAGAGAGAGAGAGAGAGAGAGAGAGAGAGAGATAGGAGGGGGGGACGGCCGCGTTCGGGTCGCCCACACCGCGAGCGGCAGAGTCCAGTAACGGCTGGCCGCTCGTTTTCCCGCCCTTTTCTTCTCCCGCTAATTTCCTGCCGTTGGGCGCGTCTCTCTCTGTCTGTCTGTCTGTCTGTCTGTCTGTCTGTCTCTCTCTCTCGCCCTG
Organism: Stenchaetothrips biformis; assembly: GCA_030522485.1. Classification (NCBI taxonomy): domain Eukaryota; kingdom Metazoa; phylum Arthropoda; class Insecta; order Thysanoptera; family Thripidae; genus Stenchaetothrips; species Stenchaetothrips biformis. Next base: position 9,417,749 of record CM060101.1, read on the forward strand.
TGAGTGCGGCGAGGTACGCCACCTGTTGAATCACTTGCAAGAAGCGAAAGGCCGCCGGTTCGGTCATTGATGGTCACTTTTCCTGGAAGTGCTGCACCTAACCTAACCTAGCCCATCATCGTTAGGGAAGAGGCGCGTGTAAAAATAGACATAGACGGAAGCCTGCACTCATCGCGAACGCGGTCACCATCCCACTGTGCTCCGCGGGGCGTGGGAAATGACCAGGAACGGCCAGAAAAGACCGCCGCGCTGACACGGCTGACACGAGAGAGAGAGAGAGAGAGAGAGAGAGAGAGAGAGAGAGAGAGAGAGAGAGAGAGAGAGAGAGAGAGAGAGAGAGAGAGAGAGAGAGAGAGAGAGAGAGAGGGGGGGGGGGGGGGCGCTGATAGCGCTTCCGGCGCAGTGTCCGGTAGTTTCCGGTCAGCTGTTGGCGGCCAGTTGAATGGCGCACGTTTATAAAATAATATAAAAAGCACAGCGGCATCCGCTTGTGTCCTGTCGGGCGTTGTTCTTTCATTGAATTAGAGGTAGTAGGTGATTTTTTAAAAAAAATGGAACGGACCCTGACACGTGTCACTCGCTCTCCTTCGCCGTCGTTCGGTTACAAAGATCGAATTAATTTTCGCGCCTTTTCGACGGGCAGTGTGCACTCGGGCTGGATGGAGGCTGAACACGAGTGGTTAGTTTTATTTTCGTGGTCAAGAGGACGGAGAGAGAGAGGAGGGGGGCAGCGTCGCTGCGTGCCGTTGCGTCCAGTGCGCACGCGTGCCTGCAGGAAGAGGCAGCCTCAGCCACTTGGTGAAAAACATCAAATTAAACACATAAAGACGTGCTAGCCCACTTCCTTTCGTGTGGCCGTGCCGCCTCCCCGCCCGCTGGAGGCCATCGACACGGCCGCCAGGCACAGGGACACTGTCATCCGCGAGGATTAGCACGTTAGCTTCACACTTCCGCTGGTTCGATTCCCACCTCGGGGATGATTTTTTTTTTTTTTTTTTTTTTGCGCTCGGTTGCCTGACGCCGGCCGGCCGCCACCTTTCGTGCCATTGAAGCGGCAGCAGGAAGTCGTGAAAGCGCCAGCTTTCCAGCGGCGCTCCAAAGCCCTGCGAAGCCCTGCGAAGCGCCGCCCGAACGTTCATTAGTCGAAAGCCGTCACAAAAGACCCGCCGCGTCGTCGCCGCTCCCTGGAGAGGCCTCCTTCTAGAGTCGCTAAATGTGACTCTGGAGCTCAAAACGCGTCCGGCATTTTGTCCGCCTCGACGGTCTTCTGGCTGTTCCACTGTGTCCCGCTTAGGTCGCTCTGCGTGCTGCGAGTGGGACTCGCGTGGAACACCTGAGGGTGCCGACGGATTCGCCTTCGAACGACGAGTCCAACGACGCCTTCGTGTGTCCCATTCGGTCCACTCGGTCCGTCTGGCCCACTGTGCGTGCGAGAGAGACGCCGCGCGGTCGCAGTGCCGCCCACGCGCCTCGCCGCGCCGCCCTCGGTTCGCACCGCGGAGTGCCGCCAACGCGGAGCCCAATTAGCTACTTAATGCCTGGCGGCGCGTGGCTCTGCCTCTCTCGCGCCCCGCGGCACGCCCCACGAGGATGACAGCAGCGCGGGGCCGCGGCGGGGGCGTAGCCACGGCACAGCCGCGCGGCCACGGCGCCGTCCTGGTCATCATCGGCCAGGCCACGCGCCAGAACGTCGACGACGCGGCGCTCTGCGGCGCGGGGTATCGCCCCCGGCGCATCATCCTGGCGCCCTGGAGTATCGGCGTTCGACGTCCTTACGGGAATTCCCTCTCGGTCCATCGACCTGCAGGCTGTGCGTGACCACGCCGCTGCTTGCCACACACGTTGTTGCTTGTGCGCGTGTAAACACACGCAAACGCGGGCCTGTCGATACCGCACGTTTTTCGCATGGCGAATCGCTGCACGGAGTATCGACGGGTGGCCGTGCAGGGAGGAGGCCGGCGACTGCAGCAGGTTCAGCAACCTCTCGGCACGGCAGCAGCAAGCACACCGTGCCGCGAAGCATGACGCCCTGCTCTGCCTGGCTGCGCTTGCTGCGGAGGACTTGCAGTGCCTCGTCCTGCCAAGACAGGACATATAAAAGAAAAAAAAAAGCAAAGAGAATAATTGCGTATTGTGAGTGGTGCTGAGTGCGTGGGTTTGGTGTTGCAGGGCACCCCCGACGAGCGCATCCTGCTGACCAGCCAGCAGCAGCCCGGCGCCGGCGCCGAGAACCCCGAGGTGCCGCCCCTGCGCCTGGTGGACGGCCCCTCCATCCTGGCCGGACGCATGCAGATCTTCCACCGCGGCCAGTGGCGCTCCGTCTGCACCAACTCGCGCAAGTAAGTACCCATCCTTCGCGTTGCGGATGGCGAGCGACCGCCGGCGGAGCGCACAGTGGGCCAGAAGACGGCAGCGCAGCCGTCTGATTCCGAGCTCTGCTTTCGTCGCTCTGTCTCTCTCGCACTCATGGGGCGGTCCGTAGGGGTGCGAGAGAGACAGAGCGACGAAGCAGTGTTCGGAATCAGACGGCAGGCGGCCGAACCGAAACTCGAGCGAGACGCGCTTGGAAGCTGCAGAGTCGTCACACGTTCGGTTCGAGTCCCATTTAGCGACTCTGGAGCTCAACACACGTCCGGGATTCTGACCTCCGCCGGTCTTCTGGCCCACTGTGCGCTGTGCCGCCGGGAGCGTAGGCCGTCCCGCCCGACAGGGCACGCCGGTGGTTGCCTACCCCGAGCTCCACAGGCGCTCTGACCGGGGGCTGCTGGATCAGACGAGCAGAAGCAGACGACTTCGCAGTCAGTCGGATTCCGACTGTCGCGAGTTGGAAATGGCAGCGTCCTCTCGAGTCGCTGGAGGTCCTGTGCATAATGGTTAGTCGGAGCCGTGGCCAGTGTCGTGGAAAATGTGCACTCGAGGAGTGTAGGTTAGGAAAGGCAGGACCTGTTGACTGTAAACAAAACAATGGTGGTTTGTTTTCGTCCGCTTGACACGTAGAGGCGTTTGTTTTGTGTTTCCTTATCGAACAAAAATTTTAGTCCTGGTTTCTGCTGGTGGAGAAAATGATGTGACCTCTGTTTATGCTTGCTGTTTGCAGTTGGACTCGAGCTGACTTGGAAACTGCTTGCCGCCAGCTGGGTTTCCATGGAGGATCATGGTGGAGTTGGGTAGACAGACAGCCTGGAGTGAAGCCACGGCTTCTATGGGAAGAACCGAGATGTCGTGGAACAGAGACGGAACTGATGCAGTGTGACTGGAACTCTCGACAGTTGGGCTCTGGTGTTTGCGGTAAGTTTTGGGCTACCCTATGGATTACTAATATGTTTGTCACTGTTTTCTAATTAGCATAATCTTTTATAGATTATCACCCTGATTTGGGGATCCAGTGCAATCCATACCATGTGTCATCTCAAAATGTGGTGCATCATTGGCGAGGGCTTCGGTTTGACAAAGCGTCACATGAGAGAATGTTGACACAGAGGAACACATTGTACATTAAAACATCGCTCTCAGAGCTAGCTAATGTTGAAATAAGGTATATTTGTTGCTTCAAGTTGCATCTTGTTTCTCGCTGTTGATAAATGTTTGTTTTAAATTAAATTTTTTTTGTAGATATGCTGGTGTAGGACGGGATTACAATGCTACTTCAGCCATTGATGTCATTGGAGTTCCTCCTAAAATGATAGCTGTTGCAGTAACACATTCTGCGTACAATGGCATTAACATCACTATGCCCTCTGCTCCGATAGTGATGAAAAATTGTACTCTGCGCAACAACAGAGGTATTTTCATTTTTCAATTTCATTTTGCAAAGCAAAGAGATTTTTTTTAAATGCATTTTATTTTCATCATTTCAGGATATGGTGTCTTCATGAACAGCAGCTCAGGTCTTGCCCACATTGAAAACTCCCTTATTATGGAGAATGGTGGTGATGGAATTAGGTACATTCATCATGACCTCCCAGAAAACGCTCGCTTTGACCGATCGGACATATTTGATTTTTGTACTTTCCCAACGACTGCAAGTCAAACCTTCCCCATCACTATATCTGTAGAACAGGGTCACTATTCACCAGCGGAAAAGGATTGTTCTAAGGTATGTTTTTACTCAGATTTTTATTTTTTAAATTTAAAAAAGTTTCTTTTGGTAACAAAAAATTTATTCCCTTTTCCTTTTGCAGTACTTCTTCACCCGTCCTGGTCATGTCCTGACACTTCACTTTTTACAAGTAAGAACAGACAGGAATGAGAGTGCCAAAATTGAAGTTTATGATGGAGCAAATGCAAACGATGTGCTGCTTGCAACAATTATGATACGGAATGGAACCAAGCCACAGAGTATTACAACAACAAGACACAATGTTTATGTTCGTTTTAGAGCCCAGCCAAAGACCCAACTTGTCGGCTTCCTGCAAATAACTTCAGGCTACAGTAAGTGTAGTTCTTTGTAGCCCTGTAAAGTTTCATCCAAGTTGACAGGTCATAATATATATGCAAAATCTTTTCTCTACAGGAAAATCATATGATCTCAATGTTACTGGTACAACTATAGCTGATAATAATGGACGTGGTATTGCTGCTGAGAACCTGCGCTCACAGATTCATGTTCATCAGTCATCGGTTTCAAACAATAACCATGTGGCTGGTGTTCATGTGCTTGGTGGTGCAGCAGATGTTAACATCACAGATTCACGCATTGCTTTCAACATGGGTGAGTATCTGTGTAGAAAATTAATGTTGTTTTAAAATTTTTGTCAGTCCTTGTTAGTCAACTATTTTAAAAATATTGATGTTGTACAGGTGATGGTGTCAACATCAGTTACACTGGAGGTAGTCGGAATATAAGCTATTCATGGCTATCCTCAAACAAAGGATATGGTATGGCAGTGTGGTTGAATGACTCAAAATACATGGACCATGTTGCCTTCCACCAAGAAACAGTCGTTGCATACTCGGAAATATACAAGAATTTGGATACTGGAATTTTAGTTGGAAACTTCTGTGGACCATCTTTTGTGAACATTACTGGAAACGGATTCAATAACAGTCTTAACACTGCCTTAGAAATTTTGTCCTGCTGGAAAGCAAATGTTTCTATTCCCACTAAGCTTCAAATAGGACATAATACATTTGTGCAAAACAAAAGGTATGATTTTTATGTTACTTGGTTATTATTTATCATGTTTGTACATTTGCTTTCTATGAACTAATCCTCCTGTTTTTTGACAGATTGGGCGTAAAAATGAAACCAGTGCTGAACATGAAGGGAAAAATTGAATACAACCACTTTACTGAGCATACTTATGGAGGATTACTGATACGGAATCCAAGAATCGAAGGAGAGGAGCACCAAGAACTTTTGCCTGTCAGCCTCACAGTTCAGTACAATGACTTCTCCAACAACAAAGGTGTCTTTGCTGTGAGTCTAGGTCTCAATCAGTATGCTGAAAAGGCTACTCAGTATCTACTTTTCACTAGGAATTTTGTAAGATACAACAGGATACATGAGCCATATGAAACTGGCATTGGGGAATCCTTAAGGTAATTTTTTCAAAACTTCCTTTTATTTTATTAAAAGTCATGGCACAATAGTAATTAATATTTTTTAAGGTATTAACTACAATTTTCCTAATTTCAGATTGATTCCTAGAAGCAGGGTTGCAGCCCCAGTTGTAGTGTCATCCTCCAATGTAGATATTTTCAGGAACATTATTGAAAATCATGAGTCTCAGTATGAGGTTGGTTCTCACTTAGAAGACCAGAGCCAAGTTATAAACTGTACTTATAACTGGCTGGGAAATGCAGGAGAAGACAAAATATTCATGAGACTTTTCCATAGGTTTGTAAATTTTTACTGAACTTGGACATACTTTCCAGAGCCATTGTTTCTGTCAAAAGTAATCTCACTTACATTTTTTCTACCATTTCACAGGAAGGATCGTTACAATTTGGCCAAAATTGAGTACCTACCATTTTTACTTCATAGCAGTAATCCTGGAGCAACAATTATTTCTGTGAATCCAACTTATGTCCCCCAATTTCACGCCCATGGCTCAAGTAAAGTTGGTGGGGAGGTGGATGGCCAAGAGACTTTGAGAGCTGGTGAATATTTGGTCGAACGAGACATTAATGTAAGTGTAAAATCAAAGATAAGAATTCTGTTTTAGTTGACATTGTATTACTGGCATCAATAAACTTTTATATCTTGTCTCAGGTTAGACCTGGTGGCAAGTTGGTTCTTCAGCCAGGAGTTACGCTTCGGTTCCCACCCTCTGTCGGTATGATGGTGGCTGGCAAGCTGGAAGCCAGAGGCAAGGGGCCCAATGACATTCGCTTGACTCTGCGAGAGGAACGCATTGACATGCCAGAAAATGACACAGATCCCACCCTTCTTATTCCTGAAGAAAATAGAGCACCAGTTCGTCTGTTAGGGGGACGCACCAACCGTGAGGGCCGTTTGCAGGTACATATATTCATTGGCTGAAATGTGAATCAACCACCTTTAATGTGAAAAAAATTACATTATTTAAGTTCTTTATAACTCTGTGTAGGTACGAATTGATGGAGCTTGGGGCACTGTTTGTAATTATGGATGGACTAGGCTTGATGCTGCATTGGTGTGCCACCAACTTGGCTTGGTTTTGAACCCTGATGACTGGTTTTTGGAGAGGAGTGAAATACCTCAAGCAGGCACTTCAGAAAACATTCTGCTCAGGTATGTGTCAAATTTTCTGCAGTATATGTGAGTTTTGCTTGTAATGGTCGTCTATATTCTGTTATAATTATTTTGCAGCAATGTGAGATGTGATGATGATGACACGGACATCACTCAGTGTCGTGCTGAGAGACCTGATGAGTTTGAATTCTCATGCAATCATGAAAATGATGTTGGTATTCGCTGCTATGACACTTCATGGGCGGGCATTCGCTTGGGGGTGGTAGCAGAAAGAGCCGATCTGCAGTTTATTACAGTGGAGAAGGCTGGTCTTCTGGACTACACCACAAATGCATTCAAACCTGGTAAATATATTCACTAAAGTTGTATTCATGTCTGAGTCAATTTAATGAATTGTGAAGTGTATGCTAAATTTCTTCTTCTTTCAGCTCTACAGATTGACTTTGCTCGGCATGCCCTGGAAAGTGTACGCATTGTGGACAATTTACAAGATGGGTTAGGCATCATCTACTCTGATCTTTATACATCAGGTGGAGTGAATACTGTAAGGAACTGCGAGTTTAGCAACAACAGAGGCAGTGGAGTCAGCCTGAAGCAGCTAGGCCTTAAAATATATGGTAAGAGAATTCAAAGTTCTTCATGAGGCTTTGTTCACCAATATGTTATGAAACATGACTAAGACCAAATTTCATTGCAGGATCTACAATGGAAAATAACAAGCAAGCCGGTATTCGGCACAACCCAGCTCTGTCAGGGGTGCAACAGCGTGAACTTGCTGGCTGGTTCAAACCGCCGACGGACTTAAACACGCAATATGCTCCATATAGCCCACTATATGTCCCTCATACATTTTCAAATATTGAGTTGGATGACTGGGAGACCCGCCACCTTATTACTCAAAGAGTCACTATTGACCCAATCAAGAGATCATTCTTCATCAAGGTGCTTTTTAAACTTTAAAAAAAATTTAATTTAGCTTTCATAAATTTACTCGGTTTTATTTTATTTTACTGATTTCATTTTTATCTTGACAGTGTAAGCCCGGCTTTGTTATTGGCGTTCAGCTCTTGAACCCCATTCACAATCGCAGTACTGAGGAGATTATTGTGCGAGATGCTCATAGCCAGAGTGGTATTGCACTTGCTGCTGCCTGGAATGTGAAGCGAGATTTGACCATCTTCCCTGCAGCTAGCAGCTCCTATGGAATTATCATTGAATACAACAGTGGAGTCGATGCTCTGGGAGGCTGTGTCCTAGTGTTATCCTCAGTGCAGGGTAAGTATTGAGCTACAGCTCTGTTCTTTTCATTAGCTGTGCATTTCAACTAATTTTTATTTTGATGTTCCAGTTCCATTGCCTGATCCTCGTCTGCGTTTGGTGCGTGGCCCTGTCCCCACCCTCACAGTTACCAACTCACGAATTCGAGGCAATCGTCGGGGCCTGTGGGCCTCTTATTACAACAGATACCTCACAGAGCACGAAGACAACTTCCTTCGTAAAGCGAATGAAAGCATTCAACTGATTGGGTGTGACATTTCTCACAATCAGGAAGATGCTCTGCATATTCATTCTCCATTCTGGGACATCCATAAATCCAACCTTTCTGAAATTAAGATTGTAATCAACAGCTCTCTCATTGTGGATAATGGTAGAGGCATTTATCAATTTAGCAGGTCAGTGCTGAAAAGAAAAAAATTCTGCTGTTGTCAACTGCTTACCAAGTCATTACTAAATAAATTCTCTTTGTGTTTAACAGGGATATGAGGAGTTCCAACAATTTGTTCCATTGGATATTGTTTGACAATTCGATTGAACGCAATAATGGTGGAGGCTTTGATGTATCCTTGCCTTATGTTTGGCAGTACAACGAAAATTACACTCACACATTCTTCCTCTCAAACAACACTTGGAGAGATAACAGAAACTTTGCCTTTGTCATTGATGGCCATTTTGCTGCATTAAATCTCACCAAAAATATATTTGATTCTAATCAGTGCAAAACAGGCCTTATCTCAGTTAGAGGAATGGAAAAAAGAATGAATATTTACAGGTAATTTGCATTTTTGAATCCTCCTGTCTTTCCTAGTTTTAACCATTTAAATCACAGTGTCTTTTTTTCACCTTTCAAATTTTTTTTCACAGAAATCGCATTGAGCGTAATACTGGAGCCTATATGGTTGAGTTCAGGGCTGACAGTCAGTCTGAAATCATGGGTAATGTCGATGCTTACATGATCGAAAATGAACTGCGCCACAATCGGGATAATGCTCCCCTTCAGAGAGGATACTTCCAGGTATTTTCATTTGTTCATCTCTCAGTCTTGTCCATTATCTTATGCAACCCATTCGCTAACATTCCTGCCCCCTGTCATAGGTGTATCGATCTCCAAGCTGTGTTGTTGGGTTCCATGGAATTCAGAAGGTCAGAGTACGCCGCAATCTCTTTTCCAACAATGAATTAGACTATGTGTTGGTTGCTGGCGTTCGCACAGCTCAGTTGGCTAGCACTGTCGATGTATCTGAAAATTGGTGGGGTACTCCTGATGCCCATCTCATTCGACAACGTATCTTTGATTTTGATGACTGGAATAACCATGCTCAGGCACAGTTCAGGCCATACCTTCTGCAAGACAACTTTGATGCCTCACTTTCGGTAGGGATTGATCCCCTAAAGTCAACTGTCTCTGCCCTCAAAAATTTTTATTCATTTAATTTACATTTTGTTTCTCTTCCTTTCTTTCTAGGTATCGTTTGAACAACCGGTAATTGTAGATACAAACAATTTGGGTGGCAGATACAAGGATTCCCTGCGGCTCTTCTATCGACCAGAGCCTTATCGAGTTTACTCTGACATCACCATTCTCCCTGATGCTGTCATGACGATTGACCCTGGTGTTATAATGGAATTTGCACCCAACGTAGGAATCCTTGTTCTTGGCACATTGCGGGCTCAAGGACGAAGAGGCCTCGAAATTGTCATGAAACCACTTCAAATTCGAGCTCAAAATAATGGTGTGACAGGCTCACAGCCTGGCACTCCTGTTGCTGAAATTCCGTCAAACCATTTGATCAAGAAACGAGCTGTAGAGTACCCTTATGTGGCCAGGTAAAGCACCATGGCATGATGCCTCCTTAGCTTTGAGTTAACTGAAATTAAGTGAGTTAGTGCATCATGGACTGAAATTTTGTATCTTGTTTTTCAGTGGACACTTCTCAGACTCTATTCGTCTCTGCACTGGTCGGAACTGTACTCAACAGACCAATGAAGGATTTTTGGAATACTACAATCGCACCACTTTACAGTGGGTCCCAATGTGTGATGATCGATTTACTGAGCGAAATGCCCAGGTGGTCTGCCGAGAACTTGGTTTTGACTCACTCAATGTGTTTGTAAATCATGGCCAACGAGTTGAGTTCCATTACAATTCCTTGTCTAGAATTTGGTCATGGCCAGAGCCTCTACAATGCAAGGGTAAGTCAATCTTAAAAACACACCTCAAAAAAATAAAACTTTGGGGGTTTGAAAAAACTTAAATTATTTACCCTATTTCAATTTACTTACTAGGTGATGAAAGTAAACTTGAAGACTGTGCAATAAGACTGAATGGGCAATTATACGGTCACAGACATCGTTGCGAATGGGATAGTCCATTTGTTTTTATTCATTGTGGAAAGCGCAACTTATATGGCACCATGGACTATTGGGGAGGTGTCAGATTTGCAAATGCTGAATTTGAGCAAAACCTTTATGAGCATAGGATCCATGATGTTGTCACTCATGAAACAACTAGACGATCTGAGTCAATCATGGAAAATGTAAAAATTATTGGGGCTGGTATTTTGCATAATGAAAAGAGCCCTGCCATTCAAGCTGTTGTGAGATCTCCAACAGTTATGAGTGTCAACATTTCCAGATGTGCATCTCATGGTATTAACATGATATCCCCAGCCGAAACTGTTCGCCTTCTTTTCAACAGGTATGTGAAAAACTGAAACCAAAGTTTGAACTAACATGATTTTTCACTTTGTGAATAATAAAATAATTCCAATCATCAGGATTGAGGATACACTAGGAGTTGGTGTAAATGCAATTTCCCTAACTGGTGAAGGCAGGGAGTCAGAAAGTTCTTTCAATCCTTTGAGAGATATAAATCTTCCTTATCATGTCTTCAGTCTTATTGACATTTGTGATCCAACTAAAGTCATTACAATTGAGGAACGAGTTCTTGTGTACTATAAATATGATAACCATGCTGTCAACTGTGTCAAAATCTTCAACAGTGTGTATCATGTCAAACCATTTGGCTTCAGGTATGTTTTTGTATTGTCCATATATTTTATTTTAATCAAGATTTTTGTTCAAAGCAAAGAGCCTTACCAAAATATTCTTTGCAGGCTTCTCCAATTCAACTTGTTCAATACTTCTGCTCACCCTGGCCGCCCAGACAGCATTACGCTGTATGACGGGGACATCTACAACATAACTGCCAGTGTTCTGGCTACCATTGAAGTCGGTGGGGGGATGGAAAGAAAGCTGTTCAGGACCCAAGGGCCCAAGCTCAGCCTCAAATTGTTTGCCAATGGTGGGAGCAACATCCATGGTTTCATAGCTGAAATTGTTACTCTACCAATTTCAGCTATTGGTTTCAGTAAGTTCTCAGTCAATTATTCCAAAATATTTACTAACTTTAATGAGGGTCCCTGTTTCATGTCTCTTCTATGAGCTCTTCAAATTTCTTTTTTATGCTTGCAGACAGAGATGTGCAGCACAATATTTCATTCTCAGCATTTATTGCCAATCAGAGAGGTGCTGTTAGCTATATAAGTGCTGGAGAAGTGAACCCAGCAGTGACCCTTGAGTGGAATCAGATCCGAGGAAATGGAAACAAGCTTTATGGAAATTTCACAAGTGCTGAAGCAGCTGTCATGATGGATGTTCAAAATACTCAGAATATATTCTTTAGGGTAAGGCTTCAGTTTTATTGTTTTGAATTTTCTGTTTGCCAGGTTTAGGTTTAACATGTTATCTTTACTGCACCTACAGAATAACTTGGTTGAGGGGAACACAGGAGGACTTTGGATTCGATCTGACTCAGGTGGTTCCGCCACTGCTTTGAAGGGCTGGGTTCATAACAATCTTTTCACTGACAATGCCCATCGACCAGCTTTGTATGTTGAGGGAAGACAAAGCTCACCTTACCAAGAAGTTACCATTTACCGAAACTACTTCACTCGGAACTACTCTCCGTACAACAATGTCATTGTGTTGAAACAGGTGAAGAATTGCTGCATTTTGCCCTGTTTCCAATGTGCTTGTCTGAGCAAAGTCCAATAATCTTTTTTTAAATTTAAATTTAATCCCAGGTTGTGTCTAATTTCACTTACAACTACCTGCATCGGAATTGGGGTGGTCATATTTTGGAAGTTTCTGGATTTGAGAAAGTGCGATTACCCATTTACCAGACCACCTCCCACAATGGGTTCTATTTGTGAGTAATTCAACAGCTACTGATGTGTGTCTACTTGTTGTTAGAAATTGTCTTATTTGATGCTTTCTGTATTTCAGCAACTATGCCATGGACCGAGAATCGCGGGGAACAATCGTAGCAGGAACTGCTGGTCAACATTATGTTGACAACGTGTTATATGATCCAGACAACGATTATGAAATTGTCACAGTGAACCGGTCACGGTAAGGTCAACCACTCATTACTTGGCAGTGGCATCAAAAGTAGTTAACTTTGACTGGCTACACCTTATGGTGGAAGTATCTCTTTTAATAAGCACTACTAGCGTTGTAAACTATCATTACACTTTGTAGTACAGTAGTAGGTGAAGGTTACCTAGTTAGTTTTTCCTGGTGTTGGATTTGCTCTTCTTTGATTACCCTGTACTCATGGCATGTCACATTTTCCTCTTTTTTGGCTGCACTTATGCGTGGTGGAAAAAACAGTGCTGGCATTTACAGGTGAGCCTTTTCTCTGTTTAAATTGTACCGCTTATAAACTTTGAAGTAGCTTTCTTTAGCAATGATTGCTTCCAAACAACTCTGGACTTGCGAAATATTGCCTAATATCTTCTTTGAATTGTGTACATAAAGAAGTGCCTATAATTTGACTAATATTATACTTGTGCATTTTCTGCTTTACAGCAGTCTAGACGTATGGAAAACTCCCATTGATGCCAAGCACAACTGGTGGGGATACAACGAAAGTTTAGCAGTGTTGGGCCGCATTAAGGATCGGGCTGATGATCCAGACCTTCTGGAAGTGGATTTCCGCCCATACCACATGAACAATCGAACAGTGCTAAGTGGGAAATGTCCTCCAGGATGGGCTCTTGTTGGAGATACTTGTTACATATACATTGGAGCTCCTATGACTTTCCATGATGCTCGCAATTTCTGTCGGGTATGTGGGCTCTAGTATTTCACATTTTAGTGCTTTTATTGGCAGTTCTATTTTTTAATTTATTTTTTCTCCTAATGTTGCAGTCTGATAATGCCTCAATGCCTTACGTCATGAGCAACTATGTGCAGCTGTACCACTTCCTGCAACGCCAACAACAGGGCTTCCAGCTGCGTCACCATGTCTGGGTTCAGAACATCGATCGCATCAATCAGTGCACAGCGTTCGCATATCAAACAGTGGAAATTGATCACTGTGAGCGCTTGAATCCGTTTGTCTGTGAAATGGGTACGTTATTAGATTGCTTGTTCATGTAAATTTTTTATGTCAAGACAATCAATCAACTATTGACCTCTTGTTTCAGATCCTGGAGTCCATATTGACCCCTTGAGTTGGCGTGAGGATGTTGTGACAATAGCAGTGCTTGGAGTAGTAGGTGCTGCATTGGTTTTAGTGGCCCTAGCAGGAGGATTTTGGTTTACAAAATCTCGTAGAAGGCAAGAGGAGCGTTTCCAAAGGAGGAACTCCATACGTCAGTCCCTCCATTCTGTTAGATCTCTAGGCTCTGTCCATGGCACAACCTTCTCTGAATTGGGTTATCGTCGTAAAGAACCTGTAAGAATTACATTTTAAGACACTCCGTTTTCACTTTTAGTGCATGTTAGTGCATTCCTCTAGAGCATATCCACATGCTATGTATTAATTACAATTTTCTTGCGGTATCACAGTTCACAGGAGCACACAACAGCCAGCGCTCAAGCCCTACACTGACTAAAGGCTCAGATTATAAGAAAATGAATGGAAGTCTTGATTCAATGGATAAATCACAGTTTAATTCATCTGTAGAGGACACCCAAAGCTTTGACATTTATGAAACGCACAATCCACAGGCTGCAGCCATGGTGAGTAGCTATTCCTTTTTTTTTTGGTTCTGGCTGTTAGTGTTCAACACTTTCAATAGGACATGTAAAAAAACATTTTAACATAAATTGAAACAAATGTGGCAAATGTCTTTGGCAGGAGGTCATGCAGCCTCTAACAATTCTCTGAGCAATGAAGGTTTCTTCATTGTCCAATCAGGTAAACCAGTCATCAATCCTCCTAAAATATATTTATTTCTTCTTAATTTAATTTTGCTGATGATGTGTTTATTAGCTTGCTGGTTTTATTTGTATTCATCATATAGCCTTTGTTCCTTTTCTTCAATTTTTTACTGCAATTTAATTTTTAGCTTTGTATTTTGAATGCTTATTAGATGATTGAATTGATCACTGCTTGTTGCCCATGTTTTTATTTTTATTCCTACTCCATTATGTGGCTTGTAGAAAAATATGTTGTTTTTTTTTCTGTCTCTCTTGTTCACACCCACACACACATTATCTTAAAATAGACAAAATCTGTAGAGTAGTATTCCGCTGTTACAGACCACTGATGCTCGAGGAGGCTATGCATACCAAACACAATCCGACTTCCGACCCACTGGGGAAGTGGTCAATCCTGCTTTTGACCTTTCGTTCAGGAATGAAGGGTTCCGTGATAATTCCACCTTTGCATCACGGGACAACAGCTTATGGCAATCTACTGCAGGTAATTTTATTTCCAAGATCTTTAGAAGGCGTACTTCCATTAAAAAATTCATGAATGGTTGGTATGTTTGTATTTCAGGTAGTGAACTAGGAGGCGGCCAGAGTCCCAGTGAAGGTGCTGACTAACTCACCAATGCTTCCACGCTTCCACTCAACACAAGTTTTGCAATGACTGACTCTACTTTGGGTGTAGATGTTGCTGTAACCCCAGCGTATGGTAGTGAAGCTACATACCGGCCCACTGACACCCCAGATCCGTATTACGATCATAGAGAACGCCTCAGAGAAGTCTCTGAGTCCTACTTTGATCCCAAGGGGTCTCCCAAGAACTACTATAGCACAGCAAAGCAAACACCTGAGCCTTTCTACCAGTCAACAAGTGGCTCATCAGAACCTATGTATAACCTGCAGGAGAGGCCAAAGAGCTCACACATGGTGCTTGAAAGCAATTTGGATATTGCTGCAAATGAGAATGGTCTTCCCACTCCCCCCCACCCCCCATCAAGATCTAAAAGTGAGGTTTTGCTGGAGACCAACTTTGATGTCTATGTACCACCAAGCTCAAAAACCATCAAATACCAGTGCTATGACTCCTGCTAGCCGAAGCAAGAGCCAACCTCTTGAGACGGCCATGTGATGAGAGATCTTGAGATTTAGATCTTGTGGGTAGTCATATCACTATTTGTAGTTTGGTACCAAACAGTCACCCCAGCGTTTTAAAGATGGTACTGGAATTGGTTTGTCCTTTAATGATGCCAATTCTTTGTTTCTGTGATCTTTCCAATCATCTTTGACTTTTATTCAAATGACATTTATATTATAGCTTTAAATTTTCTCTCGGACTGTGAGGGCAAACATGTCCATTGCTGGGGGCACTTTTGGAGATATGATCTTTCTTAGTTTTCCAAGTATTTATGATGGAACTTTTTACTGTAGATCCAAAATGTAAGTTATCATAATGCCATCCATTTTGTGTCCTTGCAGGATACTCTTGTGATCTCAAACAACTCATATTAGTTATATTTTTATAATGTTTTGTACATTTATGTAATGTTTATAAAGTTAGAAGTTTGTCTTTTTCATGTCTTTTATTGTAAGTGTTTTCAAGAGTTTGCATTCCCTATCATGTCTGATGTCCCTAGGAAGACAGCAGGCAGACATTCCATTATTTTTAAGAATTAGAATACTCAGTTCTGATCGAACCACCAAGCCAAGTGATGCGAGTTAATGCTAATGGTCATTGGTGTCATTTACTTTCAACAAAATGATGAGACCAGTTAAACATGAATCATTTAATTTTGTGTATGTATAAAGTTAAGGTACATATGCTAGTCTTATGGCAACTTTTAGTTTACGAATATTTTGTGTAAAGTGCAAGAGTAGAAATCTTTAAAGTAGCAAGTGCTTTCGACATTTATATCACATGGGAGTTGGCTGTTAAACTCTCACAGATGCTCTATCAAACCATGCATTGTGTCAAAACTCTGACATATTTTTCTATCAACCTCTGCCTTCTTTGCACAATTACCTTATTATAGAGTTACCTCTACAAACTAATGTGAAGCACCCATATACCGAGTATGAGTTTACTGTGATTTGATTAAAACAATTGCATAGACAGCTGATAGCACAGAACGTCCATTATAAGTAAGCCTTTTAACAAATTTTGTGCTCATATTTTGACCCAATGAAATTGACGAACTGAGAGGTCTTCCCTCACTGTTCCAATTGAGTGTTACTGCCAGGGCTTCTATCAGTCATGTACAACAGTAGCTCATAAGCTGTAAATAAATAATGGTCACTGCCAATTTTAACACTTGAAGGTGCACAATTATGAGTCTGATTTGTAATGTTAATGAATTTAAGCCCAATTGAATGCAAACCATTTACATACCCTTTGAGATGAGCAATGTGTTCTCCACAGAACTGTAGTCATATGCATGTTTTGTTTACTATCTGAATAGCACTTGATATTTATCTGTTTACCTCATGTTAGAAGGAAGGAAAAAAAACAAACACTGTGATATTATCAAAACTATATTATGATATTCGAATGATACGAATAAAAAAAATACATCTGAAATGAGAATTTTATCTCGGAATTTCTTTCCATCTGAAATCCCATTTTACTTGAAAAAGCTTTCAGCAACTCTCTTCAAAATCAAGGAAGAGAGAAGAGCTACAAACACATGCTTTGAACACTTCCTACTTAGCACACTCCATCAAAATTGGTGGGTAAGCGTGACATTTAGGACAAAACTCAATGTCATACAGATAAAAAGTCATTACGTGGACAGGGCAAAGAATCCTCGTTCTACTTTCACAACGATTCCAGCCACAGTTCCTGCAAATGATGGTGACATTGGGTCGCTTACAGATGCAACCCTCAGCTGGTGGGCTCGTGGTCTCAATTGTGGTGGTCTGCTTGGTCCTGGAGGACCACCTGGTCCTGGACAGTGACGCCGACCGCTGCAGTCTCCGTTGCAGGAGAGGGACTGTGGTCGCAGACATCTTCAAGGAAAGGAGATGCCAGGGAATCTGGAGACACCAAGAGAACGGCGGCATCAGCACCTTGGCTTCCTTGGGCGGACTCACAGACCTTGAGAAGAGAAGCCAGAGACACCGGCGGCTCACAACAATGACACGAATGCGACTTGCACCCGGGAATAGCAATCACCAGAACAGACATGAGTTGATTTACATTCACTTTTAACGGAATCACTTGAGGACGGACGCCGGCGAAGCTACTAGCAGTACCTCGCACTGGGGTGCCCACGCCGTTGTTGCGTGCCCCAGGCGCTGCACACGGCGCTCGCGGCTGGGGTTCAACGTTCCGCCCGGACAACAGGAGCAGTTTCTCCACCACGCTTGCAATGACACGAGTTCCGAACCAACGCGTCCACAACCCAAACACAAATAGACTCACCTGGCAGCTAGCAGGTCCCGATAAACAAACCAACAAACTCTGGCCGTTGGTGACTTCGTGTCGCCGGAACAGTAGCCGACTCAGTGATGCGCTCGCCGCCCTCGGCTGCCGCCCGCTCGTGCGGTGGGTGGGGGCGGCAGGGGGATGGGCTGTAAACAACAATGGCCACCCGAGCCGCAACCAGACAACCACACCGCCTCGGACGACACGGCGCAACTGCGTGTCCGCGAATTTTGTCATGAACTGAAAAGCAAATAAACTGAAACGGGGTTGTTTCGGCCGGTTCGGCTTGCGGCTTGCGCCCGTGGAGTCTAGAGGGCTTGCGTTCGGCCCGCTCGGGTCGAAGGTTGGCAGCACCTGTTGCACGACGGCGGCAGGGGGAAGGACACGCAAAGTGTTGAGATTGCCCCCCTAAATCAGATTTTTGAGACGACACGTGCGTGGAGCCTGGCAGGAAGCATAATGTTAGCGCTCCGTACGCGGTAAAATAATTATTTCCATCAAAAGCCGCGGCGGAGATTGAAATATTTCCCGCGGTTGTGTGCAATGAATGACCAGGGTGGGGGAAGACCCCATTTTGCTGCGGATCCGTCGATGTGCCTCTTAAAAGAATATTTCGCTAAAGTATTGAAGAGCGTTTGCAAGAAAAATTCACTCCTCTTCCCTGGATTCGAACCCGGGCTGCGTGAGAGTTGACAAAGTGTCCCCAGGTTTAGAACACCGGCCCGTTGTTGTTGTTTTTGTTGTTCGTCGTCGTCGTTGTTTTGTTGTTGTTTTTGTTGTTGTTTTTGTTGATGTTGTTGTGACGGTGGTGACCTTAAGTGTACCTACCTGGCCGTTTGCCGATAGGTGCGGCGACTCTTCGAGTGTGTTCAAGTGCAGGCGTGCCAAAAGGGCACCTCCGCCGATCGGTCGCTTCGTCGAGTGATAATAAGCTCTGCGTCATTTGTCGTCAATATAGGCAGTCGGTCGCGCAGATTGGGCAGTTAAAGTTGGTCCCTCCGCCGGGAAACACCGATCGAACCCCAGTCTCAGTTGCTGCTGTCCACCATGAGGGCCTTCATGGGTCTCGCCGTCCTGCTGCTCTGCGTCGCCGGTGAGTGCGAGGGACAGGGGGTAATCGCTGCCACTGGTATTCGAACCCGCGCCGTCACAGTGGTGTGGTTCTAGGGACGCTGGGTATTGTGTGGCCGTGGACACCCGACATCCCGGACAAGGAGGCCGAGAGGAAGGTCAAGTACGCGCTGTACACGAGGTGAGCCCCCGGCGGCGATGCAGCCCAAAGAGAACTTGCGGGCCAAAGTGAGGCCATAATGAGGTCGAAGGGTATCATTTTGACGTCCAAATGACATCCTTTGCCATCAGTTTGACTTCATTTGGACTTTGAGGTGCTGTTCCCCCTTGGAGTGCGTCTTTTAGTGCGTCCCTCCACCGTACAGCCGTACAGCACAAATGAACCCGAAACCCCGTTGCAGGAGCAATCCGACGGAGCCCGAGGTGGTGAAGGTGTCCGACCTGCCCTGCAACCTCACGTACTTCGACAACCAGCGGCCGACCAAGATCCTAGTGCACGGCTGGCACGGCTCCTTGAAGCGCACCAGCATGCTGAAAGACCGTAAGGGAATGCCCTGGCGATACCCCGCGCGGGGGACTGCCTCGGAGGGCGGCGGGGGGTAGTGCCGACGCAGCGGGCGGCCTCTAGAGGGTGGCTGTAGTGGCCGGTGTTGCCCGAGGGGGCGGCCACTCTAATTTCAGGTGTACACAAGATTAAGGGATTACGGCGTAGATTACCGGAGATTGACAGTCGTACACAGGATTCGCGAAGTGGTGGCTCCATCGGTGTTGCCGGCCCAAGTTTTGCATCCTGCTGGTCCGCTATCGCATCCTTTGCAATCAGAGTTCGGAGTGAGTGGGTGTGATAGGCTGCAGGACCGCCGCGCACGCACCGCTCGAGTGGTGACGAGACAAGTACCGCGAAATATGAAAAAAAAACAAAAAAAAAACAAAAAAAAAAAAAACACACACACACACACAATGACGCAAGTGGTGAGATTTGAGGCTGCTCGGTGTTGCAGTCTACCTGAACGTGTCGGACCTGAACGTGTTCCTCATCAACTGGCACGAGGTGGACACCCTGTACTACCCCGGCGCAGCAGCGCGTGTCAAGTCCGTGGCGCGGCAGCAGGGCACCTTCATCACGTTCCTGGTGAAGGATCTGGGGCTGCGCGGCGAGGACCTGCACATCGTGGGCCACAGCCTGGGCGCCCACATCGCGGGGCTGTCCGCCCTGCACGTCGAGGTTGAAGACTTCACCATCGGCAGGATCACGGGTACAGCACCCACTCATGAGCCGTGGTGGCCGAGAGCGTAGGGGCGTTCGACCCGGACCGGAAGGTCCGGGGATCGAATCTCGGTGTTCCCTTTCATTTTTCGAGTGGCTTCCTCCCACTGCGACTCAAACCCGTCGTCCAACACTCGGCAGACGTGCAAGTCAGGGTGGTGTAGTGGTCTAGGCTCAATCCAGGCCATTACACCCGGGTGTCTAAAAAGCAGTCCGCTTCGGCGGATTGGCCTCGGCACTGGTTCGATCCCCGATCGAGCCAGCCACTCGAAATTGGTCGCGAGTGGGTCCATTCCGATTCGTCGGATGGAGTTGATAAGTCCTTTGAAGCTGGCCCACTGACTGCATGTTCGGGTCTGGGAGCGCCGGACAGCGGGTGTACATTTGGTACCGACCAGCCTGCGCAAACAAAAGCTCCCAAAACTACTCTCTCTCTCTTTCTTTCTTTCTCTGTCTCTCTATCGTCTCTGCCTTACTCTACTCTGCCCATGTTGGGCCGTGTCGGCGGCTCGGGTCCTACTGGGTCCCCCGGCGTACGATATCGAAGTCGCTGGATCGGATTAACCCCAGTTACCTGATAGCACCGGTTCCCATCCCGAACACCGAAGTAAAGCAGGAGGCCTCCCTTAAGACTGGGGAGGGGGTGTAGAGTTCTTTTTTTTTAAAATTAACTTTAAAATATTAATAAATGTGTTTTGTTTAGGTTTGGACCCGGCTGGCCCCCTGTTCGGGGGCGGGCCCGAGGACCGCCTGGACAAGACGCACGCCGCCTTCGTGGACGTCATCCACACGTGCGACAACGTGTTCGGCTACCATGACCCCATCGGCCACGCCGACTTCTACCCGAACGGCGGCGGCGCCTTCCAGCCGGGCTGCCTCCTGAAGGACGTCACCAGTAAGCACCGTCGCGTTGCTCATGCCCACAAATAGTTTCCTCGAGTTGTTGTCGTCGCGCAGCCTGTGTTGCTGTGAGGCCGGCACTCATTTTCCAGCCGTTTTGGTGTGCTTTCCGTCACGCCAGGCAACCAACTATTGAGTCATTCCTATTAATTTTAGAGTCCGTGTCTCTTTCAGGCGTTCGGGAGGCCCGCCCGGCCGCGCCAAATTTGACAAGAGACAAAAATTAACGCAACGCCCCTTGCTTTGCAGCCGGCAAGTGCAGCCACAACCGCGCCTACGCTCTGTTCGGCGAGAGCATCGGCAACGCGGGCGCCTTCCTGGCCAGGCCCAGCCTCCTGGAGACCAAGGACGACGTGTTCTGCTCGCTCGTGGATACGAACGCCCCCATGGCCCCCATGGGGGCGCACACGCCCGCCGGGTACGTTCTAGACGGCGCCAAGCCGCCGGTGGCGGGACTCGAAGCGGGGACCAGTGCGCCCGGGGACTCAGTCGCAAAGCGCTCGGCTATCGGTAACAAGATGTTTTGTTGCAGTACGCGCGGCGTGTTCTGCCTGGCGACCAGAGACGAGGCCCCCTACGGCTACGGCGACGAGGAACATGACGTCGTCACCAACATGCCCGACTCTCTGCAAGCCAAGCTCATGGAGCTGGCCTTCTCGCTCGAACCCATCGATCCCCAAGACGACTGAAGCGAAACGCTGGAGCAAGGCGTCGCCGCCAGTACGTTAAGGCGACTGCCGAAAATAAACCGCCTAAACGGAGTTTGATTTTGTTTCTCTTCGCTGCGACGCACGCAGATGACTCCACACTAACAGCTATCTCACTCGCGCCCACGCGAATGACGCCGGCAAGGCATTCAAGAGGAAAAAAAAAAGAGAAAAAAATTCACAGTTGCATTCCTTTTCCCGCGCACTCCGTGTGAAGGAGCGAAGGCCGCGACGACAACAACAACACCTTTTCAGTAATTCGAGCAGAAATAACTCGCGCGCGCCTGCCGACAGAAAACGAGCGTTCCAAACACCTCGAAGAAAAGCGGCAGGGAGCGAGTTTCCCCGGCGGCAGGTGAGACTTTTCTTTGTGCGTTATCTAGCTTATCGTCTGCCGTCGGTGTTGATATCGTCGCGACGCTGGGAGACAAACACCCGGAGCAGCAAAACCGTGCCACCAGCCTGCCGCGCGTGCCCATCCACACAACGCCGAAGTTTGCTCCAAGCGACCATCCACAAGGGGAGAAACGGACAGTTTTGGAGCGGCATCAGGACGAGACCCACCGGCCTCGCGGCCTCGCTGCGGACGGCAGACTGCCTGCCATCACCGCCGCTCCGCGCGGACACTCACTCACGTGGGGCATCACAACACATTGGACACCGCGACCAATTTTTCGGTTGTTGGTTGTTCGGCCCCAGCAGCGCAGGTAGCAGCGCGGCGCGCGCAGCTTCCATGGGCCTTCCATGAGGGGGAGGGGCGCCGGTCTGTCTGTCTGTCTGCCGTCCGCTCGCCCGCCCCACCGCTGCGTGGTGTGGTCTCCCTCACCGAGTTTGTCGTCGCCTCTGCGCCGCTGCGCCGCTACGCCGCCAGTGGCGTCCCGCGCGCCCCAGGCACAGCACCGCCGCGCCGTGGTGCCCTCCGCGTGCCCGCCGACGCACGCGTGACCGACCGCGATAGCGCGTGTTTCAGTGCGAAGGCGTGTGTTTCAGTGAGGTGTGTGTTGGGTGGGCAGTGGTGTGGCCGGAACGAACGCCGATACGGATATCCCGGGTGCCTTCGGCGCCGCGGCCGCCTCCTCCGCCGCAGCCTTGGCTGACCCGCGCCGCGCCGCGCCGCGCAGGACGTAAGTACAATGCAATAACTGCAAAGTGGTTTCACACGCCCACCGTCGGATAAGTGTCCACGACGCCGTGGTCGGCCCTCGGCCGCCGTGGCCGCGGTGAGGCGCCACCACCTCCTCGCCGCGGACATCCTTCTCCTCGTCGGCGTCCTCGCCGAGTCCCAGGGCGTCCTTGTTGCGGTTTGGGGCGGCGCAGTGCTTGCAAGTGTGCTCGCCGCCTCTGCCGTCTCATTATTACTTCGCTCGCCACCTTCCCGATGACACGAGGGAGGGAGAGAGAGAGAGAGAGAGAGAGAGAGAGAGAGAGAGAGAGAGAGAGAGAGAGAGAGAGAGAGAGAGAGAGAGAGAGAGAGAGAGAGAGAGGCAAATTAAAGTGCCATGCGGTCACGTCTCGCTGTTGTGAGGAACTTACCAGATTCACCATCTGCCTTATCACTGAATAGAGTCACTCTAAAGTGCACGCACACGATCAGCTCCAGTGACACTCGGTCAATGAAGAGCGTTACGCAAGACTTGATCATTAACACGAGTGAAGACGCGGCTGCTGACGCCTCCGTGTGTCGTAGCGCCGTCTCTCTCGCACCTACACGGGACGTCCCATGAGTGCGAGAGAGACAGGGTGACGAGAACGCCTCTCGGCATGAGCCTACTGAGGGCGTGTTACGGTTAGGGAAGGACCTTGCGTTCCCGGTAGAGGCAGGGCCGAGGCAGGGCCATGGGTGTGGCAGAGACTGCGGTGTCATCAGCGAGGAACCGCAAGGCACGGTGCCTCATCGCGCCTCGTTCCGTACAGCGCTCTGTCTCTCTCGCACCCTACGGGACGCCACGTGAGTGCGAGAGAGACGGAGCCACGCCGCTCGGCATCAGTCTCGCCGGTGGTCGGCGGTGTCGCGTAGTTATGTTGTCACGGAAAATGACTGGACTTTGTTTTTCTTCCGATGAGATAGGTTTTCGGTCGGAGCTTGACATGAGATGGACAGTCGGCTGGGGGTTCGAGGCCCGCAGCGCGGACCCTGGCTGAAACCCGCTTCTAGAGCTGCGGCTTGGCTTAGTCATTTGTTTTCAAACCCGTGTGTTGTCGAATATCCTGCGAGTTCGTGACGAATCACCGCGAAGGCGAAGCACGGCGAAGCAACGAAGCCGCGACCTCAAACCGCCGGTGTGGCGCCTGCCTACTCACACTCACGTCCCACGGGTCCTTCCCCCCGCCAGCCAATCACAGGCCGCCGTTCCGATTTGGCGCCAAAATGGAGGCTGCCCATTGGCCGCGGCGACCCAGCGTCCCGTTGCGTTCCTAACCGAAAGTAACTGTCCAATAAATCCCGAGGCGGTCCATCCAATCCCAGCTGATTCCAAGAGCGACTCTGTTCTGTTCGTCGCTCTGTCTCTCTCGCACCCACGCGGGACGCCCCCTGAGTGCGAGAGAGACAGAGCGACAGGTCAGCCCGCTGTCGGTCGATCCCTGGCGCTGGCCCATCCCGGCCGGGCCACATTCGTCGAAATCCGTTTGGTATACACACGGCGGGGTAACTATCTTAAGTGATGATCGGTTGAAAGCCTGCCGGTGTGTTCCTTCCATTACCGACCAGAGGGGGCCGGTTCGGAGCAGAGCTTCACCGCTCTGTCTCTCTCACTCAATGGGAGAGAGACAGATGACCTGCAGAGAAGAAGAAGAAGAAGAAGAAGAAGAAGAAGAAGAAGAAGAAGAAGAAGAAGAAGAAGAAGAAGAAGAAGAAGAAGAAGAAGAAGAAGAAGAAGAAGAAGACGACGAAAAGCAAATCGAAGAGTGGGAAGAGAGGACGCGTTGTGAAGTAAGGATAATCGCTACCACGGCCTGGCGGCGCGGCGGTGTGTGCGCGCTCTGGCGGCCAAAAGGTGAACCTCAAACGGCCGTTTTACTATCGCCGAAATGTCAGCGTGTCACCTTGGGCAGCTCGGGGTCCGCGGCCGCTGGCCGACCGACTGGCTGGCCGACGGGGGCACCGGGTCGGAGCACGCGCACTGCTGCCAACGTGACACGTGCCGGGCAGTTGGTCCCACTGTGACTTGGCGCCGGACACGCTTCAAAGGGAGGCGTAGCGCCGCTCTTTGCCGCTGTAAGCAGGACCTGGACCTGGACCTGTCTCTGGATCCGCCCCCGTGGACGCGTCGCCCTTCGATCTCCACGCGTGGAACTCGGTGGCTTCCTCGACCTTGACGGCCGGAGAACACGACGGGCGGTCCGCCTCACAGCGCGCCAAGCCGGCCAACCGCGGCCCACTGTGCGTCAGATGCGTCGCTATGTTTAGTTGGCGGTCGACTCGGGGTATCAGGACCGACTCGACGTCTGGAGGACCCGGTATCACCAAGGAGAACGGGTGCCTCCCTGCCGCCGCGTCGTCGCCCCCGCGCACACACGCACAGTGGGCCAGGAGAGGCGGTCAAAATCCCGGACGAGTTGTTCAATAAGTTCACAATAAACCTTTTTAAAATTTTCATCTTTTTCTGGCCCATTGTGCCGCGCCGGCCCGGCGCGGTAACGCAAGCAGAGGCCCTCCTTGATGTCCACCAGGAAGGAAGGCGGGAAGAAAGCGGAGGTTCTCTCTTTTTGCTGCGTCTTTGAAGCGCGCGCCCCGGCCGCCGTGAGAGCAGTGATAGAGCCTGATATTGGTATTCACGGAGGGGGTCTCTCTCTCTCTCTCTCTCTCTCTCTCTCTCTCTCTCTCTCTCTCTCTCTCTCTCTCTCTCTCTCTCTCTCTCTCTCTCTCTCTCTCTCTCTCTCTCTCCCCCCCCCCCTCTCCCGGGGAGTAGCGGTGGCGTAACCGGAGGCGATGTTAAACGCACCTGCGGAGCTCTTCTTCGACAATAACTGGGCCGATCTTCTGGAAGTCAAGTATTAGGCAAGAGGAGAGTGCGGTAATGCGGTCATTTCATTTTAACATTATTTTAAGAGTGGCGGCGCGAGGCGCACAGTGTACCTGCAGCCGCCCAACAATACCCGTCGTAATGGTTATTGTGTCGTCGCAGGGCTTTTCTCAAGTACTCGCTGTGTGTGCGTGCGTGGCGTCTGTCTGTCTGGCTGTCTGGCTGGCTGTCTGTGAGCGGCGCTGTAGAGAGGCGTCGTAGTTTTTTACGGGTCTTCTTTTGCTGCGGAAAATGATGTCTCGCGATGTGGTTGTTCACAGGCAGGCGCCGCCGACACGTTTAAAGTTTTACAGGCCTCAACCGCGCCAAGGTGTAAAGAAATAGCTCACAATTTCGCAGGAAAATTCTAGGAAAACGGGTGACATTATTTTCTTATGACTGTAAGCGGATCGAAGAGCAGCAGCAGTATTTCTGAAAGGCACTAGAAAAATTACATTAATTGGTCCTGCAGTCATATGGACAACGATAGAGCGATGGGATTCTGTAATTGGAATCGGAAACATTTTTGTTGTTGTTGTCAGAGTACGCACTCCACCTGCAGAGTCGTTGGCGCGTGGTGGCAGGCACCGCGGCTTCCCGCGATTGTCCGCCACTCCCCCCCCCCCTCTCCTGCAGACGCCTCGCGCGTAAAAATCGGAAAGAATACGCAATCAGTCCGCAGCGCCCGTGTCAACACTCGTGCTCTGTGTGTGTGTGACCCTTTGTCAGGTCAAAGAGTGAGCTCGCAATAATTGCCGTGTTCTTGTACCGGCCCAACTCTCTCATGACCATTGACGGGGGAAGGTTCGTCAGGGAGGCGTACGTACGCACACACACTAACACACACACACTCTCACACACACACACACACCTACACACACACACCTACACACACACACTTACACACACACACACGTGCGCTCACATATTCTCCGTCTCTTTTCTCTCTAAAACACTCTCACACTCGCACCCGATACAGAAGCTCGCCAACATCGCATCGACAGGACACAACTTCCGACCTCACTGGCCCCAGCGGTACATCCAAAACTCGGTCAATTGTTCCGCGGGTGTCCCCTGTGAAAAAAATAAAAAAATAAAAAAATAAAATATTTTTTTTTTGGATCAAAGCTGTGTGTACCAATGGTGCAACTCGTTGAAAAATGGATGAAAAATTCAAGTTGTGAACCGCACTGCTCCCCTGTTGCGTTCCAGGTGCGGGGCCTCGCGACGCTCGGACTCGCCATGAGACTATGAGCACGGCGTCGTCCTTGGCCAGCTCCGGCGTCACCTCCAGCTCGGGCGCGGGCTCCGGCTGCCGGGTGGACGTCGGCGCCGACCCGCGGACATGGCCGCGGCGGCAGCGCGCCTACCGGCCGCCGGCCCCGGACACCATCGTCTGCTCCGACGACGAGGACCTGGACCTGCCGCCCGCGCGGGGCTTCGTCAGGGTGAGTGACTGCCGTCGCAGCGTCCTGCAGGGCGGACGGACAAAAGGACCGCTTCACTGGCGTCGTGTGGACGCCGCCGTGACGCGGGCACGCGCGTCGCTCTGTGCAGCCCGCGGCGCGGCCCGCGAGTGCGAGAGAGACGGGGCTGCAGGTGCGACTGAGTGGCCGCGGACGGCGCCGTGGAGCAGGGAGTCGTGACCGGCGGCTCGGCGCACGCCGAGGCGCACGCCGCACCTGCAGCGCCTGACTCACCACCGCCGCCCCACCGCCCCCCGAAACCCGTAGAAAAACCCGTAGAAAAACCAAAAGAGCCTCGAAGAAGCCTTCCTCCCCTCCACGCGCCCCTCGCAATCAAGCACGCCGCCGGCGACCCCGGCAGTAACCTCCCGTTCGGCGACTTCCCTGAGCTGAATACCAGATGAGCCGGACAAACGGATCCGAGCTGTCAGCGAGCCAGCGTCTCTGTCTCCCTCGCACTCATGGCGGGACTTGGAGGAGGGAGACAGAGCGACGCTGCGTGACCCCACCGACGGATTCCTCGTTCGGAGAGCATGATCCATCGGTGGGGTCGCACGTTCGCTGCTTCGAGTCCCATTTAGCGCCCGTGGAGCTCAAAACGGGTCCGGGATTTGGACCGCCTCCGGCCCACTGTGCGGGGCCTTCGGCGTCCTTCCGGCCCGGAACCATGTCGCGCTGTGCCGGGCGGTAGCGCTGGCTGCCGCTGCCTGCCGAGCAGACGACGTCACGCGTCATTGTCCAAAGCGTGCATGCGTGCCGTGTCGCCCGGTTGCCGCACTGCCTCTCTGTCCTGCGCTCTCTCGCTCTCTCTCTCTCTCTCTCTCGCTCTCTCTCTCTCTCTCTCTCTCTCTCTCTCTCTCTCTCTCTCTCTCTCTCTCTCTCTCTCTCTCTCTCTCTCTCTCTCTCTCTCTCTCTCTCTCTCTCTCACACGCGGTCGCGTGATGGACGGACCGCCAACCTAACAGCCTCAGTCGGCAACACTGCGTTGGCCAGGGGTCCGCGGCCAATCGCCGCACGAGGGCCGTTTTTCGAGTGGCGCGGAGGAACAGTGGGACTCCCCTGGCCGTCTGTGTTGTTTTCGCTCTTTACTCTTTAACACGGTTTTTGTCGCGTGGCCGCGCGAAACGAAGAAAGGAAAAAAAAAAACAGGTGGTGGCCGGGATCGAACCCGGGACACTTTTGGGCCGATTGCCTTTTACGCAGAGCACCGCCGCGCGACGGGAAGGAGCGCTTGACGGAGTTGGGCACGGCCAACGGGCTGCGCGGCTGCCGAGGTCGATGATCCCCGGAGGCTCGTTGAAGGCTTATTCGGACTCGACAAGTGAGGTGTGACCGGACCACACCGGCCGGAGACGTTATTCATGCCGCACAAACGAACGGAAATTGCCGCGCTGTCTCTTAGTGAGGGGGCAATAGAAAAAAAATCGGTGCTGCACGCTGCGTGCTCAAACTGAGATACTGCTTGTACTGATAACAAAGAGAGTGCCCATGGTGGCGATTGAGACCGATCTTCAAGAGGTGCCTCTTTGCCAACACTACACGTGTCACAGTGGGCCAGACGACCGTTGAGGCGGCCAAAATTCTAGACGCGTGTTGAGCTGCAGAGTCGCTGAATGGGACTCGAAACGAACGTGTGACCCCACCAATGGATTGCTCTCCGAACGAGGAATCCATTGATGGGGTCACACGTCCGATTCGAGTCCCATTTAGCGACTCTGGAGCTCAACACGCATCTGGAGTTTTTACCGCCTGCTGATGATGCCGGTCTTCTGGCCCACTGCGTGTCCGTCCGAGGCGCCGGTTTATGTCATGGTGGCGATGCTGATGCTCTCGTGATGAGCGAAGGAAAGCTATACACAAGGGCCGTGGCGCGCCACACCTGTGCGGCCATCTTCACACGGAGAGAGTTTTCCCACACTGTCCATGCATCCGACTGCACGCGCCTGCACGGGGCCTGTGACGCGGACGCCCCGCCCGGGGTCAGGGACTGTCGGGGACCGTCGGGGCCCCTTAATGAAGACGACGTGTCTAGACACGTCTCTAGACAGGAGACACGCGACGGGCGTGGAATGGGCAGCGCCTGGGGACCCCGGCCGGACCGCCGCCCCACTGTGCGCCCCCGCACAGCAAAACCCCGCAAAAAAAAAAACAAAAAAAAAAGAGATAGGTAAAAACGCTGAATGTGTCCGTATCGTGTCTGCGCTGCCTGGGGCGAGCGCATCGTCGGACACGTGCAGGGTTGCCTACCCGTTGCTGGTGGGTTGCCGGTTGCCTACCCAGCAGGGGGGCGTGACCCCGGCCAGGTGCCCTGCCGGCCGGTGCAGCTGCAGGCGGGTCCTGGCGGGTCCTGGCGGGTCCTGGCGGGTCCTGGCGGGTCCGGTGGGCCAGGCGGGCCGGGAACATGTTTTATCTTTGTCTGCGCCGCGGACTCGCTGACGCCGTGGAAATTGCATGGGCCGCTGTGTGGACGCTGTGCACGCTGTGCAGACGCTCGGCGTGGGTCCACTTTCACGCTCCCCCGAGGCGGGCGCTGTGGACGGCCCGGCGTGTGCAGCGCGCCGCGGGAAACGACGGCCGCCACTACAGTATACTCGGGAAACGGCAAGAAAATGCGCGGGAAAACTGAGTTTTCGCGGCGCTGTGATGACTGGACGGA
This sequence comes from Stenchaetothrips biformis, assembly GCA_030522485.1. Taxonomy (NCBI): domain Eukaryota; kingdom Metazoa; phylum Arthropoda; class Insecta; order Thysanoptera; family Thripidae; genus Stenchaetothrips; species Stenchaetothrips biformis. The sequence continues at coordinate 9,447,417 of CM060101.1, forward strand.
CGGTACCGACAAGGGTGCGCTCCCGGACGTGACAAATTGAGAACGCGCTCTAAATATTGTAAAACTTCTGTGGAAACGAAGGAAATCGAAGGAAATGTGCAAATCGTGATTTTGGGTGTGGCCTCCACACCGATCCAAGGCGGGAAATCGCACCCCCTCCACGGGTACGGGGTGGTGGCGGTCTTGGGACCGTCCCGGCGTCAAGGCGGTAGTACTGTGTGCTGTTGCTGCTATCAGCTGGCTGCATTCCTGAGGCTGCGCGCACACACACACACACACACACACACACACACACACACACACAGCGCATGCTTGCAAGCCACAGAGCAGTACCCGTCGTTGAGTGTGTGTTGCTGTTTACCACGATGAGGTGACGAAGGCCTATCATACCTGCCCCTTTGACTCGTCCCCCCCCTCCCCCCTTCCCGCTCTTCGTGACTCATCAGGGCACAGGACACCCCGCCGCGCTAATCTCCCATCCCTGATAACTCCACTGATAAATGAGTCGCCGATGCAATGTGTCTGCCATATAAACACACACACACACACACACACACACACACATGTGTCGAGGGGCACTGCTGTGGGAGTGCCGATAGCGTGGTGGGCAGACAGGCAGGCAGGCAGGCAGGCAGACAGCCCGGCAGGCAGGCCGGCCCGCGCGACAGCCGTGCGTGGCGGGCTGGCCTACCTCATGCTCTGCAGGCGCCCGCGCAGCGAGAGAGCGCTTACTATTTCAGTCGTCGTTTGTTTCACTCCTCCTTCTTCTTCTCCTCCTTCAAGGCGAGGGTGTAGGCGAGGGTCGGCACTGCAAGGCTTCCCTCGCGCACCGCCGCGCGCCGCCAACTACTGGTGGCTCTGTCTTCTTCTTCTTCTTCTTCTTCTTCTTCTTCTTCTTCTTCTTCTTCTTCTTCTTCTTCTTCTTCTTCTTCTTCTACTTCTTCTTCTTCTTCTTCTTCTTCTTCTTCTTCTTCTTCTTCTTCTTCTTCTTCTTCTTCTTCGTGCCCCCGGCGGGGCGGGTTCGGCGCCTCAGAAGCCACACTCGTTTTCGCGTCGTTTTGGCGCGTGTTCCCGGGGTGTGACTTCCCGAGTGACGCAGCAGCCGATAGCGGCGGTGGAGGGGAGGGGGGGGGGAAGCCGTAGGCCGAGGCCGCGGCCCTTGTTACAGGGGCGCCACCCCACCGAACATCCCCCGCTGTAGTCCGGTTTGTGTAGCGAAACGCCCGGCGCCCCGCCCCCTGCACCCGCGGGAAACTCGCCTTGCCAAAGCGGAAAGAAAGACCCCCATTGGTGGGGGTCGCACGTTCGATTCGAGTCCCATATAGCGACTCTGGAGCTCAAAACGCGTCTAGAATTTTGTCCGCCTCAACGGTCTTCTGGCCCACTGTCCGCCGCTGTACCGCTGGTCGTGGTGCTGCACTAGTGCCTGCTGCTTGGTCCAGGCCGGGCCGGGCCGGGCCGGGCCCGGCCGGGGTCGGCCGGCTGGCTATCAAGATGGCCAACGTGTTACACAAGGTCCGCGACGGCGTGCCGCTCGGCCCCAGGACCACGACGGGGACGTCGCCCGAGCTAATGAACAACAGCACGGTCGCGAAGCCGGTCTGTCTGTCCGTCCGTCCGTCCGCCCGCCCGCCGGAGGGCCTTCACCCTGCTCTAGGGCTTGGTGACTGCGGTGTGCCCTACCCTACCAGCAGAGCGACTAGCTCACTTCGTAAGAGTGCGCAATTATTTTTTTTTTGTCCCCGTTTCAAAGACATTTTTCCTTTGGACCAGAAGCTCTCTGTCGAGCCGTGTCGCGAATAAAGCGCGAGGCGTCAGCGCACGCGAGTGCGCTTTCCACACACACGCTCCGCGCGTTTGCGAGACTGTACAGAAAACAAAAATCAAACGCACATTATACAACTATTTTTTCACTTTTTTTTTCTTTTCTTGGCTTCCTTGCGCGATTGGTGTGTGTGTGTGTGTGTGTGTGTGTGTGTGTGTGTGTGTTTTGTTTTTGCATCAAGGTGGCCCACCTCATCGGCTAGCTGCAGCTGCGCCAAGTGCGCGCGGAGAAGTGTCTCATGGCGCCATGTTGTTGTTGTTGTTGTTGCCGCTGCTGCTGCTGCTGGCGCATGCGCGCAGAGCACAGTGTCATCTGCATTGCAAATGGCGTGGCGCGGCGCGGCGCGGCGTGCGGTGGCCGTGGTAGTGCCTGGTGAACGTCAAATGAAACTGCAAATCATTGTACTATGATGCCGCTTTGCATATCGATAGTTGGGGCCAAAAGAAAGGTTTTGACCCGCAGAGGCATTTGATTCATCCCTTAGGAAAAAAGTTATGAAGGGTTGAAATTAACATGGCGCCTTACGGGGATTCCGGGTAGGCAACCCGCAGTGGACGCCGGCGCGTTTTGCGCAGTACAGGTTTAATTTCGATCAGAAATGGCATTTAGAATTGGAATTTTCGAGCCCAACTTTGAGCGTCGCTTGGGGAGGGTCCATAGAGCACGCCTGAGTTGAAATACCGTCAGTATCGTTCTTGACACAGAAAATATACGCCCTGAAAGTCAAAATTTCCGGAAATTTAACACAGCTGCGTTCAAAACCGTTAAAATCCAAATTCTGGCACCCAGAACCTTGCCTCTTCGGCTTAATCTGTCAAGTGGAGTATGAGGAACAACCTCCTGGTGACCGATTTTTGCTAAGACCCCCAGATTTCGATTTTTGGTCAAATTTGTGATGAAGGAGCACGGCCGGGAGCGCCGCGGACTGGTCCGGCCGCCGCTGAGACAACGCGATGCGCAGTTTTCGCCGACTTATTGTGTGGAGCAGGAGTGTCGGGCGACCCTTGTTCGCACCGGGCGGTCAACTAGGTCACACCTTCCACCAGTTATCAAATTTGGAGCCCCGCCGGGGACGGGGACCGTCCCTAAATAATGGCCCGAAATGGGTGGATCGCACAGACAATCGGCGAGCTGGCCGATGCCGATGCAGTGCGATGCGCGCTTTTCGCCGACTTATTGTGTGGAGCAGGAGTGTCGGGCGACACGAGTACGCACCGGGCGGTAAACAGGGTCACACCTCTACCAGTTATCAAATTTGGAGCCCCGCCGGGGACGGGGACCGTTCCTAAATAATGACCCGAAAAGGGTGGATCGCACAGGCAACCGGCGGGCAGGCCGATGCAGTGCGATGCGCGCTTTTCGCCGACATATTGTGTGGAGCAGGAGTGTCGGGCGACACTTGTACGCACCGGGCGGTAAACAGGGTCACACCTTGTACCAGATATCAAATTTGGAGCCCCGCCGGGGACGGGGACCGTCCCTAAATAATGGCCCGAAAAGGGTGGACAAAAAATAAGCAACCTTAACCCCTTAAGAAAAGACGTCACTGAGCACTTTCCAGACCTCATGCAAGGCTGTAATCCAGCACCTCCCTCCCTTCTAAGCGTCAGATTTGGTAAGTCCTAAAAGATAAGACCTAGTTTCCGTACAAGTGTAGCTCGACAGTACTGCTACCGCGCATCGCACAGCATCGGCCAGCCCGCCGTTTGTCTGTGCGATCCACCCTTTTCGGGCCATTATTTAGGGACGGTCCCCGTCCCCGGCGGGGCTCCAAATTTAATAACTGGTACAAGGTGTGACCCTGTTTACCGCCCGGTGCGTACAAGTGTCGCCCGACACTCCTGCTCCACACAATATGTCGGCGAAAAGCGCGCATCGCACTGCATCGGCCTGCCCGCCGGTTGCCTGTGCGATCCACCCTTTTCGGGCCATTATTTAGGAACGGTCCCCGTCCCCGGCGGGGCTCCAAATTTGATAACTGGTAGAGGTGTGACCCTGTTTACCGCCCGGTGCGTACTCGTGTCGCCCGACACTCCTGCTCCACACAATAAGTCGGCGAAAAGCGCGCATCGCACTGCATCGGCATCGGCCAGCTCGCCGATTGTCTGTGCGATCCACCCATTTCGGGCCATTATTTAGGGACGGTCCCCGTCCCCGGCGGGGCTCCAAATTTGATAACTGGTGGAAGGTGTGACCTAGTTGACCGCCCGGTGCGAACAAGGGTCGCCCGACACTCCTGCTCCACACAATAAGTCGGCGAAAACTGCGCATCGCGTTGTCTCAGCGGCGGCCGGACCAGTCCGCGGCGCTCCCGGCCGTGCTCCCTCATCACAAATTTGACCAAAAATCGAAATCTGGGGGTCTTAGCAAAAATCGGTCACCAGGAGGTTGTTCCTCATACTCCACTTGACAGATTAAGCCGAAGAGGCAAGGTTCTGGGTGCCAGAATTTGGATTTTAACGGTTTTGAACGCAGCTGTGTTAAATTTCCGGAAATTTTGACTTTCAGGGCGTATATTTTCTGTGTCAAGAACGATACTGACGGTATTTCAACTCAGGCGTGCTCTATGGACCCTCCCCAAGCGACGCTCAAAGTTGGGCTCGAAAATTCCAATTCTAAATGCCATTTCTGATCGAAATTAAACCTGTACTGCGCAAAACGCGCCGGCGTCCACTGCGGGTTGCCTACCCGGAATCCCCGTAAGGCGCCATGTTAATTTCAACCCTTCATAACTTTTTTCCTAAGGGATGAATCAAATGCCTCTGCGGGTCAAAACCTTTCTTTTGGCCCCAACTATCGATATGCAAAGCGGCATCATAGTACAATGATTTGCAGTTATCGTCCAAATCGCTCGACGTTCACCAGGCACTATGGCCTTGCGCCGTGTCGCCGCCGAGCCGGGCGTGTTCCTGGTGACAGATGTGTCTCGACGAAAGTGGGACGACCAGACGACGACGTCGACGCCGCCGTCTGCACGCGGCTCCGCTAGTTTGACTCACCCGCGAAACAAGAACAACAAAAACACGTTGCGAAACGTTGAAGAAACAAAAACGTCGAGGGAAGGCCATGAGTGAGCGAGATTTCGGTAAGCGGTCGTGTCCGACCTGGAGCATGTCATTAGGTGTCGGGCGCACGCGCTATCTGCTCTGGAGAAGGAGGCCCCCTGGTCGGCGGGCGTGTGGGTTCGAACCCTCGGCCCCTCCGTGGGCGAGCAGCTTTTTTTGTCGACCTGTCCACTTTCGTCATTCCGAGCCGACATCGCGTGACCCGCCGGACGGGCAGGCAACCCTTCCAGCGTGCGGCCTGCTGCGCCTGCTACGCCCGGCGAGTGCGGGTAGGCAACCCTTCCGCCACGCCGAGGCGCTCGCCGTGAGGGTAGGCAGTCCTTCCTGCGCCTCCACGCCCGGAGCGCCGCCCGGAGCGCCACAGGTGGAGGAGTGGCGCCCGGAGGCGGGCCGCCCACCTCGCAGCGGAACCAGCTGGGGCCCGTGCGTGTGGCGGCTGCCGTCTCTCTCGCACTGTGGGCCGCACAGTGGGCCAGGGAGGCGGTCCAAATCCCGGACGGCTTTTGAGCTCTAGAGTCGCTGAATGGGATTCGAACCGAACGTGTGACCCCACCAATGGATTGCTCTCCGAAAGAGGAATCCATTGGTGGGGTCACTCGGTTCGAGTCCCATTTAGCGACTGTGGAGCTCAAGACGCGTCTAGAGTGTGACCTCCTGCGCCGGTCTTCTGGCCCACTGTGGGGCATGCCCACAGCGCGGGGACTGAACTCGTGCGAACTTGGCGCGTACGAACGCCACCGCCTATCTGATGCGGAAGGGGGAGGGGCGGGCACCATCGTGGCGACCGTCCAGTCTAACGGCCCGTGGCTGAGTGAGTGAGAAAACTGCTGGAATCGCTGGAATCAGAATGGAGTTAACCGTGCGGCTGCCTGCCTGCAGCCAGGCAAGTGCAGCGGGCGAGGGCCAGTGGAAGCCCCCGGTTATGCATGCACGCCGGGCACTTTTTTCTGTTTTCACAAGTCGGGTAACGGGATTTGTTTCGGGGACCCGGAAACACGGAAAGACGAAGCCGGCGCGGTGGTCTTTGACCTGCCATGGGCTTCCGCGTTTAAAAGCCCAGCTGGCGCGTTGCTTTCGGCGCGGGCTTTTAAGCGGCTCTCTCAAGTCGCATTATGATAAGGCCGTGTTGGTATGGCTGGCTGTTAGGATCGATCCGCCAGGCTGGGCCGGCCGGCGAGGCAGGCAGCCAGCCGCGAGGGTTTCGCTCGGGGGCGCAATGCTAACGCCAGACCAACGCCGCTTCCCGGGGCCCTGGCGCCTGCCTGGACATCGTCCGGGCCGCACGCCACAGTGGGCCAGAAGACCGGCGCAGGCGGACTAAATTCCAGACGCGTTTTGAGCTCCAGTCGCTAAATGGGACTCGAACCGAACGTGTGACCCCACCAATGGATTGCTCGTTCGGAGAGCAGCCCATCGGTGGGGTCACACGTTCGGTTCGAGTCCTTTTTAGCGACTCTGGAGCTCAAAACGCGTCTAGAGTTTTGGCCGGCCGCGCCGATCCTTTGGCCCGCTGTGCACTGGGCGTCCTTACGCGGCCAGCCGTGGCTGCCGGGGCGGGGCTCAAAGTGAGGTGTGTGTTCCACGGTGAATACCCACGCCACGCTAGGCGTCCCACGGTGCCCCCACCCACGCCCCCTCGGCCGCCCCGGGAGCATCTCGGTCTCGGTGGCCTGCTCCGGCCGCTCAGTGTCAAGGGGAAGGCTTCGCGCGGCAGTGCCCCCGCAGTGCAGTGAGCGCCTCCTGTCTGCGCGCCAGTGTGTGAGTGTGTGTATGTGTGTGTTGGCACCCTGTCGGTGAGGACCGCGTCGTCGGCTACCTGAGGACCGCGTCGTCGGCTACCCTAGGACCGCGTCGTCGGCTACCTGAGGACCGCGTCGTCGGCTACCCGAGGACCGCCGACACACACCAGTGGCGTGGCGGCCCCATGCCCAGCTGCAGCAGTGCGCCTTGAGGTCGCCAGGCGGCGCCCCGGCGGCGTCCCGACGGCGCCACGGCCGCGCCATGGACCGGGAGATGCTGATGACGCTGCGCGAGGTGATCGTCGCGACGCTGCAGGTCGGTTTCCCCCTTGGCGCTGCACTGCACAGTGGGCCGGAAGACGGGGTTCGACCGGCATCCTTGGCCTCTGCTCCGCTTTGCTCCCGTTTCCGAGAACAATAGCGCGGCGGAGCGGTGCGCTAGGGCGGGAATGTTGATGGTGGGGTTTTGGGAGAAGACTCGGAAGACGCCAGGCGACCAATGAACGCCAACAATAAAAGCGTAAATTAAAAAAAATAAATTGGCGCGCCCAAGCAGTTTTTGGAGGAGGGTGGTGTCGAGCCCGGCTTTGGGACGACGGCTCTGCGTCGCGGCGCCCTGGTCTCTCTCTCTCTCTCTCTCTCGCACTCGAGGGGGCGGGAGAGAGAGGGAGAGGGCGACTGGGTCGATGCCGGCCGATATGGACATGCCCGTTAGGCGGGGTAACAGTGCGGTGTCCATCGCGGTCGGACCCGCGGACCTCCGAAGCAGCAGCGTCTGTTTGAGCCCCCCCTCAGTCAGCACACTGATTCCGAGCCGAGGGTCACGCCGGCCTGAGGGAGAGAGAGAGAGAGAGAGAGAGAGAGAGAGAGAGAGAGAGAGAGACTGCAGCAGCGAGGCCCCGCGGCAGCTGGCCGAGCGGTCATAGCAGTGCACGGTGCAGCGCTGCAGGTGGCAAGCGGCTGGGAAAATGTGCAACATGCAGCCCCCCCCCCTCCACATCGGCCAGGCCATTGTTCCGGCCAGCCGCAGTCCTTCTCTCTCTGCCTCATGCGTCGCCGCGTTGCGGCGCCAGCGACGCCATGCCGCCGTCATGGTGACCGCGGCAGGATGGAAATAACAATTAAGAAGGATACTTACCAAATCTTTTCCAATTTTTTTTACAAAATAGCTGAGGGAAGTCCAGAGGATTTTAGCAGTTGATACGTTCCTGTTTAATACCGGACTGGGTACAGGTGCTTTTACCCCGCCACGCCCCCGCCGCCGCCGCCACTGCGCGCCGCCTAGAGGGAAGCCCTGCGTGCCCGACCCTGGCCGCCGGCCCTGGCCCTGCGCTGCTTGCGGTCTCCCCGAGAGGTTCCCCGCGCAAGCCGCCGTTCCGCCCAAAATACCAATCCGCGTCAAGCGGGGCCTGTTTCAATTTGATGAGGCCCCGCCGCGCGCCGACCGCGGCGCCGCCACCACCGCCGTCGGGGCCTCGAGGACGCCGTCAAAGGGGCGGAGCGCGGAGGCCTGAAACCTCAAGCCCCTCGGAACGGGACACACAAAAAAGAAAAACAGCATTATGACATCACGTCGACGACGACGGCGCCACAATCGGCGAAAGGTCTCTCTCTCTCTCTCTCTCTCTCTCTCTCTCTCTCTCTCTCTCTCTCTCTCTCTCTCTCTCTCTCTCTCTCCCCCCCCCGCCAAACTTCCTCCCCGCGATCTAGTGCCGCAATGATGGGCGGCCCATCATTGACAACAAGAAGGACCGTAGCAGCACTGCAAACACCGCGGCGTCTGTGTGTGTGTGTGTGTGTGTGTGTGTGTGTGTGTGCGTGTGTGTGTGTGCGTGTGTGTGTGTGTGTGTACGTGGGAGGTGCAGCAGGCCGCATTACGGTGCGTTACGAGGAAGACGCACTGAGGTCTTGTTTCCGATCACGACGGCCGTGACTAAGCGCTCGTCGTCCGCGACCCTCCCCTCCCCCTCGCCCCGCCCCTGCTTGTGGGTCACCGCCGCCCGCCGGAGGTCCTGGAGGGGGCCTGGAGGGGGGCCTGGAGGGGGTCCTGGAGGGGGCCTGGAGGGGGCTGGCGAGGGAAGGACTCGCTGATCTCTTGGCGACGCCGTGCATTTCCGTCGCGTCGTCGGGCCAGCGCGGATCGGCGCGAGGCTACATCGCGCGCGCGCGCGTGTGTGTGTGTGTGTGTGTGTGTGTGTGTGTGTGTGTTTGTTGGCGTGCGCGCCAAAGTGCAGTGGGGCGACCATGCGATGCGTGTGTGTGCGTGTCGGTTGGAAAGTGTGAAGTGAAAGAGTTCACCCGGGCGGAGGAGCGCGCGTGCCGCTCTGGTGGGCCCTCGGGCCGAAGAGGAAAAGCGCCAACCCTGGATTTACCCCGGACTTACCCCGGAATTACCTCGTCGCCGGCTTGTAACGTCCCCCGACGCTTACCCTGCGCCACTGCTCGCTCTCGCCCCGACTTACCCCTAGTGCGCCCGCGCGTTCAAGTCCCCATGGTGAGTCCCGGGTCTCGGTGTCGCTGCTGTGCAAATCGGTGCTGGCTGTGCGAGCAATGCGACCGCCGGAGTCGCAGTGTAGGGTCCCCCCGGGTGGGACAGACCCGACATCAGGTGCCATTCATTCCGGCCTGACTCCTCTCTCTCTCTCTCTCTCTCTCTCTCTCTCTCTCTCTCTCTCTCTCTCTCTCTCTCTCTCTCTCTCTCTCTCTCTCTCTCTCTCTCTCTCTCTCTCTCTCTCTCTCTCTCTCTCTCTCTCTCTCTCTCCCCCCCACCCTCCCCCCACCCTCCCCCCCCAAACGACACGTTTTGTCGGCCCGCTGATACGCTATCGGCGGCCGGATCCAGGAAGTGAGACACCCAGCCCGGCACTGTCCTGGCGGCGCTGCGATAGCCCGCTGCAGACCGCCGGACAGCCGCCGGGCAGGCCGACCCAGTTTGAGACAAAAACCAGGCAGGCTATAGTCGGCGTTGGCGGCGGCGGCGGCGGCGGCGCATCAGATGAAAGGCGATTATGCAGTGCTGCAGCCACTCCGACTCGGAGGGGCTTTGCCCGGCTTTGCCTGCTCCGGGCACAATGACAACAAAATTAAACGGGAAAAAAAGTGGAAGTACTGCGGGATTTGAACCTCCGGACTTCCGCGTCTTTCAGTCGCCTTGGCATCGGCCTAATCCATTTTTTTTTTTTAATTTTACCGTTTGAACTTGCAAGTTAAGCGAACTGCTATGCAGTTGGCACGCGGCGCGCAGCCCGCGACGTGTTTATAGCTTCGGGAGGTCACACGCACGCGCGCACACACACACACACACAGACACACACACACACACACACACACTGTGTGTGCGTGCTCCTGGTCACAGAGTACCCGTCCCAGGTGCGGCGTCTGCGTTGGCACCCCGCTGACGGCAGCCAGGTGGTGCCAACATGGCAAAGTGTGCCAAAGTGCCAAGGCTGCACTACAAAAGACATGATCAACCATTGTGAGGCCCAAACTGGCAACATGTGTGTGTGTGTGTGTGTGTGTGTGTGTGTGTGTGTGTGTGTGTGTGAGTGAGTGAGTGAGTGTGTGTGTGTCCGTGCGAGCTGGGGAGTGGGCGGGGACATAGTAATGCGACTTTAAGAAGGCGCGGCGCGGCCCATATTTTGACAGACCCTATAATGTTAGCCTCATGTTTGGACGCGGCCTGTTGGTCAGAGTTCCACCGTGTAGAGACCACTCTTCTTAGGTCCGTTTTTTTTTGTTTGTTTTTTTTAAATCCCTTCATAGTTTGTTGTTTTTATCCATCGAAAACGAGTTTTTTCTCGTGCGTTATGGTCTCTGATTCCGTATCTCACACGCCGGCGGGGTCAGTTCATTTTTTCCCTCCGTCTTCTATCTCCATTCCGCCGGTTGGGAGCCAAATTGAGCTGGATATGCGAAAGTCGTCCCCCAGTGCTATCGCTATCTCTCTTGCTCCGTCTCGCTCGCCGTAAAGCGAACATATTAACATTCCATATTATTATAGCCACGGGCTGTCGATGCAAGGCAGCTCGCGCGTGCATAAGTGAGTGCGTTTGTGTGTGTGTGTGTGTGTGTGAGAGTGTGTGTGTGTGTGTGTTAAAGGTGTGCGTGTGTGGGAGGAGTGGGGGGTTGCATCGTCTATATATGCTAGAGAGCGGAAGAAAGTCGTCAGTTGGCAGAGCTCGGGATGCAACTCTCCAATAAGTGGGAGGGAGACCCGACGACGGGTCAGCGGCGGCCGCGGCCACGGCGTCGATGTCCAGAAAGCGGAGTAGGCGTGTCGTTCCGCCAGGCCGCCGGGCCGCCACCCGAGGGACTGTGTCTGGCGCACCACAAGGACCCCCCCAGGGACCCGATCGACTAGGACGGCCCGAGGGCTAGAAAGAGTGGACCGGGCCAGGCTGTCGGAGGGCGTAGGCCGCCAGGGCATAACGTCGCCGGCCGGTCCGGGCGCACCTGTCCCACTGACAGCGTGACTGAACGCCGGGCTATACTATGGCGGGCATTGTCATCCGTAGCCGCGCGCACTGGTGCATCTGTTTTCGACGCCCAGGTCTCCGGTTCGAAACCGCGTGAAATCGGTTCAATTTTTTCCGTCTTGAGATATTTTCATTCCAACGTCATCCGTAGCCGCGCGTACTGGTGCACCGGTTTTCGACGCCCAGGTCTCCGGTTCGAAACCGCGTGAAATCGGTTCAATTTTTTCCGTCTTGAGATATTTTTATTCCAACCGCTAGCATCCATTGACACGCCGGACGGAAGGTAGTAATTTATAAGAGGGCCTCGCGAGTCGTATTTCATTTTAATTTTGGACCGCGAGACGTATTAAGACGCACCGCGCTCCGCGCCACAACACCGCTATGCAGCCTCGGCGTCGCTCGCCTCGCATCGCGGCGCAGCGCAGTAAATTAGGCGGGAAAAAGGAGCCGACAAAAGATTTTGAGGGTCCCTGATTTACGATGCAGGTCGTGGGACTCGCGTACAGTGGGTCAGAAGACCGTTGAGGCGGCCAAGACGCGTGTAGAGCCTCGCTGAATGGGACTCGAATCGAACGTGTGACCCCACCGATGGACTGCTCTCCAAACGAGGAGAAAAAAAATCTGGGTAATTGCCGGAAAACTTATTGGATAAAAAAAAATTATTTTTTTTAAAACAAAATAGATATTTTTGTGAGTGGCCGTGAATCACGTCAGGAGATCCCCTAATTAACACGCGATGGGCCCGAGTCCCAAGGCCTAGACGACCCGATGGGTATATCGGTTTCACCGGCCCGCCACACGGCACGGCTGGTGCAATCGGAACCGGATCTCGACCGCCATCAGCATCCTCGCCTCTGATCTGTCCCCCTCCGCCTTTCTTTCCAGATCCCGGCGCACAGTGGGCCAGAAGACCGGCGCAGGCGGCCAAAACACAAGGTCCAGAGTCGCTGAATGGGACTCTCAACGAACGTGCGACCCCACTAATGGATTGCTCTCCGGACGAGGAATCCATTGGTGGAGGTCACTCGTTCGATTCGAGACCTAGCGACTAGCGACTATGGAGCTCAAAACGCGTCTCTCGAGTTTTGGCCGCCTGCGCCAGTCCTCTGGCCCACTGTGCGCCTGCTGTCATTGCCCGTGGCATCAAAGGAAATGAAATGCGAGCGGGCGGTGAAATTGGGCTGCGTGTGGCGCGGCGGCCCGCGCACCGCCTTGCTCGGGTTTGGCGCGTGCTGGCAGACGGCGCCAGAGGGCGGTGCCGGTCGGGCCCACTGTGAGGCGGTGCACGCGACGACGGTGGCGCCCCCCGCGGCGACGCGCACCACCTTTCACTGCGTGCTTAGCGGGCCGGTTTCGTTTCATGTCGTCTAATTTCATCGAAGACGCGGCCTTCTATTTTGAGAGTGGCGGGCATTTAAACCGCCGCGGTCGCCACCGTCCGTCCTTTCTTCCAAACCGCGGACCGGCCGCCCCACTGTTCGGGGGAAAGCGCGGAACTTAATCCGATTTGGAGAGCGTCGTCTTGCCCGCCGATCGGCCTTCTTATCTCGGCTGTGACGGATGGGTTGTCAATGCCAGGGGACCGCGGCCGCGGGGTGCCCCTCTCGGCATCTTACTCACTTTATTGTCAGTAACCATTGCCTACACCAATAATATTTAGTATTTTCTTCTTAGATACGTACAATTTACTTCATGTAATTATTTAGGAAAATTTTGAAGTCAATAAGCACTTACAAATATGTAAATAATTATTACAAAAGCGAAAAGTACGCATTATTGTTGCACAAAGTACTGGCGGTGCTACTAACAAAATGTCAATACCATGTACAAAAAGTCAATTTCGAGCGTCTGTGAGTGTGCGAGGGGGACGGAGCGACGCCGGGGCCCTCGCCTCTAGGACTCGGCAAACCTGGCCGACAGGAACGACCCAAGCGGCCAGGAATGCCAGCAGCGGGGGGACTGTCGCTCTGTCTCCCTCGCACTCACACTGCGTGCCGTAGTGTCTCCAGCAGCGAATGAATGGCACGGCTTTGTAGCGGCCAGCCTGCAGCAGTGCGTGTAGCAGGGCCTGGACCGGCCCGCGACAGGCAGAGACAGACAGAGCTAGGGAGCGACGCAAGCCCGTCGAGCAGGGCTGTGTTGCAGGCAGGCCTACCCTGGACTTCGCAGGCGCTCCGAAAAAAAACAAAAAAAAAAACCCACACAGACTTGAATTGGTATCTCTCTCTCTCTCTCTCTCTCTCTCTCTCTCTCTCTCTCTCTCTCTCTCTCTCTCTCTCTCTCTCTCTCTCTCTCTCTCTCTCTCCACACACACACACACTCTTGCACTAAGTCCACATGGGCCCAATCGATGGCCGCACGACTGTTATCGGGAGGCGTGGCTCGAGTCACCCGATAGGCGGCCAACGGGACACCCATCCCGACCAGCCGAGTGACCGCGTGCCGCCGCCCCGCCCCGCCCCGCCCCGCCCCGCCCCGCCCCGCCCCGCCCCGCCCCACCCCGCCCCACCCCGCCTCGGATGCGTCGCGCATCGCCAATCAACTCATCAGACTGCCACCAAGCCTGCCCCATTTCTTAAACTCCCAGAAGAGTCTCGGCGGTAATTGCGCTGCCTGCTGCCTTGGTTCCGCAATACACTGTCAACCGTGCACCCCGGTCTCTCTCTCTCTCTCTCTCTCTCTCTCTCTCTCTCTCTCTCTCTCTCTCTCTCTCTCTCTCTCTCTCTCTCTCTCTCTCTCTCTCTCTCTCTCTCTCTCTCACACACACACTTTCTGCTCCAGTTCCATTAAGACGTGACGGGCGTCGGTACAGCACGTCGTCTTTCGATCTCCCGATGCCATCTGACACGCGCTGACGCAACTTGTTACCTCGTGACCCCGCGCTGCTCCACCTTGCGTGCGCGCGCGCGCGCGTGTGTGTGTGTGTGTGTGTGTGTGTGTGTGTGTGTGTGTGTGTGTGTGTGTGAGTGTGAGTGTGAGTGTGAGTGTGAGTGTGCCCACCACTTTGGTCCATACACGTCCGCCCCCTGACTTCTAGGAAACCGACGGCATGAATCGACCCAGCCATGTGACGTGTCTTCTTCTCCTTCTTCTCCTCCTCCCCGCTGCAGTCGCGGTCGTCCTGATTATTTTTTCCTCATTTCGCTCCACTTTCGGCCGGCAAGGTTGCTAATTCGCTTCCGTGAAGCCTAACTGATTTGCACAGCAGCTCGCGCGACCCGCGCGCGCCTGGCCGTTAGACGAGACAGGTCGGCTTCTTGTCGCTCGGACGGCGATACCCCTCGCCCCGGGGACGCTAACGCCAGCCTCGCGGGGGGTATTGACAGGTGTGTCCGCCGCCGCCCTGAAGAAGACATGCACTGCGACTCGCGCCTCGGCTAGCGCCGCCAACGCCGCCACGGCCTCGCGCACCTCGCCGACGACACCTCGCCGACGACCTCCAGCGCCCCGACGCGACGCTGGTGTCCCCCGGGGGGCCGGCGGTGGAGGCCCCCCGCCAGGAACACCCTCCCCGACGGCGGCCCCCAGCACCCAGTCCGGGACCATGCTCAAGTGGGTGCACGGCCTGGCCTGCAGCTCCGGACACGTCGCCGCCGACAAGCGGCCGCTGGGGGTAAGCGACGGCTGAGGGTCGGGTTTGACTACCGGTCACGCCCATTTTTTTGTGTGGTTTCTAGGCGTGCATGGTTGATGTTGTCTAGTTGGGTTCGACTACCGGCCGCGGCCACTTTTTTTTGTGTGTGTTTTCTAGGCGTGCATGGTTGATGTTGTCTGGTCGGGTTCGACTACCGGCCACGGCCACTTTTTTGCGTGTGTTTTCTAGGCGTGCATAGTTCATGTTGTCTGGTCGGGTTCGACTACCGGCCACGGCCACTTTTTTGTGTGTGGTTTCTAGGCGTGCATGGTTGATGTTGATGATAACTGAACCGAAACAGCATGATCGTCTGTCGAAAGTGTCTGCCGCGGCGCCGCAACGCGCTGCTCTAAATGCCCTTTCCAGTCCGATCCAGGGAGCTCCTCGCCTGCTGGACGTGCCTGCCGGCAGGGGTGCGAGAGAGACAGAGCGACGCCGCACAGTGGGTCAGAAGACCGTCGAGGCGGCCAAAATAATGGACGCGTTTTAAGCTCCAGAGTCGCTAAATGGGACTCGAATCGGACGTGTGACCCCATCAATGGATTCCTCGTTCGGAAAGCAATCCATTGGTGGGGTCACACGTCCGATTCGAGTCCCATTTAGCGACTCTGGAGCTCAAAACGCGTCTTGAATTTTGGCCGCCTCGACGGTCTTCTGACCCACTGTGCGGCGTGCAGCCGCCGCAAACGGGCTGTGGTGTGGCCCGGGCCGCCCCGCTCGGCGATCCTGAGCCTAGAGTTGTGCTCGTCGGATTACCAGGGCGCCTTGGATAGGCCTGCCGCTTTCCGGGGCGAGGCTGCCAGGGGTTGGCAACCCTAGCGCCGCGGTAATCCCAAGGGGTTGGCAACCCTAGCGGCGCGGTAATCCGAAGGCTTAGCCCCGCCCCGCGAGGAGTGCGACCGTGGGTGTGCTGGATCGTGCATTAGACGTTGGGCAACGCGGCGTCCAAGTCGGCCTGCACGACCTCGAGGCGCGCGCCCCGCCGCCCCGCCCCGCCGCCCCGCCCCGCCCCGCCCCGCCCCGCCGCGCACGTCCGACAATATCATAATGATATCATGTCGTGTTTTTCAATTGGATCACAGAGCCGTCGGAGCGGGTCGGCGGATCATTCGGTCGAGGGCCGCGCAGCCGCGCAGACGCAGGCTCCAGTCTCCGTCGCGGCGTGGAGTGTGCGAGAGAGACAGAGACCCCGCTTAGCCGCCGGACGACCTCCTGCTGGTCCGGGGAGCCCTTGAAGCGGCGCTGGTACCTTCCAATCCGTTCCAGCCGTGCGCCTGTTTGCTCATTTCTGAAGAAGAAATTCACAGAAGAGTTGAATGTAACGCCGAGGCTCTTGAGTCGCTCACGTGCCGTGACGACACCGAGTCTCGGTGCCCTGACCCTTGCCCGCGCCGTCCGCTGGACAGCCACATGGTTTCGTTTGATATAGTGCATTCGCGCGGGCGCCGCTCGTAACAGGCAACAGTCATCAGCATTCCTCCGCGCGTGCCGAAGCGTGCGCCACCGGGCTATGGCCGGGCCCCGCCGGGCCCCGCCGGGACCGCGGCGCGCGCGTGCTACGTACCCGCGCCGCTACCTGTTTCTGGCGAGTGCCCCCTTCAGTGACGGAAATTCAGTGGAACATCTTCGGGGCGTCTACACTGAGAAATCTTGTTTCACATCAGGAACGAAAACTTTGGTCTCCGGGATCAAAATGAGTTTCATCCGTCCAACCCTTAGCACAGTCACCAAAGTTTCCGTTCCTGTGAAACAAATCTCTCAGTGTATGATCGTCGACGCAGGTGTTCCGCGAACTGACTAAAAAGAGTATATCATCTGACCGACATAAAGTAGACCGACAAAGATTAGACCGACCTTTTTTTTGGACCGACCTGAGTAAAAATAAAAAATAAAAATATTCGCATTTTTGAACTGACCTTAAATATTAATATTTTATCGGTAGACTCTTTTTTGGTAGACCCAATGAGGATGTTCATGTGTGTAGTGTATGTCCGTGGAATATTTGGAAACACCTGTCCCCGCCCAGCGTGTCCTCTGTTTCACTGTGCACTGTGCTGCGTGCGGCCTTGTCGCCGTGAACACCAATCATGTCGCCGCGACACTCACACAACACATGCCGACCGCTCTTGTTGTTGTTGTTGTTGGCGGCACGGAGCGCTGCCTTTATGGCCCTAACGACCGTGGCGGTGCCCATCAAGCCCACGGCCCGATACAGTTCGATGTATCGATGTGTAATCTCGCTGCGTGCGTGTCGGCCGCGTCGGCCGCGTCGGCAGTCGCACTCCATTCCGGACAGTTGTCGGCGCGGCTCGCCGCGGTGGTTGTACTATCAGTCTCTAAAGTTTTGTCTGGGCGATACCCCATGCACGAGAGATTCTCAACGGTCTCCTTATGAGCAGTCTCTCGCGCATGGGGTATCGCCCAGACAAAACTTTAGAGACTGATAGTACTGCGCGCCTGTTTAGGCGTCGGCACGCCGAGCGCCGCCGGGGTGGCCGGCGCGCTCGCTTCCATGTCTCTAGGTCCCAAAAGGCTGACCTGACCTCCTAATACTCTTTAAATGGTCCCAAATGGCCTGAAGGAAGGACCTCCCAATAGCCCCCAATGGGTTCCATATAGCCTGAAGCCTGAAGTACCTTCCAATACCCTCCAACAGGTTCCGAAGGCCTGTAGGACCTCCCTATACACCATCGCGTCTCTGGTCAGCGACCAGGTGTTCCCTGGGTCGGGTTGCGCCCGGTGGGTAGGCAACCCAACCAGCACCTGGGGTGCGCTCGTGGGACGCCACGCCCGGCTGGTAGGCCACCCATCGTGCACGCCCCACGCCAGGGACTAGCACGGGGATACAGAGTCGATGCCGCCAAAAGAAAATCGGCCACCAGCAGGAATCGAACCCGGGTCCTTTGCGTTGTGACTAGGGCTTCTGCCGTATGGACTGCTCAACGGCCATTTAATGCACGAGATACCGTGCGATGTCCAGTGCTTCGCGTTCAAGGCGAAAATGGAAACCCGTCGGGTGGCACGATAGTTCACGGTCAACCTTTCCTGATTTTTCAAGTGTTGCTAATGACGAAACGGACGACGCGTCATTTTGTTTTTCTCGACTGGCATCGTGTGACGAGTCCACCAGGCGAGTGGCGTCGGGATGGTGAGGATGCCGGGCGGGATACCGGAGCACGGCGCGCAGCCGCGCAGCCACATGTGTGGCATCCCTGAGGTGTGAGTGCAGCGCAGTCAAAGCGCCGTCATGCAACAACGAGCCGTCGCAGCGCGGCGCACAGTGGGCCAGAAGACCGTTGAGCCGGACAAAGTTCTAGACGC
This sequence comes from Stenchaetothrips biformis, assembly GCA_030522485.1. Classification (NCBI taxonomy): domain Eukaryota; kingdom Metazoa; phylum Arthropoda; class Insecta; order Thysanoptera; family Thripidae; genus Stenchaetothrips; species Stenchaetothrips biformis. Next base: position 9,465,476 of record CM060101.1, read on the forward strand.
GTTTTGAGCTCCAGAGTCGCTAAATGGGACTCGAATCGAACGTGTGACCCCACCAATGGATTGCTCTCCAAACGAGGAATCCATTGGTGGGGTCACACGTTCGATTCGAGTCCCATTCAGCGACTCTGGAGCTCAAAGCGCGTCCGGGACTCTAACCGCCTCGACGGTCTTCTGGCCCACTGTGCAGCGCCGCGCTCCAGATGCCTGCCGCGACGTCGACGACACTGCCACCGCTTGACTTTCACGCAGGCATTTCAGGAACGCTTGTTACTCTTATGATGTCACTTGGGCAACACCGGCTGTGTGAGAGCTCGTACGTGTGTGTGAGAGAGAGAGAGAGAGAGAGAGAGAGAGAGAGAGAGAGAGAGAGAGAGAGAGAGAGAGAGAGAGAGAGAGAGAGAGTATATATGTGTGGGTGGGGATATTGCCTCCTGACAGGCGGCTAATCGGTGGGACGCCTTGCGCACGGGAGTCCGCGCCGCGCTGCGAATAGCCAACCAATTACAGCCCTCCCCCTCCCCCTCCCACTCCCCTCTGAATTTATCCCTTGCAGTGGGCGCCGCGCCGCCGCCTCCCGCTCCTGTGCTATTGGTGTGTGGCTTTTCGTCGAATGGATTCTTAACGTGCGGCGGAGCAGCCAGCGTGCCGTGTGGCATGTAGCGCACACTGTGTGTGTGTGTGTGTGTGTGGAGAGAGAGAGAGAGAGAGAGAGAGAGAGAGAGAGAGAGAGAGAGAGAGAGAGAGAGAGAGAGAGAGAGAGAGAGAGAGAGAGAGAGGGACCCACACTGCTATGCGTTGGGAGCCAGGCGCGAGCCGCCTGCTTGCCGTGCTTTTCGTTGCGACTGTACTCGCGGCCAGTGGTCCCATCGGCTGCCATTGGCGGTGCTGTTAGTGCACATTGTTCTGCAATTACCCCGTGCCGGCTATAATTGCAAACGGCACCGAAGATGTACACTCGCCGATGGAAGGCGAGCCGTCTGCCGCAAGTACACTCAGGCCTTTTTTTTTTTTTTTTTTTTTCCCCTTGGTGGTGGTGATGGTGATAGTGGTACTTCTTTTTTCATATTTGAAAAATTTGCCATCAAAGTACCTTTAAAAAAAAGAGAGAGAAAAAAATTGTTATGTGGGGTAATTGAACCCGGAACCACCCTTGCGTCGGGTCGGTGCTTTAGCGAGCACGACCGCACTGCTGCGCTTAGCCCGAAACAATCGCCGCGTCTGTCGCGCGGTTTGTCATGAAAATGGAAAGAGGAACAGAGATTGGCGGTGCGAATCGCCGCCCGGCCGGCTGCCACTCTTTCGGAGACGGGACGGCGCACAGTGGGCCGGAAGAGCGGCGCAGGCGGCCAAAACTCGAGACGCGTCTTCTGGCCCACTGTGAGGCGGCAGTGGAACAGTGGGGGCGTTCTGCGGCGCGAAATCCATCTCCACGGCCTCGTTGAGGGGCGGCCCGTGCATCTCGTCAACAGGCCCATGGTGCGTCTCGCTCCCGAGTCACTGCACGGCGGGTCAGAAGACCGTTGAGGCGGCCAAAATTCTAGACGCGTATTGAGCTCCTGAGTCGGTAAACGGGACTCGAATCGAACGTGTGACCCCACCAATGGATTGCTCTCCAAACGAGGAGTCCATTGGTGGGGTCACACGTTCGTTTCGAGTCCCGTTTACCGACTCAGGAGCTCAATACGCGTCTAGAATTTTGGCCGCCTCAACGGTCTTCTGACCAACCGTGCGCTGCTAGCCCGCACGGTACGGCCTAAGATTCCCGTCCTCATTGCGGTTCGATTTTCTCCGGCCAGAAGAAGTCCGGGGGGAAGATTGACATTATTGCAGTTCAAATTTGTGTCCGGGCCGCCCCCTCGGCCCCGCGACGCCGGCGCGAGCGTGACTCCTGGAGCGCACGAGGCGTCTCGCCCCGGTGGTTGCTGGAGTCCCGGCTGGAGTCGCGGCTGGAGTCCTGGAGGGGGGCGGCGCGGAGGAAGGGGCGGCGCGCGGCGTCTCACGGGGCCGCCGCCGCCTTCGGAGCCTCAGTCCCCGGCCGACAGTCGCGGCGACGGGTTGCTTGCACGGCCACGGCGCAGCGCCCCCGCGAGTGCGCGTGTGTGTGTGTTAGTGTGTGTGTGTGAGTGCAGTGCGGGTGCGCGGTGGATGTGCAGTGCCGTCTTGGATACGACGTCGTCCTGCCGTGGCCCCCGCTGGGGCAGTGAGGGATAGGGGCCGCCGTCCAGCGGGCCGACCAGGCCGACCAGCATGGCGCAGGCGGCCGTACTGCGCGCGCAGAACAGGGCCAACCAGAAGGTGGGTGGACGGCACACTGCCAAGCGAACGCAGCGTCGGAAAAAAAAAAAAAACTGTCGAAAACATGTAACATTTTTAGTTTTCTATGCCGTTAGGATTTTATCCTTACGTTGAATTTTTAAGGAAATCACTATGAAAATTGTTTTAAAAAAATAGCTTTGTTCTGACAAAAAAAAGAGAGTTAGTATGTATGTGTGTAGGTGTGTGTGGGGGGAAAGGGGGGGGGGACACCTAAACAAGCATGTTGGTCCTGGTCAAGGTGCAGGATTTATTTTTAAGGCACCTGAGCCTGCGAACTTGTTTACCGCTTGTACTTTTACAGCGCACTAAGAAGAAGCCCAAAACGGAACATTTTTTTTATTTTTTTTTGGTGTAACAGAAAATTTGAGCGTGTGCGTGTTTTTTACTTCGGCTATTTTCTTTGCTCTTTTCGACGGACTCGCGCTGGAAAAAAAAAAAAAAAAAAAAAAAAAAAGCAAAAGGACGGTCCGCATTTCCGCACGTTGACTTGAGCCGTCCGGTCCGGCGGCGGCAGGCCTCCACATGGAAGGCGTCTCGCATGACGCGGCCGCCCCGCCGCCCCGGCAGTGAGGCACAGCGGGACGGAGGGGGGCACAGTGGGACAGTCCGCGATGAGTCAGTCTGCCGTTACGCGTCTGTATCAGCGGCTCGCTGTTTGGGCTGTCGGTCGGCAGGGCCGTGCCGAATCCAGAGCAAAGTCCTACTGTGGTCCTTCCGCCTGGCGCCGGTCTGCGGGCCCGTTGTGCGTCCGCAAAGCGTCTGCAAAGCGGGCCTGAAAGCGCTGCCGGTCCGGCTGCCGGGCAGATGTCTTTATGACAGTTCCAACGACGTGGAAAGGCTTCATCGCTCGCCTTCTGTTCGGTCGCCAAGCCGGCCCGCGAATCCGTCGTTAAGTCGGTCCAGTTTACGACGGGAGGGAAGGGGGGGGGGGTCTTTTTAGAAAGGCCGCCAACTCTATGTGGCTCGTGGGCTTACCGCCAAGTGCCAAAAGTTGATCGAGGAGGGTGCTAAGCGGCCCGTGCTTGCTGAGTGTCTGAGGCGAAACACTGCCATCGAAACTGAAATTCCGCTTCCCGACATTCAGTTGTGTGTTTTTTTTTTGTTTTTTTTTTTTAAACCAGTGCACGGCTTAGCTCATCCCGCATCGGGGGGTTTTATGGTGCCGAAGAGCACTGCTTTGGAGCGGCCCGCATCGTCTCCCAGCGCGCCCCGCTCCCCTTCGCGCAGATCCCACTGAACAGTGGTTCGCTGGCAGCAGCGGACTGCCGGTCCGCGGAAGGAAAACACTCCGCCAACAGCGGGGCCCGTCCGTCAACGAGCGACCTTTGAAATGGCAAGGCGGTGAGGGGCGGGCCGCGCGGGCCACCACAGTGAGGACCGGCTCACACAGACGGTCCCTGTCTGTGATGAGGGTGTCGGTGGACGAGGAAGCAGGGAAAGGGGGTCAAGAAGGTAAAGAGTTGGCGCGTTAGCGGCCGGCAGTGCGTGCGTTGCTGAGCGCCGGGAAGCCAAGCCAGGCGCCGGCGATACCATCTAGTCTGGCTTTCCGTGTGACGCGCGCTCAAGACGCCGCGTCTGGAATAGTCGCGGACTTTATTTTCGTATTGTTGCAATCCCCTCATCCCGCAAAAAAAGTAAAATTTTTTTAAAAAAATCCAAGATTTTTTTTGATTTTTTTAAATCCAAGATCTTCTTTAGAAATCCAAGATTTTTTTTGATTTTTTAAAATCCAAGATCTTTTTTAAAAATCCAAGATTATTTTTTTTCAAGACAGTGTATGGTGGGTTTCACCATAGCCACGGTAGAAGTCGTCTTCCTGGTCCGTCACGAAACAGCAGCAAGGCAGCGCGTCGCTGCCAGCCAGGCAGGGCCGCCGCTACAAAATGAGCGTGACGAAAATTTGGGCCGATTCTCGCTGTATATGGGCAAGCCTGGCGGGCCTGGCGGGCCGGCCGGGCCGGCGCACAGTGGGCTGGCTGGCGGGGCGCGGGACGGTGGCTCAACCAGCCCAATCTGGCGTGCCGAGGCGGTGGAGCAACGCGTTGCACGAGCAGCACGCCGCCATCGCCGGCATCCAGTGCACCGGAGTGCGTGTCCCACACCAACAATGTTCAGCTGCAAAGCATGCAGGCAAACGAGGGAGTGCCTACCCGTGCCACAGTGGGCCAGAGGACCGGTGGAGGCGGTAACAAATGTCGGATGTAGCTCCGGAGTCGCTAAATGAGACTCGAACCGAATGTGTGACACCACCAATGGATTCCTCGTTCGGAGAGCAATTTATTGTGGGGTCACACGTTTGGTTCGAGTCCCATTAAGCGACTCTGGAGCTCAAAACGCGTCCAGCATTTTGGCCGCCTCTCTGCGGTCACTACAGTCCAGGAGCATTCCTCGAAGCGACGCCGCAGTTTATACCGAAATGAGGAAATGGCGGGACCGGAAGCGAAGGTGGCTGGCGCCGGGCTGGGCGGCACCCCTCGGGGCGAGCCAGCCGGCCAGCCAGAGCCGCCAGCCAGCCAGCCAACAGTGCCAGGCCGGCTGTTTGCTCCACTGCTAATGGCGTGGCTCGGATAATTTTATAGCTCTATTGGCCGTCCTGGGCCGCTCGGCGGCGGTGCGGCGGCGCTCGGCCACTCCGGGCACCACACCGAGCCCTCCTCCGGCCAGCCCTCGGGGCCTCCGGGGCACTGGATTTATGCACAGTATAACGAGGGGTGACCAATCCACCTGATTCCGTGAGCTCGGATTACCCGGCGCGTGTGTGTACCTTGCGTGCGTGCCAGCGCGCTAGCGTGTGTGTGTGTGTGTGTGTGTGTGTGTGTGTGTGTGTGTGTGTGTGTGTGTGTGTGTGTGTGTGTGTGTGTGTGTGTGTGTGTGTGTGTGTGTGTGTGTGTTCGCGTGCTCTCGTGTCCCCGTGCTAATATGGCCGCGGCACTTGATTAAGCTCCACTTTGTTCTCCTCATGCAGGGCTCGCCCCGTGCTTCGTGTATAACCACAAATTCCACAACTTTAAAAAAAAAATAAAAAAAATATCTCCTCCTTTGAATGGAACACGTGAGAGTACCAATGGATCGGCCTTGGAACGTGGAGTCCGTGGTTGCCGCCGTGTGCTGGGTTCGAGTCCCGCTGGAGGGCGATGGAGCTGCAAACGCGTTGTTCGGCGGATGCGGCAGTCAGCCTGCGGGGCCGGGGGTGGGCAGTCCCGCCAGACAGGGGCGCGCGGCGGCGCGGCGCACCCTCAAGGCGGCCTGCTGGCTGGCTGCTCGGCTGGCCGGCTGGCTGGCTGGCCGGCTGGCCGACTGGCCGCGGCGACTTCCCGCCAAAATGTCCCCGCTCGTTACCGTCCCGCCGTGGCTGCGGTCGGCTCGGCCGAGGAGGCCGACGACAACAAACAGGGACTCTCACTTTTATGTCGCCGCGGCGCCGCGGCTTGCGGTCCACTGTGCGCCGCGGCGCCGGCGTGCGGTCCGGCAGGACAGCGTCGTCCTTTCCCCGGCGAGGACGAGCAGGCCGCCGCTCAGTGGGCTCAGGTCATGCCGCGGCGTGGCGTCACACTGTCACCCCGCCACACTCCCTGCCGCCTTCTGGCTGAGAGTGTACCGCGCACACCGCCGCCGCATCGAACAATAGCCTGTGCAGCTGTGCATAAGGCTAGCAGCGTTCGGTGCAGGTGGGCGACCCGTGTTGTATTATTCCTCCTCCTCTCCATCTTCCTCTCCTTCTTCTTCTCCTCCTCCTCGTTGTTGCTCCTGTAGCCGCCTCCGCGCCCGTGCCGCCGCCTTTGCGTCTTTGGACCTCGGGTCCTGCTCCTTCAAGGACACGCGCGTCGGGCGTACGACGCCCCATGCCTAGTTACGACCGGTGCGCGCGCCGCGCCCACACTGTCCCAAACCTGCGGCCAATAACCATCAATCAGAGTTTTAATTTTTATGCCCGGCCTTGTGGTGCGCTGAAAAGCGCTCCTCGCAACGCGCGAGGCTTCATTGGAGCGTGGAGACAGCACTCGAGGAAAAGCCCAGAAAATTCATGCTAAAAGTAAAGCAGTATTTTTTTAAATTTTTTTTTTGTATTTTTGCGAATGCTTCAGCAGACTGGTGCCGTTTGGCTGTCTCTTTCAGACGTGAGTGCGAGGGAGACGGAGCGACAGAACCACTGCTGTTCGGAATCGTTCTGCTGATTTATCCCTCCGCCCGGAGGATGAAGACGTACATGGCGTCCTCTGCGATGCCTCGAGATAAAGGCGCAATAAATACGATTGTTTTGCAACATTATCCAAATAATTTATCATTTGTACGCACGGGCTGCAAGTGGTGGGCGTGTGCCGTGATGTATCGCTTCCCCCCTCCCATCTTCGGCACACACACACACGCACAGAGTCGCACACTGCTCTAATCCCACTATATGCGATGCTGCGCTGCGTCGCTGCGTCTCTCTAGACGGGCTCTGTCCACCGAGCAAGGACCGTCTTAAAGGAAAATTTAAATCCGAATCCTGTTTAAAACTCCTTGTTTATTCCGACAGGGTGTGTGTGCTGCGTGCAGTGTGTTGATGACCTGTGCTGCTGTGGCCCCGGAGGGCTCGGGGGCCCCGAGGGCTTAGGGCCTCAGGTGTGTGTGTGTGTGTGTGTGTGTGTGTGTGTGTGTGTGTGTGTGTGTGTGTGTGTGTGTGTGTGTGTGTGTGTGTGTGTGGAGGGTGGGGGGGAAGGGCTCATCGTCCCGCATTTTTGATGGATGACACTGCATTGCGCCGCCATGGGCCACGCCCGGCAGCATTCTCTCTCTCTCTCTCTCTCTCTCTCTCTCTCTCTCTCTCTCTCTCTCTCTCTCTCTCTCTCTCTCTCTCTCTCTCTCTCTCTCTCTCTCTCTCTCTCTCTCTCTCTCTCTCTCTCTCTCTCTCGGTCCGAGGCCGTGGGGCAGAGGCCGCGCTGAGGGTCTCGGCCTAGCACGCCTCCTCGGCGCCGAGCCGCCATACTGCCCCCGGCGCGGACACGGCGCGGACACGCGTGTCCAGCGCGCCCCGCCACGCACGCCGCGGTGGACCACCCACTCGCCGAGCTTGACGTGCCGCTGACCTCTTACTTGTATTTTCACGCGGCGCTCCGGCTGCGCCGCCGTCAACAACAACAAGAGCAGCAAACGACGAAAACAAAACAACAACAACAACAACAACAACAACAACAACAACAACTGCTCCTCCTCGCGGAAGTGGCCGCCCATGCTGCGCCATCCTCTCTGTTTAGCGCCGCCCGAAGCCACAAGACTGCTAAAAACTCTAAAATTATTGTAGCTTTACATCTCTTTTTATTTTAGAAGCGGACGGAGCTCTGGTTGGGCCGCGCGTCCAAGTCCCCGACCAGTCCGTGCGTTTAAGTCTCCCACTGAGCGAGGCGGCTGGCTGTGCGGGTGCGCAGCCTTCTGGCAGCCGCTGGACAGTTTCTATCCCTTCTATTCAGTCCCTCTATCTCTTTTTATCCGCCGCGACGCCCGCGGCCGTCCTGGCGTTGCAAACGTGCCCAGGACTCTAGCAGTGAAAGTGCAAACACATTGCATTGCACGGCGGGCAGAGAGAGAGAGAGAGAGAGAGAGAGAGAGAGAGAGAGAGAGAGAGAGAGAGAGAGAGAGAGAGAGAGAGAGAGAGACCCTCGGGTCGCCCTGTCTCCCTCCCGTCGAACCCGTTTAAAACAATTTTCTGCCGCTAGTGAGCGATACATCATCATTCCGAATTAATGCGACGGCCTCGATACGATCGCCGTGCCTCGCGGGGACCTCTGCGGCGGTTTGCTGTTTGTTAGCTTAGGTGGCTAAGGCGCCAGTTTATCAATATTTTGCCACGGGTTCAAAACCCCGAAAATTTTTGATTTTTTTTTTTTGTGTGTGGTGCTCGGACTGGTCCTCTCGAGGACCGTCACAGTCCAGTGCGCGGCTCGGCGCGGCTCGGCGCGGCTCGGCGCGGCACGGCCAGCCTAGTGGTGCATCCCGGACAAGCAGCGCCCCCGCCTCGCCGGCCGAGGCTCGGTTCCCAGAGGAGACGCTCGGCTGACCTCGCTGCTCGCTCTATCTCTGTCGCACCCGTCGGGGTGCGAGTCAGACAGAGCGGCCGGCGAGGGACACGGCCACTTCGTGCTGAGTGGTTCAGGTCAGGCCGAGCGTCCATCCGCCGACAATGACAAAATAAAAAAGAAAAAAAAAAACTCCCGATGACGCCGGGGATCGAACCCGGGAGCGGAACGCTTACAGCTCGGAAGCGCGGCGCGGTGCGGCCTGGCAGTGTAGGCGTCGGCCTACTAAGCCTGCATGCGGTGGAGTACCGTAGGTGCGCGTGGCCGCGGCGTGGCCTAGCAGGGCAGCCTAGCAGGGCAGCCAACCCAGCGGCGCGGTGCATGCCACAGCGCGGGGGGTCGCTGCTGCCGGGCCCCCACTAAGTGACGTGCCGCCGGCACCACCGCCAGGAAGCGCTAAGGTTGGCACACTTGGCTAAAAACTTGCTTCCCAAAGTAAACGAACAGACACGCAAATATAAACCAATAAAAACCAAAGTCAAAACAAAACAAAAAAAAATCAAGTCAGACGGGGACGAGATAAAATTGTTACGTGGATTTGTAGGAAGCATCAGTAGCTCTGCTGCTTTTTTTCTCTCTCCTTTTTTTTTCCTACTGCCTCTCTGCTGTCTGAGTTCAAAAATCGCCTGGGAAAAAAAGAGCTGTATCACACCGGTAGCGTTCGAGAACGTGTGAGGAGACACGACACGGAACGGGTTCAAGTACCGGCGCCTGCACTTTTTTTTCCCGCTACCCACCCGGCAGCCTTGAATAGCCAATAGTCCGCTTCCTACAGGCGTCCGAATAAAGCTCCAGAAACCAGTCATTTTCTCGTGTCCCCGTCTTCCAGTGCAGCGGGGACGGTTCCGTTTTTCGGGGCGCCTATTATAAAACCGATCCTCCGGGCCATTCCCGTATATCACGCGGAAACATGACAACCGGTCTTTTGGGTTGCATACGCGGGGAATGGGTTCCGTTTTCATTTCTAGGTGTGTGAGTGTATGTGTGTGTGTGTGTGTGCGCGTGTGGGCCGCGCGGACCACGCGGGCTTCATCTCGAACCGCGCCCAAATCCGAGACTTGGCCTCATCATGGGCGTCCTCATAGAGGTCATCATCGTTCTGACCATCGATCACTCGTCAGTCATACCGCGTTTGGCCTGGAGCTACTGATAATGATGTAGCTATTCGCGAGTGTGTGTGTGTAAGTGTGTGTGTGTAAGTGTTTGTGTGCGCGCCTGCGTGCAGACATGACGTCGTCCATGTAGATTTTTCTTTCGGTAAAAAAAAAATTATTAATGGATTAATAAAACTGTTCTCATGTTGCGTGCCCGTAAATGGCTAGGCCAACCTTTGCTGGTGGTCTCCAAACAAATTAAGTTTGATTAAAAAAAAAAAATCTTCGGTCGCTGTTGGAACCTCTGACGTGCGGCTCAGCTGTTCATCACGCAAGTCGCTCGGCCATCGAGACGTGCGAATTTGAAAGAGACGTGCGAATTTGAAAGGGGCTCCGCCTCTGCGACGTGGAAAGCACGACGCTGGAGGAGACGAAGACCTCGCGAGGTGTCACGTCCGAAAAAGTAGACTGTGGAAAGCACTCCGTCGCTCCTGGGCCAGCGGTCGCGACGGAGACAGCGTGCTCTCGGACGCAGCCCCGGCACGACTCAGATGTCAATCGAGAGGGATTTCGGCGGCCACGGCCGCGTCTCGATCCCCGGACGGATTTTCACCGACTTTCAAATCGCGCGCGCTTTAGTGATTTCCTTCCCTGTTATCCGTGTTCCTTGTCGCGGGCACGGCATTTCTATCCCCCTTCCCACTCACTCTCTTGCCCGGCGACGACGACGCCGCGTGCCTAAAAATTGAAAAACCCTGCTGCTCCGCTGCAGATGCGCCGCACCTTGTTTGTAATAATTGGTGTTTTGTTTTACTTTTTTATTTTTTTTCACCGCCTCTCCGGGCTGTCAGGTGCCCGCTGGGGCGTAACAGGCAATCACCGTGATTATGGAATTTCGTGTGCAGTAACCCGGCCCGCACTGCAAAGAAAACTTTCGCAGTGCCTTCCTTTTAAAAAAAAAAATTCAAACTTAATACATATTGTATACCATTTTTAAATTTTTTTAAATTTTTTATTTTTTCTGTGGCAATTTGTTGTAGCTTTGCGTCGTAAGTGTTTCAAGAAAAGCGAGCGATGTTTCCTGTGGTAATGTAAGGTGGCCGTCGAGGAGTGCCAGGGGGACGTCGACGTCGGACGCCGACATGAGAGGCTGTGACCGCCATAAGGGCTGTGTAACGCTGCCAGCGGACTGACATGACACCGCCGGGAGGCTGCCAGCTGGTCTGTCCGGCCGGCCTGTCACGGGCCGCCATTTGATTGGCGCACCACGACGGCGTGCCTGCGTCCTCCAGGCGCCGTCCTGGAGCAGGGCGCCTGCACCCCACAGTGGGTCAGAAGACAACCGGCCAAAACTCTAGACGCATTTTTAGCTCTAGAGTCGCACCGAACGTGTGACCCCACCAATGTATTCCTCGTTCAAAGAGCAATCGATTGGTTGCGGTCACGCGTTCGGTTCGAGTCCCATTTAGCGACTCTAGAGCTCAAAACACCGTCCGGGATTTTGACCGCCTCCGCCGGTCTCCGGGCCCACTGTGCACCCGCCGTGGCGAAAGTGGAGGGCGCCGAACGCGCAGAAAAGGGCCTAAGACGACAATTACGGAATCTAGGGCACGACGTGCAAAGGCAGCTCGAAGGCGGCGGTGCACAGTGGGCCTGTGGCGTGGCGGCCGCGGCGGCCTCGGCCCCTGAGGCGGGGAGGCCGCCAGGCTTGCCGCCAGCCGACGCAGGGACAGGCATTCCTAACGGTCACCCGACGACGCGGCGTCGCGACGCCCCGCCCCGCAGTGCGTACGCCGCTGCCAACGGTGCAACAGGTCGCGGGTTCAAATACTGACTTGCGCGAGAGTTTTGTCCCGCTTTTTTTGTGTTTTTGTTTGTTTTCTGCGGCGGTGCTCGTCCTTATTCTGGGGGTCTTAGCGGGCTGGACGACGAAGCGGACGGCGGGGCGTGGCGGGGCGGGGCGGGGCGGGGCGGGGCCGACCGGCGGCGATGCAATGGCGTTGCATTGTTTTGCCGGTCCATTGTATTGTCCGCGCGGACCCCCACGGGGCCCGGCCTGCCCTGCCTGCTGGGCCCCTTGAGGCCCCCGCAGTGCCCCTGGGAGCCCCCGGTCGCGGGGACCCGGTGGGCGCCGCGCGGGGGCCTGTGGGGGTGAGGCCCCCTCAGTGGCCAGCCTGTCCGCCCCGGCCCATGCAGGGGACCGGAGGCGACTGCAACAGTGTGCCGCAATCGGAGAGGCCGCAATGTTGGCGGTGGCACCGCCGGCACCGCAGCGCCGGGTCGTCGCGCCTCCGTATTCATTTAAATTTAAACAATACGATTCTATGCAAGACAAAAAAATAAGGATGGAATTTTTTCTCACTTTTCTTTAAATTTTGTGATTTTTATCGCGTTTTAAATTGTTTCCCAACTGTGTGGAGATTTGTTTCATTCGCAACTGGATGAACACCTTGGAGGTGCGCGTTGCAGGAAGCGGCGCCCTACGGCGCCCCGCCCTGGGACGAGGCCCTCTCTAGGACGTGAGGATGTCCGCAGTCCCTGCTGCGGTTCCAAGAAAGTCCGATAGGACATGCATGCCAGCGCCGCCTGGCGGCCATGCGGCCAACCCAATCGCCAGCCCAGGCGAGCCAAGCACACTTTCCCCGTCATCTTCACAAACCACACCGCCGAACTACACACCCAAAACGCGGGAAGGAGTGTCAGTGTGTGTGTGTTTGTGGTTTCAGCTCCTCACATCTCTCACTCGGAAAGTCGATACTCCGATCGTCTGACCTAACCTAACCTAGAAATACCTGCGCTGGTTGTTTTTCTCTCCCGCCACTTATTGTTTTCGCGTCAGTCAGTGTGTCAGACGTGAGCGGTATCGGTGTCTGCGTGTTAGTGGTGTGTGAACAATTTGCCTCGTGAAATGTCAACGGTGACGAGGCTGTGTGTGTGTGTGTGCCTCGCCTGCCATATTATTCGCCTCACGCTCGCCGTACACCCATAATGCACTATCCTCCACACACGACATAACCCACTCATTCCGAATTCTTTTCGCTTTCGTAGACCGGGGTCCGGGTCGGGTCGTGACGCGACTTCTACTAGCCCGAAAGTGGAAATTTTTTCTTTTACTACACAAGTTTTTTTTAAGACATGGCGCAGAGTTTTTTCCACGTGGTTGACACCATTTGTAACTGCCACACTCGAAGAAGCTAACTGGACCACCCCCGGTGCCTTGCTCCGACTCGACGTCGTTCCCTTCCGGCGCGCCGTCGTCGCTAGGAAAGCCGAGTTCAGTTACCCTCGCGGACCGACGTCGTTCCCATGTCCCGGCGCGCCTTCGTCGCCAGGAAAGCCAAGTTCAGTTACCCTTGCGGAACGACACGTCGTGGCCCCACCCGGCGTACTTTCTCCTTGGCGGTGCAGCGTAGCAGGTGCCTAGGCTGGGGGGCGGGGGGGGGGGGGGGGGGGGGGGGAGGGGGGCGGCAGTGCGCCGAGCAGCGCCAAGCGTCGTTCGCATGCGTGAGCCAATGGCACACCACCGCGCGCACGGGAACCGAAAATTACCCGTCGGGTGTCGATACCTTGGTTGGGTAACTGGCTTCCGATTGGCCGGAAGTGGCCGTTCCTTTTTCCCAGGCGGCCTGGGAAACGGAAAGGCGAGCTGCGAGGCGAACTCGATATGCGCCCAGGCTCGCAGTGCAGGTACCCGACGCCGCGACGCCGCGACGCCCCAGGCAGACGTGTGCGCCGCGCGCAACACCCAGAGCGTGTCGCCATCCCTGCCATGTGTGGAGCCGCACGCACACACACACACACACACACACACACACCGTCGTGGTTATTGAACCCTCGCTGCTCGGATCGATAGCTTGCTTTGACTGCTTTCGTGATGCACTCCCTGATTCTGGCGAGCGCGGCGGCTTTGTGGAGGTTAGGTGTGTATTGCATTGTGTGTGTTTGTGTGTCGTGGTAACGGTGCGAGAAAATCTGAGGGAAACCTACAGCAGTCAACAGCACAAAAATAGCTTGGTTGGTTGCCGGGATTCGAACCCGGGTCACTGATTTTTTTTTTTTTCGTCCAGCCTGCTCAGGCTGGTTGTGACAGGCGCTTGCAGCGGAATACGTCGTCCACGCTTTACAGCCGGCATCTCTCTCCCTCTCTCTCTGTTAATTAAGAGGCGGCGCGAAGTTAAACGCAATCCTCCCAAGTTTTGAAATACCGAAAATAAAAAGGCGGCAATCTTGACAGACAGACGACACATACAGTGTTGCTGCAACAGGGAACAGGTTTCCCTTGGCGCGCCTGGCCGGCACGGTATGGAGGTGACCATAGAGTTGTGCAATCCGCATGGCTGCCACACGCCTTGACGCCCGGAGCCCTGCCCAAGTCCCCGATCTCCTCAGGGAGCCCTTCTGACTCAAAAGGATTTCGATATCCGGACACACTCTCATCGTCTTTAGAGAATCCCATCCGCCCGCGTTCTTTCTACAGGGCCTCTCCATCCTCACGCTGAGGCCGGTCGGATCAATCCAGCCTCGAAGGATAGATTGAAGGACTCGATTCAAGCCCACCCGTCTCGAGGCCCGCGGTGTCTATGATGGCAGGCCGGCAGGCAGTCTCACGGAAGTAAGGCTTCATAATTTTCGCCCGCCACTTAAAATTCTTAGAGCGAAAAAAACGTATCTGCGAGTTGTTTGTTGTAATATTTTTTCGTGGCAAGCGACTGGCGTTTCAGCAAAACTGCGCTTACCGCGAGAACCATCCCGTCGCTCTGCGTGTGCGCGTGACTGTGTGTGTGTGTGTGTGTGTGTGTGTGTGTGTGTGAGTGTGCAGTCATTGTACGTACCGCAGGTACCGGACTGGTAATGAAATCTTATGGATGAGAATGATGTCGGGACACTATCGCGCTCGGTTTGGCTCAGCTCGGCTCATCCGGCTCGGCTCGGCTCGGCTCGGCTCGGCTCGGACGACAGGACAGCAAAAAAAGAAGTCGTTACTTTGTCAGCCCGTTAGCCTCCCCAACAAAAATAACAACAACAAAAGGAATTCTTACACTTGTCGGTGATTTGCTACGATATGCTTTTCGAAACAAAACAAAGAAAAAAGTGTCGGCCGACTCGTTTTGTTGTCTCGTGCGTTCCACGTGCAGAATGTCTGAAATGATGTTCGGTTTTCTTTGTTGCAGGTGAGTTCGGCTTTCCGTCCGTCCACCCGTCTGACTTCTCCGATAAGTATTTCAGCGAGGAGGTGCCAGACAGACAGACAGACAGATAGTGTGTGGGTGCGGCGCGTGGTTCGTGGCTGGACGCCAATACGGCGTCGTTAAAAACAAAAACAATAAACATATCCCTGCTAATGATTTCAGAGAAGAGCCTTTCTGGTCCATCCTCTCGGCATGGGGTCCCAACCCGAGCTACACTGTCAAAAAAAAATAGTTTACGAAGAATAATTTGAAACGACTTTGCTGCACGGAGCAGGACAGCGGCTAAAGAATATACTCTCCAGTGCGGCGGTTGTTCAGCGCGGCATTGTCCGTCGGAGTGTTTCAGCGCGACTCGTAGTTCCAGTTTTGTTGTTTTTGTTTCTCGGGCATTATGGGGCGGCGCGTCCCCAGTCGTCGGAAGTAATTTAAAACCCTCGCTGGAGAACGGCTGGAGAGCGAACGCACCTCCCGCCGCGGCTCCAGCAGCTCGGCTCCGGACCCATTCGGGGAAACAACGGGGGAGACAGTTTTAAAGAGAAACTATGAAAAATTTTGCATTGGGGAATGCGGTGGCGCGGGTGTGGCTTCGGAAGTCGCCCCCCCGGGGGCCCCGGCGGCAGCCACCGCGGACACGCCGTGTTTGACCTCGGCGTCCGGCCGAGCTCCCGGGATGGCGCGCCACGGCGGGGCAGGTCATCGATTCGGTTTGACGGCCGGTCTGCGTGTGACTGTACATGTCGCGGCGGTCGCGGCACGACACTCCTTGGCCGGCACCACGGAGCGGCATCGGCATTTACATCGGCGGGTGGACGCCTCCGCAGTCTGACAGCAGAATGCAGCCGGACCAAGCGGTGTCGCTGCCGGTCGCTGCCGTCCGGGGACGGGCCGGGGACGGGACGGCCAGCAGCGTGGATTTGCAGTCTGTTCTTCACGCGCCTGCCATCGGCTCGCCTGGCTCATGTGGCCGTGTGGTTAGAGGCGCCGATCGCCGACCTGGGGGGTCGGAGTTCAATACCCGGCAGGGTCTTAAACTTTTCTTTACCTTTTTTTACGTTTCTGCAAGTTCGGTTTCCGTATTCTCTCCCGTGCCGTCACTTCGCACAAGTGCGCGTGTGTGAGTGTGCGTGTGTGTGTGTGTGTGAGTGAGGCTATTACTGTGGGTGCATTGCATTCCAGGCGTTCGTGACCTGGGTTCGTACAAGGCGCGTCGTTGGCAGGCCTGCTGGACGGCCGCGACGATGCCGCGACGATGCCGCGACGATGCCGTGACGCCCAGGGAAACACGCGGGAAATGGAGAGACACCAGCCAGAGAAAGGCACTGGTCCAGTTTGATGATAAAAGAAGCGAGTCCAAGGAAACGTTCCGTGCGATTTGGCCATTCCCGGCACGCCGCGGGTTGCGGGTTCGAAACCTGGCCGAGCTGGTTTTTCGGGTGAAGGTCGTGAGCCACCACCTCCTCCGCTGGACCGGGCCGCGCTTCTGTTTGACGAACAGCGGTTGCGTGACACTGCGAATAAACAGCGCGACTGCTGCACTCTGCTGCATTCTCGCCGCCGACCGGCCGATCCCCACAGTCGTTACATCTCTTTTTCCCGGCCCTTCGTCTGGCTGCCGTAAAAACGTGGCGTTTATGGCGTTTCGGCCGCGGGATAGTGTGGTGCGCGATGATTGGCAGCGGGTGTGGGTTCGCGCCCCGCCAGGGCGTCGCAAAACAAAATAAAGGGCGTGCGTGCCTGGCGGCCCTCGAGCACCCCCCCGGGGGGGGGGGGGGGGGGGACTGCAAACCCAATCGAAGGAAGTTTATGAAAAGTCCTTCTGACCACAGCTTTTCTGTGCCAAAAACAAAACATCTTTCAGCGTTGTGGGTTTTTTTTCAGTGTAGATTGTGTAACGGCACTTGGGGGAAAATGTCACGAGCGCCGAATTCCTCCCGGGTGCGATTCCTGATTGCCGAACCTCCCGGCCATCTCCTTAGTGACCCTAAAACGGCCGAGACCGGCAATTAGTTCCACACACGCACACGCACACACACACACACACACACACACACACAAACACACACCAGCACGCACGTCCTGGTGGGGCTGTTCCTTCTACGCGAGACACCTGTGTTGCATTTCGTCTTCCAGCCGTTCCCTTGGCCGCGTGCTG
Organism: Stenchaetothrips biformis; assembly: GCA_030522485.1. Lineage (NCBI taxonomy): Eukaryota > Metazoa > Arthropoda > Insecta > Thysanoptera > Thripidae > Stenchaetothrips > Stenchaetothrips biformis. The sequence goes on from CM060101.1 coordinate 9,482,283, forward strand.
ACCACAGACAGACAGGCAAATAGACAGACGGACAGACAGGCAGACAAATAGGCCGGCAGACGGGCGGGGGTCCATCGGCGTAGTCGTCTCATGTTGTTGCTGGTTGCGTTGGCCCGGTCCTGTCGTGTTGTTGTTTGCCGCTGCTTCTGACAAAACGGGATCTCGACTGAGTAGCGTTTCCCGAGGCCCATCCGCGGAGCCCTCCCGCCCCGAGCAGAGGCAGGGCAGTGGGTTGTAAACCTGCGCGGCCGAATAAAAAGAATGAAGGTGAAAAATCGGGGGCCGGTGTTTGAACCCGGTTCCTGTTGCACCGTTGTACGGCCGTGTTGGTCGGACGAGTGCGGGCTTTTGGTGGCATTATTTGGCGATTCTCTCTCTCTCTCTCTCTCTCTCTCTCTCTCTCTCTCTCTCTCTCTCTCTCTCTCTCTCTCTCTCTCTCTCTCTCTCTCTCTCTCTCACCGGCCACGGGTGCGAGAGAGACGGAGCGACAGGGAATGCCGCCCCACCACGCACGTGCGCGTGCGCTAGCCCACTGCACTGCAACTCTACCGCACCCATATGGCCGCTCGCTCGGTCGGTCCTGCTCGGCCTCGATTCAGTGCGGCCTTGGTTCGAATACCAGCGCCGCCGCGACTGGAGGTACTTTTACTCCGCGCACGAGTCGGCGATCGCACCGAAACTAATCGGACTGGCGCGGCATGACTGTTGGAGGCTGTTAATGCGAACGAACGCAGTCCGAACGCACCTGACTCGAATGCCGCGCCATTGCCTGCCTGTCTGTCTGTCTGTCCGTCTGTCCCGTCTGTCCGTCCCGTTCCCCCTTTGTGCTGGTGTTTAAAGGGTTCTGACCGCGAGCGCTGCGTTGCACTGCGAATAAAGGCCCGCGGCCGCTATCCGCACTATGCGGCCCGGGCAGCGAGCCGAGCCCAGCCGTTCCGCGCCGCGCCGGCCGGGTAGCTGTGACCCACATACTGGCCACTCTGCCGCGCGATCCGTTCGAAGGCAACCGAAGGCAGCGGGGTCCTTCCAGTTCACTTACTCACCTGCGAGCTCTGCGAACCCGGCAGAGCCGGCCCCTCGCGAAGGCGTCGCCAACCTAACTGAATAAAATATGTACACCAGGAAAGTCGTCAAGCGACAACACGTCAAAAAATCAGTCGAGACAGATTCTAATCTTGCTGAAGGTTGCGCGAGCTTGCAGGCACGTCAATGACTGCGTGCCCGTCGTGTGAACAGGAGTCGGGAGTGGGTCAAGCGGCAGATTGTGCCTCCTGCCGAAATAAGAGAGATAAATGGAATTAAAATAAAGTCGGCAGCACACGTTCCCTTCGCCCGAATCCGCCATCGACGGAGCGGGAAGTAATTGCGTTGTGTTTACGCCGGTAATGACAAGACATAAAACTCGTGTCAAAAATTAAAAAAAAAAATTAAAAAAATCTGCTTCCGGCGGTACCGCGCGATGCTGCTTGTTTTTCTCTCTGCACTCTAAAGAAGCGAAGGACAACATGCTTTATTTGTACGTGCTTTTTTTGACTGTGCACGCGCCTTGTGATTGGTCCTGGTCTGCTGCCTTTCGTTTCAATTGGTGGAAGAGCAGAATGCGATAAGTGACTGCGGCCTCGCTGGATGCAGCACTGCTTTCGCTTCTCTGTCTTTCGAAATCCGGCGCTCAGATCTGCAGCAATTACTACTGCCGGCACAACACATCGGTGCCGTAGCATTTCGGCGAGGCAAGACGAGACGGATGCAGTCTGGGTTGCTCAAGTCGACAATTGGGTGTGGTTGGGTGGGTGCTGGTCATTATTTTGGACCAGCCTTGGGAAGTCTGTTGGGGCCAGTGGATTTAGTGCCCACAAGCAATCAGGTGGGCCAAAAGAACTGTTGTCTCGACTTGATTGAAATTTAAATCAAAGATGTGTTGTAAAGTCAGGGTTCAGGGCAGCAGCAGTGTATTTCGGAGGACTGGGTTCACAGAGGCGCAAGGTGTCTAAGTAGTTGCTAGGCGCGTGACAACAGAGCCGCGGGGGTGGCGGTGGGCAGCCACCGTGCTACACTGTCAAAAGCTAAATCTCTAACACTACCTCCCTCCTCCAAATAGAGTTGACTATCCGGGAATGAACCGCTCCCATTTGGGTAATATCTCACGGAAACCCGGTGAAACCGGAGCAGCGGTATTAGCTAGCAGTTGCGCTGCGTCACGTGCGCCAGGCGGTCCACGTGCACTGTCTTTGGCCGGGCGCGGGGACGTGACGGGCAGGTCAGCCGCACCACTACGTCGTCGATGACGCCGACGATCTCGTAGGGGCCGTCCCACCAGGACTGGAGCTTGGGGTTGGCGCCGACCAGGCGCTGGGGGTTGAACAACCAAACTTGATCTCCGGTCGCGAAGGTGGGGCGCTTGCTCCGCAAGTTGTAGCGTTCCCGCTGGCGGAGGACGGCCGCCCACGCGCGGGTGCGGGAGTCATGGTGGAGGGTGTGCAGGCGGTCTCGCAGCCAAAGCGGGTACTGCGTCCGGAACGCGGGTAGATCGGGCCCGTCCGGGAGGGGGCCGCGTGTCAGGGTCGACGGCAGGCCGACGTCGCGTCCGAACATCATCATGGATGGGGAGATGCCGGTCGTCCGGTGAGGGGCAGCGCGCAGACTCCACATGACTAGTGGGATCTGTAAATCCCACTCGGTCTGAGCGTCCTTACAGACGATGGTCAACTGCCGTTTTACCGTCTGTATTAGGCGTTCGGCTGCTCCGTCAGACTGGGGTCGAAGGGGCGTCGTACGGGTCTTGCGCGTCCCGAGCAGCTCCATGACCTCGCGGAACACGTGTGCCTCGAAGGAGCGTCCCTGGTCGGAGTGGAGTTCACACGGTGCGCCGAACCTTGTGAAGACGTTGTCCACCAGCGCTCTCGCGACCACCTCGGCGTGCATGCTGGCAATGGGTAGTGCCTCTGGCCACCGGGTGAAGTAATCAAGGGCAACTAGCAGGTATCTGTTGCCCCTGATTGTGCGCGGGAACGGGCCGGCCAAGTCCACGGCGACGCGCTCCCAAGGAATTCCCACGTTGTGGATGTGCATGGGTGCGCGGCCCTGCCGCCTAGCTCGGCGTCTGCACCTGTCACAGGACGCGCGCCAAAGTTTAACGTCCTGGTACAGACCTGGCCAGTAGAAGTGGTGGCGGATTTTCTCCACTGTCTTGTTGACTCCAAGATGGCCGCCAGATCCATGCGCGTTGTGGAAGTAGCGCAGCACGGCCTCCATGTGTTTGTGCGGTACAAACAGTTGGCGAGTCACTCGGGTTTTGCCGTCCCCCCGCGTCTCCTCGAAGACGCGGTATAAGGTGCCGTTGATGAGCTGGAGTGACCGCCACTGCAACCAAAGGGCTTTAGTGCGGAAGTTGGCGTCGCTGACGGCCTCGGCGAGGGGGCGGACGCCAAGGCGCAGGCCGGGCAGCAGGGGCGCGAGGTCTGGGTCATCGGCCTGCGCTGCGGCGATGTCGTCCCACGATGGCAGCGAGACGTCCGTCACGCGGATCCGGAAGGCGCCGACGGCGTCCACGGGGTCGCGGCGTGAGCAGTGGCGGCAGTACATGCCGGGGACGTCGCAGGGGCGGCGCGACAGGGCGTCAGCGTTGCCGTGAAGACGGCCCGGCCTGTGTTCAATGGAGAAGTCATACAGCGCCAAATGTTCTAGCCAGCGGGCTAGTTGGCCGTCCGCGGTGTCCTTTAGGGAACGGAGCCATTGGAGGGCAGCATGGTCAGTCCGCACTAGGAACGGGCGGCCGACGAGGTACGGGTGGAAGTGGCGCGTAGCCCGGACGATGGAAAACAGCTCGCGCCGCGTGACGCAGTAATTCCTCTGGGCCTTGTTGAGCGTCTGGCTAAAGTAGGCGATGACCCGCTCGACGCCATTTTGGACCTGGGACAGAACGGCTCCGATTGCACAGGTAGAGGCATCGCAATCAAGCACGAACTGACCAGCCTCGGGGTCGGGGTACGCCAGAACAGGTGCGTTTGTCAGGCAATGGCGAAGTTGGTCAAAGGAGTCTTGGGCTTCGTCGGACCAGTTGAACCGCTGCGTGCCGTTCCGCAGCTGGTTAAGGGGAGCCGCAATCCTGGCGAAGTTGGCCACGAATCTGGCGTAATACTGCGCCAGGCCCATGAAGCTGCAGACTTGGGTGCGGTCCTTAGGGGTTGGCCAGAGGGCGACCTTGGCGGTTTTCTCGGGGTCCGTGGCAACGCCCTCGGCGCTGATGACGTGGCCCAGGTACGGCAGGCTCCTGCTAAACAGTTTGCACTTTGCGGGGCCCAGTTTAAAATTCGCTTTCCGAACCTGGGTTAGCACTGCCCGGAGGCGGTCGAGTGCCTCGTCGAACGTCCGGCCGGGTATGACAATGTCATCGAGATATACCCGTGACAAGTGGCGGGGAACAAGCTTTTCCATCAGGCGCTGGAACGTGGCTGGCGCGTTGCATAATCCGAACGGGAGGCGACGGAACTCGTAAAGGCCATGGTTGGGTACGCAGAATGCCGTCTTGCCCTGGTCTTTGACGGCTAGAGGAACGTTCCAATAGCCCCACTTGAGATCAAGTGACGAAAACCAGGCCGAACCTCGCAGCGAATCGAGTGTGTCGTCGATCCGAGGAAGTGGGTAGGCGTCTTTCTTCGTTACCTCGTTCAGCCGACGGAAGTCTATCGCGAACCTGGTTGAGCCGTCCTTTTTCTTCAGCAGCACGACGGGCGAAGCCCAAGGGGAAGAGCTGGGCTGGATGACCTCCTTCTTGAGCATGTCTTCGATGCAGCGGTCGGCCACTTCCTGCTGTTGGAGTGCAAGTCGCCTCGGCGCTTGCTTGATCGGTGCGGCGTCTCCCGTGTCGATCCGGTGCTCCACCAACGTGCAGTGGCCCACTTCTCCAGCAGTCGAAAAGACGTCCTGGAACTCAAAGATGGTGTCTCTCACCCGGACGAGCTCCTCCGCCGAGAGGTCGCTGGAGCAGGACCGCAGAAGTTGTTCCAGGGGCTCTGGAAGGTCGGCCGGTGCCAGGCCGCAGCTGCACACTTCTGCTGGCGTCTTCAGCCGCGAGATGGTGTTGAGCTCTAAGTCCATCAGGTGCTGGCGCTTGCGCAGAGCCTGGCGGCGGTTGCTCGCGTTCCGGACGGTGACGACCATGCTCTTGCTGTCAGGGGCGGCCAGGAGAGTGCTGGTGACCTCGAGACCTCGGGGCAAGGTGAGCGGGTGGATTACCGAGCGGACAGGGCACGAAGGACACCACGCGTCACTCGTGTCAGCTTCGTTTTGTTGTTGAGGGGTTGTCCGCGGATCGGGTGCATCCGAAAGTCCCTCCCGGACGGTTGAGTTGGCCGACTCAACGCCCCGGGAGCCGGAAGACCGCAACCTGCCCCGAAGGGATGCTGGGGACACCGGCAAACCGCCTGAAACCTCCCCCTCTTCACCTGCATCCCCCCGTTCTTGCGACAGTCGTTGGGTACTTCCGCATTCCAAACCGGCGAGACCGTCTAGCTCCCGACCGAGGGCCCCATCAACCAGGTCACAGCCATCGATTTTTACTTCCACACAAACCTCTCGTCCCGGTGCAATTGTCACGTGGCGCTCGCACTGCACGCGCAGGCATACCGGGATGACGGGGGACTGCTTGGTGATGCGGGTCAGCTTGACCGGGAAGGTGCCGGTGTCGCCCTTGATCACGGCCGTGTCCGTCTCCACATCGAACTGCTTCACGTACGCCGCGACAAACTCCGCGCCGAGGAGTGCGTCGTCGTGGATGGCGGCCTCGTGCACGTAGGTGCGCACCGAGACCGGGCCCATCGACAGGGTGCACAGGCGGGGGCCGTGGAGCACGCCCGTGCCCGCCGCGACGCTCGCGTTCAACATGCTGAAGTGCGGCGACGGTGGGGGCGTGTCGCCGGGCAGGAGGCCGATCCGCACGATGGTGAAGACCGCGCCCGTGTCCCACATGTAGCGGCAGGGGCGGTCGTCCAGCTGGCCGTCGTAGTGCCACGACACCCTGCTAAGCATAACAGGTGCGATTCCCGCCACTGGAGCCTGGGCGCTGTTGACCGCAGCCGTCGTCGTGCCCTCCGACGCGGCTAGAGGCGGTTTCCCGAGTCTCGGCGCGCAGGGGAGCGGCTGCGGGCGCGGCGGTCAGCGCTGGCATCGTGCTGACGGCGTTGGAGTCCACCGCGCCGTGCACCATTGTAGCCGCGCCCTGTCCTGGAGTCGTGCTGGTCACGCCGCGACTGGTGGCCGCCGTCTCGTCGGTCAGGGCACGCACTCTTGAAGTGGCCGACGCGTCCGCAGCTGAAACACTTCCGGCCCTGCGCGGCGGCGTTCGGGGACTGGCCGCGGTCTCGTGACTCACCAGGAGGGGCGCCGAGGGCGCGGACAAGGCCCTTGAGCTGTTCAAGGAGCTCCCTCTGCAGGCCTTCGTTGGAGTCGCTGGGTCCCGGGCGTTGCCTGGCGTTCATGCGACGGGCGGGGACGTCGTCGTCGTCCTCGGCGTCCGTTGGCACAGGCGTGCCGCTGCAGCAGGGCTCGTCGGGGTGCGACGTGCTGCCCTTGCACGTCACCTGGCAGACTCGCGCTCGCTTACCGGCAGGGTGTTCCAGAACTTCCACTGTCTGGATCTGGATGGCGGTGGTCAGGGCGTCCGTGAGCGTGGTCGGCTGGCGCATGCGCGTCATCCTCCGGACCTCCGGGTCGGCGATGCCGGCGAGGAACGTCTTGCGGGCGACGGTCTGGACCGCCTCCTCTTGCCAGGTTGGGTATGAGGCCCGGGCGAGCCGCAGGACGTCGGCCCCGTACTGCTGGAGCGACTCACCAGACCGCTGGGTGCGTTTGTCCAGCTCGGCCTCGGACACGGAGCTCTGGTGCGGTGAAGCGTAGTGGCGGCCCAGGACGCGGCTCAGTGCGTCGAAGTTCAGGTAGTCAGTGGCCGGGAGGGTGAGCACCAGGTCGGCGGCGGCTCCGTGTAGCGCGTTCAGCAAGCGGCGCCCTTTCTCCTCCGGGGACCAGCCGAGGGAGTCGGCGGCGTCCTTGAACTGGGCTGAAAACACGGCCCACGAGCGGGACCCGTCGAAGCTCGGTACCGTGAGTCGCCTGTCGGCCGCGGGGACCTGCTGCCTGTTGAGGACGCAGGCGTCCGACATTTGCCGCAGGATGGCGGAGTTCCGCTCCTGGATGATGGTCGACGCATCAGCCCAACGATCCAGGATCTCCTGGATGCGGTCCGGGCTGCGTCGGCGGCGGCTGGAACCGGCAGGGCTCCGGGGGCGGCTGGTGTCAGTAGCAGAGCGGCTGCGGCTGCGGTCGGGGTCGGGGGCAGCCGAGCGACTACGGCTGTGAGCAGCCCACCGTCCGCGGCTGTCCCGTCGCGACATCGTTGTGGGGCTTAGTAGAGTCCCGTCACTAGTTATCCCACTTCTGACACCAGTGTTGTAAAGTCAGGGTTCAGGGCAGCAGCAGTGTATTTCGGAGGACTGGGTTCACAGAGGCGCAAGGTGTCTAAGTAGTTGCTAGGCGCGTGACAACAGAGCCGCGGGGGTGGCGGTGGGCAGCCACCGTGCTACACTGTCAAAAGCTAAATCTCTAACAGATGTTTCTCTAAGCCTTCAGTTTTTTGTGTTTTTTTTAGGGGTTCCGACAGGAGCCCCTATTGCATTTGACCGAAATTTCTTTTTTTTATTCCACCGTCGTGACTTACGACATGTCAGTGACATGTTCGTGACATGTCAGTCACATGTTCGTAACATGTTCGTCACCACCGTTGTAGGGGTAGCCACCCCCTATCGCCATCTGCTCGCCCGGGAGGGGAAGTGTATTTCAAATGCCAATTTTATTTCTTCTCCGTTTTCCATTATTGTACAAAAAATTAAAATTTTTCAAAGTTGGCAATTGTTTCCTATCTACTGGTAAAAATTTATTTTTCTATGTTGGCAACAGGCATGGGCACGGTACTCCACAATCGGTACCGCAGTACTTTACCGGTACTACCGAAAAATATGGTACCGCGGTACTTTACCGGTACTACCGAAAACTATGGTACCGCGGTACTTTACCGGTACTACCGAAAACTATGGTACCGCGGTACTTTACCGGTACTATCGAAATTTTCGGTGCCGCGTTACTTTTCAGGTACCTTCGAAAGTACCGACGGTACTTGACGTACCCACGGGTACCACGGGCTCCATGCGCTGCAAACCGCTGTACAGCGGCGCATCCAACAAAAGAACTTGGAGGAAAAAAAAGAAGAAAAAATGGGGGCCCTTCTCCCACCTCCCCACACAGTAGGGAGGACCGCCTACAACTTCGGTGGATCGGGGGAACCGGTGCATTCCAGGCGGCGACCCCAGGGGTTCTCATCTGATGTGGGCCGGGTGAAGGGCGGAGGTTGAGAGCCTTTGGTTTTCGCGGGGTGGTCAGTGGTACCCACAGTGGTACCCCCGCTGTCCGGCGCTCTCTACCGAACATGCAGTGTGAAGGGCCAGCTTCAAAGGACTTATCAACTCCAAACCGACGAATCAGAATGGACCCACTCGCGACCAATTGCGAGTGGCTGGAACGACCGGGGATCGAACCAGTGCCGAGGCCAATCCGCCGAAGCGGACTGCTTTTTAGACACCCAAGCATAGTGGACGACAAATGATCCAGACCACTACGCTATCACGACTGCACGTCTGCCGAGTGTCGGACGACGGGTTTGAGTCGTATTGGGATGAGGGAGGCAGTCGTAAAATGTATTGAAATGTTGGGATTCGATCCCCGGACCTTGCTGTTCAAGTCCGACGCCTTAGCGATCTCAGCCACCACGGCGCATGGTAGATGCGGCGTCAGCCGGGCTCTAGACGCGGCAGGGATGGAGCCGCAGTGAACGGGTCATTCGAAAAATGTTGAGAAAAAGTGGGACTCGATCCGTCGACCCCGGTACCGGGAACCGACGCCTATACCACCTGTACCACCTGGTACCGCGGTACTTTACTTTACTTTCCTGCCCATGCCTGGTTGGCAATAAAAAACTACTTTCGCAAATATTTTTTAAATTAGCGGAACACCACGCAATGCATGAGCATTGGAATTTTATTTTTTTTTTGAAATTAAAATCTGAACAACAATGAAACTAGGCCGTATTTTCGTGCAGTGCGGTTTCTCCTCGCCATGTGTGTTATATCGACTGTGTGAGCGACGCCACTGTTAGTTAGGCCCTGAGCGTCTCTACTCCTCGCTTTCTCTGTGCCCTTGCCTCGCCGTGCCCCCTCCCCAACAATGGCTGCATGCCGTGCCACTGTCGCACAGCGCCCCACCACGCACAGCGTCGAAAAAGGGCCGGTCTTGACGAAAAAGGGACACTTGAAAGGTAACGGAAAACTTTTATTTTCGTCTGACGACTCCCCGGACCAGACAGACAGACAGACACTCGTTAATTGTCCCCCAAAGAGCTCCCGCTCGCTCTCTCTCTCTCTCAAGTAAATAGCTGGCGGCGCATCGAGAGATAGGCCGGCGGCGCCTCGAATCAATTAAGAAAGGAAAAGGGTAAAAAAAAAGAAAAAACACAGAAGACGGGGGAAAAACAAACACCGGTAACTTTCTTCAACGGAACGCTCACACACACACACACACACACTCGATGCACTAGCACCGCCGCCTCCTCTAATCCATTCACAATGTGACGGTGGCCGCCCCGCCCCGCCTAGACACTTGACGCCATTGCGTCATCGCTTCCTGGAGACACTTTACTTCCGAACCGCTGGACCGGCAAGCGCTTTACTGCCCTTCGTTGAGCCGAGCCGACCAGTTTCGTTCCATATTGTCTGTTGTCGTTCAATTGATTCCTAAAAATAAAAAAAAAAAATTTAAAACAATCTGAAGAAAAAATCGTCCTTTAAATAAAACCTCAGAGATGTAAACAAAAACAAAAACTGAATTTGGCTTTGATTTTGTTTCTTACTTCAAGCTGTAATTTTTATAAGATAGAAAAAGGAAAGGGATAATAAATACGAAGGATGACGGTGTAGGTGCGCGAATGATGCGTGGCAGTCTAAGACAAACGACGTGCCGCGCACAATACGTTTCCCAGCGTGCGCCGCCACTCCACTACAATGTTGCAGCGGGGCCCTTTACGAGCGCCTGGCGGGGCCTAGCGTCCCCAAAGGGGGCCCCCGGGGCACAGTGGGCCAGAAGACCGGTGAAGACGGTCAGAAGTCTAGACACGCTTTGAGCTCCAGAGTCGCTAAATGGGACTCGGACCGAACGTGTGACCCCACCAATGGATTGCTGTCCGAACGAGGAATCTATTGGTGGGGTCACACGCGTTTCTTTCCAGTCACGCATCTTGAGTTCTGGCCGCCTGCGCCGGTCGTCTGGCCCACTGCGAGGCGGACAGCAGGGGGAAGCAGACACCTACGGCCGTCCGCACCCGTTTACTGGCTCGCAGAGTGTGCAGGAACGCCTTCGGTTTACGCGACCGCCTCGCCGTGATAGTTTGAAAGACGTCCGCCTGCACCAAACAAAGCAAAAACAACAGCAACAACAACAGCGAAACAGGGACGGCGGCGCGGAGCCCCCGGCGGGGGGGCCCGCCCGCCAGCCACCCTGTCGCCACGGGCTTGCCTACCCTCCTTATAGCAGGAGCTCCCTGTCCTCGCTGCTGTTGTTGTCGCTCTTGTTGTTGTTGCTGTACTGTGTTCTCCTCCCCCGCCCGCGCGGCCTCAGCATTATGCGCACGGCGATTCAATTTGAATGTCCCGCGTCGTCGTCTCGGCCGTGGCGCAGACCGCGGCCTGCCAGCGAGGCTAGGTCGGGGTTCTGCGTGTGGGTGGGTGGGGCTGAACGAGCGAGGCCCCCGTCAACAAACCAACTCGTTTATGTCACCGCACGCACAGCCTTCCGTCGTCTCTCTCTCTCTCCGAGTGGGTGCGAGAGAGACGGAGCGGAATGCGTCTCGTTGCGCTGAGTGGAGGCACGGCCAGGCACTGCCGGTCTAGCGGACCTGTTCCGGGCCGCCCATACACGGCGCAGGAAGGCAGCATGATGACAGCCAGCCGGGACGAGGATGGAGGATTTTAGGGAGGGCAGCAGTCAAAGTCTCGCCGTGAATAACAGTGCAGAGGCTGTACCGAGCTGTGGGAGCTGGCTGAGCGGACCCCCTGCCGCCGGTCCTGCCGTGCTACCGGCCGCCGCTCCCACCCACTCCCCACTCCCCACTCCCCACCCACTCCTACCCGGCCGGCCGGGCTCGCCGCGGCTCGGCGCGCTGCAAAAACAAACCGGACGTCGCCGGAAATGTACGGAACTAAGTACGTACTCTGCTAGGCGAGCGACGCAGAGCGAGGCAGCGTCCGTCTGGGAACCGTCGCGTTGTACAGGAAGCAACACTGTTCTCGTCGTTTTTGCGCCGTCTCCGGGCCCTCCTAGCGGCGCGTTTACAAACTAGTGCGCTAGTTGTGCATCTTAATTATTTATTTTTTTCGCAAAGAGATGTCTTGCTGACCAATGTGATGTAACGTGTTAGCATAACATTTTTTCTGTTGCGCTTCTCTTGAGATTGAAACCGTTCCGACCGCCACGAATATGGCACCTCTCTGGACTGGCTCCTTTTTTCTTTTGTTCGAAAATAGACATTAACCGAGGCGACCGGGCGAGCACTTAAAGTTGGCGGGGCGTTGGCATCACTGCCTGCGGTTTACGGCCTTTGCCGTGCTCGCGTTGGCTGCACTGCGATTCGGCCGCGATAGCCGGACCCGAAGGCACCCGAAGTGGCACCCGAAGGCACCCGAAGGTGCAGCTTCGCCTTGTCAGCTTGTCACACCTCAAGGGGCAGCGTGATTGGCTGAAGGGGGCAACGCGCCGCGTCACTTTGTCTCAACGCGCCGCCGGACGTGCTCGAGACGTGTCCTTGGCCTATCACGCCGGCACCTGCAGGACTCGCAAGACCTCGATCCAGGAGGGGCGCTCAGAACCGCATACCTATGACGCTCGTTTAAAAAAAAAAATCAAAACGTAAAACAAACCCTCTTGTGATGAAAATTGAAAAAAAATTACCGTAATTTTTTTTTACGTGAAAAATAGAAGCCGAGACAGACTTGAAACTTATGTCAGTGAAAAAACATATTAAAGAGTGCACTCGGCCTGCACCCGTTCGGGTGGCAGCAGCCCGCTGCGCGAACGCAACGCTGCCTTCATGAGCTGCTCCGGGTTACGCCCCGGCACCCACTAGGCACCTCGTGGAGGACTAATGGTGCCGACAAAAAGCAGACTCTGGCTGATTCGAGATTAAACCAAGGGGCAAGCAGAGATTTTTTTAATTTTTTTTTTCTGAACAAACCTTCTAGTGCGTTCTCATTTGAACCGCAAGCTGTTACGCTGGAAGTCACCTGCACCTTCCTGTCGGTTATGCGTTGCGTCGTCGGCGCACGGAAGGCGAAAAACTAGAACATGAACGCAGACTAAACGACCACACTCTCTGCCTCTCTCCCTCTCTCCCCCCCTGCAGGGGCCTGCTGGGAGGAAGCGGAGAGCAAGGTGCTATTTGGCGCACCTAAAACGGTCACTCTGTTACGGAAAGGGAAGGCCTGGCGCTCGCTCAGGCGATTGCGATCTGAGAGAGACCCCTCCCCTCCCCTCCTCCCCGATGGAATCGACAAGTCGGTGGTTCGAGCCGCGAGTCGGCGAAATGCGTGTCTTATCGGGGATCTTATTTAATAATAAGGAGGAAACGGCACACCGCGCGGCGCCATTGTAATTCAAAGCTACTCAGCCAGAAGAGGAAAAATGAAGTCAGTGCGCGAACGAGTCAGGCCTCTGAGGTCGCTGATTTGTAGTCGGGCTTTTGTTCGCTCAAGAGTGCATCTTGTTGTTGTTTTGCTGACGTTGTTGTTGTTGTTGTTGCAGGGGTCCGACCCGAGGGTGGCCACTTGTCGCGGCAAGCTCCAGAACAAGCGGTCAAGACTCAACCAAGAGATTAACAAGGAGCTGCGGCTACGGGCCGGGGCCGAGAACCTCTTCAAGTAAGAATCGTCCTAAACAAAACATTTTTTTATTTTTTTTAAACTTAAAAACGGCATGAAAAGCGAAGAGGCATTTCCGGCATGATGATCGTGCCAGTGTGTGGGTGTGCCGCGCAGTGCATAGTAGTCCAGTCGAGCAAGCCGATCGTGATTTGAGTCCCTGCGATCGGAGCGCTGTTCCGGGAAGCCAGACCCCCACCCCCTCTCGCCTCGACGGTGAACGCCTTGTTCTTGGCCTTCCCCGACACTGTGCGCTACCGGCCGCATTTTCTCGACGGCTGGTGTTTTTGATTTTAAAACTAAATGTTTTTATTTTTCGGTAAAATATTTTTGTTTTTAGACCAATTTTTGGGGGGGTTTTGGACTAAAAACTATTGTTTTTGTTTTTGTCTTATTTTTTTTTTCTGTGGCGATTCCAGGGCGACGACCAACCGTAAGCTGAGGGAGACGGTGGCGCTGGAGCTGAGCTTCGTCAACTCGAACCTGCAGCTGCTCAAGGAACAGCTGGCCGAGCTCAACAGTTCCGTGGAGCTGTACCAGAATGAGAGGTGAGTCCTGTCTGCATGCCTGTGTACAGTAACTCAAACTAGCAAGTAAAACAAAAATGTTTTTAAAAAAAAATAAAAATAATGATAATTTTGAGAAAAGAGGTTGTTGGTTATATAAATTGGCATCGGTGTCTCTTGCTTGAGACTGCCGTGCTGGCTGGACAGTCTGGTTGGATTGAAAGGCAAACGAAAGTAGACAGTTTATACCACCGGCTCGAAAGTGCGAAAAAGAGTCCGGTGTGTTTGCAGACCGGAGCCAACGAACTTGATCTACACTGTCATTTTCCGGCCATTTTGGCTTTTCGAAGGTGTGCACTCAGCGTCCTAACAATTCCACCAAGTCTTGTATGAGAAATTTTTAACGATTTCGGCGACGTTTGGCAGTGTAGGCGGCGTGCGTGCCGCTCTTGGGTGAACGACTTGTGCACTTTAACGTTGGCGTGGGGTGTCTGTCTCATCTGCAAAACTGATGCCATGGCTCGTCTCCCTCCCCTCCACTGGGCAGTGCGCCGTATTTACTGCCTATAAACGCGCTCCGTCCGAGGCGCGCTGCATTTCCCAGGCCGGTGTGTCGCCAACACCAGGAGTGTGGAGTGGCTTGGGTCGCCGCGGTCCAGCAAGCCGGAATGATTTGGGCCGGTGCAAGCGTGGAACCGTATAACAAACACAACGCCACAAGAAAAAAGGCACTATGTCTGCCTGGAAATTCTTTCTCGCGACGCTTGGTGGCGACGCGACTGAGAGACAAAGGTCAGAACCTCGTTCCTCGTTCGGATAACAATCCAATTGGTGGGGTCACGCGTTCGGTTCGAGTCCCATTTAGCGACTCTGGAGCTCTAAACGCGCCCAGTCGGTCCTCTGGCCCTTCGTGCGGTGGCTTCATGAGGACGGTTCGTGGCCCTCGCGGGGGGGGAGGGAGGAGAGACTTTCCCCGAGTGCTCCTCAGTTAGCACGTGCCCGCCAACCAGGCCCGCCAACAAGGCCCCGTCGCGCCTTGCGCCATCATCTCGACGATTTGAAGAATCCGAAGGGGATTCCGCGGGCGAAACGACGCGTCGACGCGCGCCTCCCGCCTCGCGTAGAGTCCTGTAGGACTCCACTATAGGACTCTAGCCTCGCGAAGCCGCGTGGCGGCGCACCGAGTCGATCCGCGGTAACTGTACCCGTTGTCGAATCTGCATCTCCGGCGGGTGAGGGCTGGTGTTACTCTGCTGTTGCCACCTGCAGTCCTGCAGCTCCGCGGGGCCCCCTGCAGCCTTGCCGAGTGCCCCAATGACCGGTTGGCTGCGGGGGGGAGGGGAGGGGGGGGGGAGCGAGGCAGCATCGATAATTGGACAAGCACGCGTTTTGTTAGCACTTGTCAATTGTGATTTATTCCCTGCACTGCACAAGGTGGTCTCTCTTTCTTTCTCTCTCTCTCTCTCTCTCTCTCTCTCTCTCTCTCTCTCTCTCTCTCTCTCTCTCTCTCTCTCTCTCTCTCTCTCTCTCTCTCTCTCACACACACACACACACCCACACCCACCCCACACAGGCACCTGCAGATGACCGGCCGCGTAGATAATTCACTGGAAAAACCAAAATATTAATTATCGACGTGAATTTCGGTTGCTCCGTCTCTTTCGCACTCATGAGGCGTTCCGCGTAGCTACCAGAGAGAGAGAGAGAGAGAGAGAGAGAGAGAGAGAGAGAGAGAGAGAGAGAGAGAGAGAGAGAGAGAGAGAGAGAGAGAGAGAGAGAGAGAGAGAGAGAGAAAGTGTGTGAGTGAGTGACGAAACGCGGCGCGAATTCAGCCTGGCGTGCAGTGCGATGAGAGTCGTTAAGAAGCGCATCGTTTGCAATGACACCGCTAGCCGCTAGAGGGCCCTCGGGACGCATTAGCGTTCGTTTTGCTTCGCTTTGCGCTCGTTTTGATCGGGACTCCGTTAAGATATCTGATCCCTGCCGATTGCTTTTATGAGATGGTTTGAATGGCACTGCCCGGCCCGGCCCCTGGCGATGGCGGCAGCACAGTGTGCTTCGGATCGGCTCCACCACGCGTGTGCGCACCTCTTGTTTATTGCCTTTTTTTTTTTTTAATTGAACGAATTTGTTCTCGTCTGTTTCAGCGCGGAGCCCAACACACCCATGATCCCGCTGGGCCTGAAGGAGACCAAGGAGATCGACTTCAGAGAGCCTTTCAAGGTGAGCCTGGGCCAGGCTAGGCGGGCCGGGGTTCGTAGTTCGTTGTTTGGAAAGTGTATATGCACGACGGCCAGGAAGGCGGACAGGCAGCAGGAAGACCAGCGCCGTGTTGTTTCAGTTGGCGTGCATTTCCCCAAACGGCTTTTAATTGCTCCTCATGATCTCACGCTCGGGGATCATTATGTTCGCGGCGATGTCTGTGTAATCTTGATGCTGTATTCAGCCGTGCCGTCCGTCTGTCTGTCTATCTGTCTGTCCGTCCGTCCGTCCGTCTCCTTGGCTCCAGGGCCGCGCACGTGGATCGAACAAAACTGAGGAACTATTGAGAAACGCGAACAAGGCTGGAGCGCTTTTTGTGGTGGAATACACGCGCGGCCTGCCGGTGGCAATTTTATTGTCTCAGCGGCCGAGGTGTGTGCGCGCAAGGTGCGGTGCAGGAGGGCCTGCCGATTCCTTGCCTCTGTCTCTCTCGCACCCCGACGGACCGCCCCGTGAGTGCGAGAGAGACAGCGGGCTGCAGGGCGTGAGAGCGGCGGAGGGCTACGTGTGGAGCCAGGGAATTGGAGCGAGGGCGGGCCTCTATCTCTCTTGCACTGCGTCCCACTGTGCGAGAGAGACGGCCGCGCGTCCCTTGTCCCGACATTATCAGGAGGGCCGCTAATTGCGTTTGTTATTAAGACGCGTTGTGCAGCACGGTCCCTGGGGAAACGGAAACGGGCCTTGTCTCCGGACATGGTCACAGACGGGTCGCAGACACCGCAATGGGCAGGACGGACGCGTCACATCGACGTCGACGTCCTCGGTGACACGCAGTGACACGATGACGTGATGTCCGGACCACCCATTTTTTGACGTCTGCGGCGTCCGGGCGTGGAGGTGGTCTCGCCTGATTGCAGTGTGGTTGACGGCTTGGCCGGGCTTTGCACGTTGGGACGAGAGAGAGAGAGAGAGAGAGAGAGAGAGAGAGAGAGAGAGAGAGAGAGAGAGAGAGAGAGAGAGAGAGAGAGAGAGAGAGAGAGAGAGAGAGAGAGAGAGAACTGGGCGCGCGCGAAGGCTAATTTCTGCGTGCTTTAATTACGGCTATCAGCTCGACACCGTACACGGTGGCCTTTCCGTCTTTTTGTCGTGTCGTCGTTTTTTTTTGTCGCGTCACTCGGGGAAAAAGAATCGCGGGCGGAATCGCGATCCGACCGACAATCGCGCGGGAAAGAAAGGCGCCGCCTTGTAATTAGCCGCTCGCACTTCCGAAACGTACAGTCGCGCGAGAAAAAAAAAATAAAAGCACAGCGCAACGAGATCTCGACTTCTCGCGCGGGGTAGCCGATGGGGCAGATGATAGAGGCGGCGCGGTGCGGTCACCCTGCGCGTTTCGTTTCCTCAATCTGACGCGAGCGGATGGAGACGCTATCGCCGGCCGAGCCGTGAAATCGATTGAGTCGTCGCCTTCACGCCTCGCTTCGATGTATCGAACGAGCGCAATCACGGAGCACGTTTACTTAGCCTTAACCTCGATCCATCACAGCAGGCGCGAAGCGCGAAAGAAGGCTGGCGGCACAGTGGGGGCGTCGGGGCGATGCCTTTCCCTCATTAGCTGCTCTCATCGGATGGAAACGGCCGATCCAAGTGGAGACGCGCCAACGCCGGAAACGGAACGACCAGGCGGTCACTCCCCGCCCCGAAGCTGCCACACAGTGGGCAAGACCGGCGCAGGCGGCCAAAATTCTAGACGCGTTTTGAGCTCTAGAGTCGCTAAATGGGACTCGAACCGAACTTGTGACCCCACCAATGGATTGCTCTCCGAACGAGGAATCCATTGGTCCGGCTGCGCCGGTCTTCTGGCCCACTGTGCGCCGGGTCGCAGGTCGGCGGCGGTCAGATGTCCGCGGCGGCGCGCGCTCTGAGTGGCCGGGCCGACGCGCGGTTTGAAAGGGAAAGCGCCCACTTCACTTCCGCACTTCCTGTCACCGCCGCCGCGCCGCCGACCGCAGAGATGCATCATGCCTCGCATCTACCGTGCCTGCCCGCCTGCCTGCCTGCCTGCCTGCCGTGCCGACCGCGAGCCAGTCATTTTCGCCGCGTGATTCGGTCGTGTCGTAACCCCCTGGCCGCGGGCTCCGCGGGGTGCCCGATTTGAATCCCACATGGCCTGGCAGGCAGCGAGATTTCGGCGCCCCGGGCTGGGGCTGTGTGGGGCCCCAGGTGTGCCGAATGGTAGAGCCAGCAGCTTGAGTAGTGCTTCGTCGCTCTGTCTCCCTCGCAGCCTGGCGGCACGCGCCCGCGCCGTGAGTGCGAGAGAGACAGAGCGCCTGGGAGGTGGGCCGCCGCTGCCGCCTCCAGACTGGCCTGTGTTGCGGGTCACAGCCGCTAAGGAGTCCCCCTCTCTGTTGCAGGACTTCATACTAGAGCACTACAGCGAGGATGGCGGTAGATACGAGAATGCAATCTCCGAGTTCATGGACATTAGACAGGTGAGTGCGGCCAGCCGGCCAGTGACGGTTCGTCGTCCCACTGTGCACACTCAACGCTCACACCGGTGGCTCTTTGCAGGCAATGCGGACGCCCCTGCGGGACAAGTCCGGGGTGGCCCTGCTTTTCCAGTACTACAGTCAACTGTACTTCGTGGAAAGGCGATTCTTCCCGCCGGACCGCAGCCTCGGCATATACTTCGAATGGTAAGAGCCAGAGCCGGGTTCAAATACCAACCCTTTTTTTTTTTTTTGGGTCCTGTCCTTTGCTCATTTTTGCTGGCTGACGCGTGTAGCGCGTGGGTACATAACGAGTCGCGAAGGGAGTCGAGAGGTGTCTGCATTGTTGTTGTTGTTTGCCAGGTACGACTCCCTGACGGGAGTGCCGAGCTGCCAGCGGACGGTGGCGTTCGAGAAGGCGTGCGTGCTGTTCAACATCGGGGCGCTGTACACGCAGCTGGGCGCGCGGCAGGACCGGCAGACGGCGCGCGGCCTGGACCAGGCGGTGGACGCCTTCCTGCGCGCCGCCGGCACCTTCACCTACATCTGCGACAACTTCACCAACGCGCCCTCCATGGACCTGGGCCCGCACATGCTGCAGATGCTGGTGCAGCTCATGCTGGTGAGTGAGATGGACGCCGCACAGTGGGCCAGAGGACCGTTGAGGCGGCCAAAATCCCGGACGCGTTTTCAGCTCCAGAGTCGCGAAATGAGACTCAACTCGGACGTGTGACCCTACCAGCGGATTGCTCTGCGAACGAGGAATCCATTGGTGGGGTCACAACGTTCGGTTCGAGTCCCATTTAGCGACTGTGGATCTCAAAACGCGTCTAGAATTTTGGCCGCCTCAACGGTCTTCTGACCCACTGTGCTCCGTCGCGCCCCTGCGAGGCGCCCCATGAGTGCGAGAGAGACAGAGCGACCAGCCTGCAGGCGGCACGGAGCGTCTGCCCTCGATTCGAGCGGGATCGACCGCGGATCCGGGCGGCGGAACACTCCCAGCGGAGCACACCTAGTTCTAGCGGCCCGCCGGGCCCGCCGGGCCACCAGCCAGCGCGCCAGCCCGCCAGGCCCGCCAGGCCCGCCGCGAGGCTAGTGCCGCACGCACACTCCGCGGCACGCTCTACAATCAGCGGGGCGGGGCGGGGCGGGGCGGGGCGGGGCGGGGCGGGGCGGGGCGGGGCGCCAGGCCGACTTGCCTGGGAGAACCACCGCGAGCTGTGCAATCTGGTGGATTCCTGAACCATAAAATAGCGTAAAAGCAGTGCCTCTTTGCCTGCGTCACCACCACCACCACGGCGTTGCGTTGCCGCGCCGCACAGTGGACCAGAAGACCGGTGGAGGCGGTCAAAATCCCGGACGCGTTTTGAGCTACAGAGTCGCTAAATGGTACTCGAACCAATGGACTGCTCTCCCAACGAGGAATCCATTGGTGGGGTCACACGTGCGGTTCGAGTCCTGGTTAACGACTGGAGCCCAAAACGCGTTTCGAGTCTCGGCCGTTTCGGTCTTCCGGCCCACTGTGCCGCGCCGTCGCCACTCGTTGCTGACGCACTCGTGGTTCAGGCCCAGGCGCGGGAGTGCCTGTTCGAGAAGCTGGACCTGCAGTCGCGGGACCCCTGCGAGGACGACGCCGGCGACACCAGGGACATCGACGTGTGCCTGGACCTGGCGCAGGAGTCGGCGCAGGTCGCCGACGTGTACGGCCTGGTGCACGACCTCATCTCGGCGTCCACCGTCAAGGACTACGTGCCCTTCTCGTGGGTGGCGCTGGCCCGCCTCAAGCGCGAGTACTACACCTCGCTCGCGCACTTCCACTGCGCCAGCGGGCTGCTCGCGCGACCGCTGGCGCACCTGGACGACAGGTGAGGCCCGTCGAGGGTTCGAATACTGGCTTTGCTGAGCGTTTTCTTGTGTGTGTGTGTGTGTGTGGTTTTTTTTTTTTTTTTTTTTTTTTTTGCGGCGCGTTACTACAGTATTATTGTTGTTCCCGCGCAGGACGAAGGAGGCCCTTCAGTTCATGCACGCCGAGCCCGACGTGCGGACGCAGCTGGACATCCGGGTGCCCCAGGACGACGGCGAGAGGAAGCTGCTGGGTGGGTTCGAGTTTTTCTGGCGCCTCGGTCATCCAAGTTCTCCTCGCCACCCTCCAGAGCGACCGACCTAACCTAACCTAACCTAACCTAACCTAACCTAACCGACTGTTGTTGGGTGCAGGCCGCGCGCACCTCCGCGCCGCCCTGCTGAGCGTGGAGGAGAGCCAGCGGCAGCAGCGCATGTGCCGCGAGCTGCGCGACAAGCTGGCCCTGCAGGCCGTGCTGCGCCGCACCCACGACCGCGCTATGGACGCGTACGCCGCGCACGAGGACGAGGAGGAGTTCAGGGAGCTGCTGGACCCGCCGAGAATACTGGGTGAGAGAAGTTCCAGAGCCATTGGTGGGGCCACGCGTTCGGTTCGAGTCCCATTTAGCGACTCTGGAGCTCAAAACGCCTCCACTTGTCTTCTGGCACTGCCACTGTGCAGCGGACTAACCCCGTTGGGCTGCCCACCGGCCGGCCAGGCGGCTCACTGAACCTAACTGAACCCTCGTTGTCTGCCCGGCAGCGTCGACTAAGTTCCAGCTCAGCCTGACGTCACCGGACTTCTCCCAGTTCCGAGTGGAGGACCCCTTCCGCAGCCTGGGCCCCGTGGCCATCTTCTCGGCGCGCCACCACTGGACGGCGCCGAGGCAGGTGACGCTGCAGCGCGCCGACGACGAGGGCTTCGGCTTCAGCGTCCGCGGCGACGCGCCCGTCATCGTGGCCGCCGTCGACAACGGCTCCCTCGCTGATGTACGTCCTCCACTTCAGCTTTTCGCTTCATATTTTATATATTTTTTTAAACATTTTTTTTTTTTAATTTTTTTTTCTATTTTTCCTTTTTTTGCTGTGCTTATGTTGTCATGTGTGCCTCTCGGTTTCAGTTTGGTGGCATGAAGGAAGGCGACTTCATCGTGTCCATCGGCGACAAGGACGTCAAGTGGGCGGCCCACGAGCAGGTCGTCAAACTCATCAAGGAAGCAGGCGACTCTCTCACACTCAAGCTAGTCACTCCCATGGACCGCAACTATCTAAAGGTGAGCCCCAAATTACTTGTTTAAAATAGTATTTATTTTCCCTGCTGTTTTTTTTTTGTTTTTTTTTTCAATTATTATTAATTTTTTGTATTTTCTGTTTTCTCAGGCGGCTAATAAAAATAGCAACAAAAATTCTGGTTCAGTCTCCGCAGGCAGCTCAAGTGGCGAGCCAAGCCCAGCTTGTTCGGTTGCTGGCAGCACCACAAAGAAACTCACCTGGAACCCATTCCGAAAACAGCGGGAGAGGGATACAAGCTTTGAGGCCAGTAATGTTATTTTAAGATAGCCATGCTGTGATTTTCTATGAGCTTAATCGGAGGTTCTTCTTCAGAGCGTAGTTCAAGTAGTCGAATGGAATTCCCCGATAGTGACAGTAAACTTCAGACACATGGTGTTGTGATTTTATTATAAATTTTACTGTAGTCCCTGATGGCTCATGCTCATTGTACAATCCATGTTAAGTATAAATTTAGGTAAAGTGATCATTAGACATCATCCAGGCTATCTCAGTACCTTATTCCTTGTAAATCAACTGTAAATATGTGTTAAATGTGTAAATGTTTCTCATTTATCTGTCATCTCATCAGAACCGACTTTCTGCTTAAAATGCCAACATGTAAATAATGCAGGAGTTTTTAAATTAGAAACTATAAAAAATGCAGTTGTCTGTGTCATAAAAGGCATTATATAAAAAAGCAGTATTCGCAGCGTTTTGGGTTTATTTTAGATATGGAATTGCTATTTATACAGTTTTCAATCTGAGACTTCATAATTGTACAAAGCAGTTTATCAGTTGTACAATTTGTATATATGAAATAACTATGTGTTGTTACCTTTGTTTTAAAGTGATAGATTTATTGTACTATTTTGCAATAAGTTTGTGTTAATTTGTGTCCGTTCATTTGGACTTAAAAACCTCTACACTATTTCATCAATGTAGATCTCCTCTTCTGGCTGTATGTTGTATTTCATTTGAAACTCAACTCCGCTCTGCTTTTTCCAGCGTCATCTTTGTTCTTTTTACGAAAATAAAGATTGAAAAAAAAAAATCCGCCGTTGTTTGTTGCTCGTTCCCTTTCCCATTGCTGAGGCGACACGAGTCGCTCCCTGTGGGTAGGCATCCCATTCGACACCAGGCCCAGCAGACGATACACCGGCCGCCGCGTCGCTCCACTACTCCACGCGCGAGAGACTCTCGGTGTCGTGGCGGTCTGCTAACCTTACTCCACTCGTGGAGTGGTCTGGCTTTTGACTCTATCAACCTACGGAGATCCTTTGAACACGTGTGTAGCTTGGGAAAGTCGTCCCCGCTGTACGCAGCTGCCAAACTTCAGAGATACTTTGCGGCTCCCCTCCCCCCCCCTCTCCCCCGGCCACCTGTGCGACCAGTATACGACACAACAGGGACAACAGCGCGCCTTCCGTTGCCGCTGTGCCGAGCCAGCCGTGCCTGCCGTGCCTGCCGTGCCGCTTGCTCCTGCTCTGTGATTGGCGGATATCAAAGATACCAATACCCCCTCCCCTCCGCTTCCCCCCCTTTACTGTTGCCGTTTGTTGTGACTTGTGTGGACCTGCATGCATCAGCACTAGAATCAGCACAGTGGGCAGCATACAGCCAGCGCCAGCGAGCGCTGCAGTAGAACTTTTGCCTGTTCTCCAAAGGTGAAGCGTGGCGGGCGGTAGCATGTAAGTAAGGCTCTCTCATGATGGCAGCGGTGCGTGGTGCGCTGTTTTGTGTTTACCGTAGCGTCGTCAGCGCCCGAAGCCAAGCCGGCCTCTCAAGTCAATAACTTTGATTCCCACAGAAAATGTCCAATTCCGAGGAGCGGGTAATGTCCGAAGTCGAAGGAGCAGGTGCCGAAGAGGAGGAGGACCTCGAGGTGGAAGAAATCCTGGACTGCCGAAGAGTAAACGGCAAGGACCTGTACCTCTTGAAGTGGAAGGGGTTTACAGAAGAACACAATTCCTGGGAGCCCGAAGAGAATCTCGGCTGCCCTGAACTGCTGGAGGCGTTTAAAGCCAAGCAACAGTTAAAGAAAGAGGCGCCAAGAGTCTCAGGCCCCAAGAAAGTGCGACGCTCTAAGGAAGTCAAAGACCGAAGGGCTTCCAAGGACTTAAAAGACCGCAGGGACTCCAATGACTTGAAAGACCGCAGGGACTCACAGGACGATGAACAGAAGCCTCAGTTGCAGCCAGTAGAGGCAGATGACACCAGCAACGTTACGCCTCCAGCCAAGAAGAAGAAAGTCAACAAGCTGGAGAAGGACGACTCAATCGACCAGTATGAAACCAAGCAGATTTCCATGGTGAGCAGTGACGTCAAGACCAAGCAGACTTCCAAGATGATCAGTAACAACAAAATCAAGCAGATTCCGAAGGTGGTCATCACGGCCAAGGATGATGCTAAACCCAGAGGCTTTGACCGAGGATTGGAAGCTGAGAAGATCCTGGGGGCCACAGACTGTCTGGGGGGCCTCCAGTTTTTAATGAAGTGGAAAGGCAGTGAGGATGCAGACTTGGTTGAAGCCCAACAGGCGAACCAGATTTGCCCTCAAGTCGTCATCCGGTTCTATGAAGAGAGGCTAACCTGGCATAGCACTCAAGAATTTACCGCCAAGGTATGAAGTTGTGACTTAGTAGATTTGTGACAAGGTGAATAAGTGATTATGTTGTTGGACTAGTCTTGAAGACTTCGATTTGGAATTGGGCATTAGATTGCAGATTCATGTTTGTTATAGATAGTATAATGCTAATAATTATCCGACTGATTTCTTGTATTTTTTATTTCTATTTTACTTAATTAATGTGGAAATTGAGGCTTGATCTATTTGGAAAATTGTTCCGATGGTACTCAGGTAGATTTTCATAGGGTTACAAAAAAGTCAGTTTCCTGCCAAAGCATGTTTGATGATTTCTCAATTTCTTAATAAAACTAATGAGGTACATTGATCCATGGCATTTGTTTCAATAATTTGTGTACTCTCTCCATTATCACATCATTAGAAACTAAACATTGGTTGAGTCCATAAGGCGAATCTATAACTATCACATCCTCCATCACCAACATGTTCCCATCTTCGACTACTGGAATATGATTGGCACACAACCATGCCTTTAACTGAACCCTTCGGCTTTCTGCTTCTTCTTCTGAGATTTGTTCCCCAGACACAAACAGCATCTCATCGGGGATGGGCTCAGAAGACACATCTTCTGCGATTGTTATTCGTGTGATGCTAGTAACTGCATGACCGACAACGATGTCCATACTGATTCTGTCACCTTGACGCCTTAGTAATATGATACTGCAACATTTAAAAATAAGACCATAACAATTAATTTCAATTGAAGTAATTCAGAGAATAACAAACCTGCTTAAGCATTGGTCAACAGGGTTACAGTATTATTTACCTCTCAGAAACGGGGTCAATAGTGTACACGAATCCCTTGTATGAAGAGCCTAAGTTCGTTTTTACTTCAACGTAGCTGTTAACGAATGACTTTAAGTGCAATGGGTCATTTTCGTAAACTTTTGACGTTTGAACTTCGTCGTTCGTGCGCTCTTCCGCCATCTTCGAAGCAGCATAAACAAACAGCACTGGCAAGACCTGAAAATTACTGGAACCTACAAACACGCTGACAAGTGATAATTTTTCTCTACTTTTTCCAGGCAAAAGTCATCACAGATGCACATGACACGAACAAGCTAATTTTAAATATAAAATGGTGAAATCTCGAGGATTATTCGCGACTGCTAATCGAAGAAGTGGATTGTATGTGTTGGTACTCGAAATAGGCGGCAACCGCCGTGAATTTGAAGCGGCTCGAGGAGAGGAGGAAGGAAAGGAACGAGGGAAGTTCAGATCAGTTACTCACAAATTAAATTTGATTGTTATATTTACAAAAAAATTAATGAATAAATAAAATAAATATTTTTAAAAAAAATCAAAAAATAATTTAGTGGATAAATAAGGTGAGGGATGGCGCTATCATCTGGCGTGGGCGGCGTAGGCGAGGTCGCTGCCGGCCGCGGGCGCCGCCCCCGTCGCCGTGGCCGCCCCCGCCGAGCCGGCGCGCCGCTTGTAGGGGTCGTACGAGCTGGCGGCGTACTGGGGGCCGTACTGGGGGCCGTACTGGGTGCCGTACTGGGGGCCGTACACGGGGGGCGCGTAGCCGTTGTCGCGCTTCAACTGGATCCACAACGGCACCTGTTAGTGAGGTACAGTCATGAGAGAGCACGGGAGAGCGCCGGGTGGGCTAGCGGGCCGCAGTGGGCCAGAAGACCGCTGCGGGCGTTCAAAATCCCGGACGCGTTTTGAGCTCTAGCGTCGCTGAATGGGACTCGAACCGAGCGTGCGAGCCCACCAATGGATAGCTTGGCGCTCAAAACGCGTCTTAAGTTACGGCCGCTCGCGCCGGTCTTCTGGCCCACTGTGCGGGCCGTACTCTTGCGACGGACTGTACCTCTCTGAGCAGCATGCGGACCAGCGCCATGATGAAGTACGACAGGTGGCCCCAGATGAGCAGCAGCGCGATCTTGAACTTGATGGCGATCACGGCGATCACCCACGCCCACCAGGTGAAGGCGTGCCACAGGTGGTACTTGATGAGCTTCTTCTTGTGGATGCCGCGCTGGCCTGTGGGGGAAGCGGAGCCAGGTCACAAGGATGCGCCGGACGCGACAAACACACCTGTCCCGTCGTTGTTACCTGGACCGCCCTCCTTGGTCTGGCCCTCGCCGTCCAGCTCGGCGAGCGCGGCGCCGGGCGCTTCGACGCCGAGGAGCGAGAGGACGCCGTCGACCACGCGGCTGGAGGCGTCCAGCGTCTTCGGGGCGGGCTCGTGCACCTCCGCGACGTCCGCCGCCTTCCGGACGACGGCCTCCTCGGCGCCGACGGCCGAGGCCGCGACGCACAGCGCGAAGAGCACCAGGACCGCGACGTTCATCGCGGGGACGGGGTTTGGGGCACTGGCGGGATGGCCGCCGACGCCCACTGTTAAGGACTAGCCGGGGTGTTCGCGCTCTGTCGCACGGCGCCGGGCTTGGCACCGCCTCGCACGGGGGCGAGAGAGAGCGCCGTCCTGCCGGGGTGTTCGCACCCTGGTGTCAACGCGATCTCGGTCACATCGAAACCGGGATGTTTCCGAGGGTCACTTTCCCCCGTCAGAGATACGAGGACGCCGTTGTCGCTCTCCATGAGCACTCCCTTAGGGTGCGAGAGAGACAGAGTGACTTCCCCGTGGAGAGCTTCCGAGGTTGCGAGTTGGGTCAGCCTGAAGTCTTTAGGAGCGGGAAGACGAGGCTCTATAAGGACGGCGACTCAACCCTGCCCTGCCCAGTCAGAGCCTCGACACACACTCCCAGCCACAGAGGGTGACCTTCCCTGCTCTTGCTAGTCTTGTTTGGTCCCAAGGAAAGAATGCCAATGAATATTGGAGTTGTGTAAATAAAACTTATAATTCTAGGTTGAGCAATACAATCAATCTACAACAAATGACTCTATAATATAAAGCTTCTGAGAAGACATAAATCAGTTCTGAGCTTTACTCAAACTCTTTTTTGGTCAGGCCCTCCCGCTCTTTGAATAGACGCTTCTTTTCAAGTTTTTCTTTTCTAATTGCATCGTTTAAGTCCTTCTTCCTCCTATTTTCTCTTCTAATCTGTGCTTCCACGCTGTCTTCTCCATTCAACACATGGTCTAAGCGTGCAAGCAAACGAATTCGTGCTGTCTTCCGGTTTTGATCCACAGATCTTGATTCGTGGCAGCGGACAACAATACCTGTATAATTATAAACAAAACATTTCAAGTTTTGTTCACACCACAGTCAATGTGAATAGCATGAGACTGCAAGGGAATGAATAAAATTATTACCAGTGGGTAAATGTTTCAATTGAACACAATTGTTTGTCTTAGCCACTGATTGGCCGCCAGGGCCACTTCCTCTCATAAATTCCTCCTTCAAGTCTTCTTCCCGAAGTGTAGGAAACTTAGAGGTATCAGGGGTGAATTTGAGGCGGAAAGGCACTTTGACGGCAGAGGGCTCAGCAACAGTTTTGAGGATAGTTATTAGCCTAAACATTTTAAATGATCCGCTTCCTTTCGAGAAGGCTTTTACCTTTCTGCAATAGCAAAGAGAAAGAAATAAACATTATCAGAGAAACATGTAAAGTGAAGTCCACACAAGATTTATGATCATACCTTGTAAAAGAACTCTCTTTTTTCTTCTGATGTCAGGTTTTGATTGGTACGAAACTCTTCTCTCACCCTCTCTTTGAAGTAGTTTTGGTCAGTGAGTTTAAGCTGCTGACCATACCTCAATAAATTTCGGTAAAGCCCTAGCACTTGTCTTGGACTAACTTTCATTTTTTATGAGTAGCCTGGAATAGAAAATGGTAAATAAATGAAATGTTTGGATTTGAAGCATGCGTGCACTAGAGGTTACCTTTGAGAATACATTAAAAGAACGTCACTAGCAAACTGATAAACTTACGATGTTAAAATTAATTAATTAATTAGCGCATGTATTGCTTCACATTAACGGTCATTGTAAAAAATACAGCGCAAATAGAAATTTAACAGAGGCACAAACACTCTCAGCAGAAGTAGAGCCGTCAGCCGTCTGCTACTACATTTACCAACATAACAACAACTTTAACTCCTTTACCAATGAATTTTCCAACAAACAGGAAAAAATAAAATATTTTACCACTGAGTAGAGCAAGTTCTATAGGTATTTAATAGGTTGCTAAACTCTTCGTACTGATCATAATTCGTTCAGTTGGTACTAAGAACAACCTTATGAAATCTGGCGGGAATCAGGTGACGCGCCCAAACTGCATATTTTCTTACAGAGCCGTTAACACTGAATTTTCTTATCTTGAACGTAAAGAGGACACAACTTTTCTTTGTTTGTATCGCGACACTCATCTACTTACCCCACATTTATTTGCTCTACAGCGCGATTCTTATTTGTTGCGCGCGACTGTACTCGTAGTGAGAGGTCTCTTGGCCAGAGCAACCAAGAGGACGCCAGGCGAAGCCGTTTTGAACCGACCAATCGGAGGAGCGCTTACATTCGGGGCGTGGTTGCAGCTCGCGTCTGGTTGGCCGCCTTCTCGCACAGTGAGCCCTGCATCGACCGGCCACGTCAGGATTTGTCCGTTACAGAAAGTTCGTTAGACTCTCGTTGCCGACTGGTCCATCTCAGACACCGGTGAGCACTCGAAGGAACACTTCCTTCGGCGGCAGTCAGCTTTATTTCTCGTGACCGAGTTCAGAAACTTGAATCAATCAACATGAGGGAGATCGTCCACATCCAGGCTGGTCAGTGCGGAAACCAGATCGGTGCCAAGGTAAGAAAACTGGCTGGAATGTGAAGCTTGGGTTTTTTTCAGGTGTGGCCTCGGCGCGGGGCCCCGCCCGGTTTGGGCTTGACCCGGCCGGCCTGGAGGGCTTCGGGACGCTTGGCTCCCTAGCGTCGAGGGCTTTTCGCCTGAAATTCGCACCGGGCGTTTTGTTTGACGGGTTAAACATGGTGGATTTGTTGGTTTGCAGTTCTGGGAAATCATTTCTGATGAGCATGGTATCGACCCCACCGGGGCGTATCATGGCGACTCGGACCTGCAGCTCGACCGCATCAACGTGTACTACAATGAGGCCTCAGGTAAGCTTGCTGCCGTTTGCTCGTAGTTTCTTTCTGCTGTTTTATGAGTTTTTCACTTTGGTTGGGGCGTGCGCTAGGCTGGATGCCTGCGGCCATGCGTTTGGCCCCGAGCCAGCGGCCGGCTGCACACTTTTAGGCCACTACTGTGCAGGCTATGGCCGCTGGGCTTGCCTCCGCCGGGTCATCCTCACCTTGCTTGCAAATGCATGCTATGTATTCTGGCTTTTTTGAGGCGCGTTCACTTTTTAAGGGTCTAATGATGTAGATTTTTTCACTTTCGGCTCTTGGATCCCCAGGGCCCCATTTGGGTTATTTTTTTATTTTTTTTTCCTCTATTTTGGGATGATCTGATGGTTCAGGGATTGTTGTGAAGAAAGTTATGGGATATCACGATATCACTTGAGTTTACTTCCAGCCAAGGCTAGATCATTCCAGGAACGCGGGGAGTTAACTTGGTGGATGAGTCATAGTGGGTGTGGTTGTGCCCTTCTGTCACTGACACAATGGCTGCCTCTTCCTGTACACTGGTGGTCAAGATGGCTCATTCAGTGTTTCTTAGTGTCAGTGTTTGTAGGCTTTTATTTATGGAAATGTGTTTTTGCTAATTTTACATTTTGTTTGTTCAGGTGGCAAGTATGTGCCCCGTGCCATCCTTGTCGACTTGGAGCCTGGTACCATGGATTCCGTGAGGTCTGGACCTTTCGGCCAGATCTTCAGGCCAGACAACTTCGTCTTTGGACAGAGCGGTGCCGGCAACAACTGGGCCAAGGGACACTACACTGAGGGCGCTGAGCTTGTTGATGCTGTCTTGGACGTTGTCAGGAAAGAAGCAGAAGGCTGTGATTGTCTTCAGGTAACTATCATCCCCTATGAGCAATTGTTTAAATTTTTCATGAGTATCCTGGTACTAATTTATGCCTTGTTACAGGGCTTCCAACTCACCCACTCCCTTGGTGGTGGTACCGGCTCTGGCATGGGCACCCTCCTCATCTCCAAGATCCGTGAAGAGTACCCCGACAGAATCATGAACACCTACTCCGTTGTCCCCTCTCCCAAAGTTTCAGACACTGTTGTAGAACCCTACAATGCCACCCTCTCGGTCCACCAACTTGTAGAAAATACTGACGAGACCTACTGTATCGATAACGAAGCTCTCTACGACATCTGCTTTAGGACCTTGAAGCTTAGCACCCCTACCTATGGTGATCTTAACCATCTTGTATCTCTCACCATGTCAGGTGTCACCACCTGCCTTAGGTTCCCTGGTCAGCTCAATGCTGATCTCCGTAAATTAGCTGTCAACATGGTTCCATTCCCCCGTCTCCACTTCTTCATGCCTGGATTCGCCCCTCTCACTGCCAGAGGCAGCCAGCAGTACCGCGCCCTGACTGTCCCTGAGCTCACCCAGCAGATGTTCGACGCCAAGAACATGATGGCTGCCTGCGACCCACGACATGGACGCTACCTCACCGTTGCTGCCATCTTCCGTGGCCGCATGTCCATGAAGGAGGTGGACGAGCAGATGCTCAACATCCAGAACAAGAACAGCAGCTACTTCGTTGAATGGATCCCCAACAACGTCAAGACCGCCGTGTGCGACATTCCTCCTCGTGGTCTCAAGATGTCCGCCACCTTCATTGGTAACTCCACCGCCATCCAGGAGCTGTTCAAGCGCATCTCTGAGCAGTTCACCGCCATGTTCAGGAGGAAAGCCTTCTTGCATTGGTACACTGGTGAGGGCATGGACGAGATGGAATTCACTGAGGCTGAGTCCAACATGAACGACTTGGTTTCTGAGTATCAGCAATACCAGGAGGCTACTGCCGAAGAAGATGCTGAGTTTGATGAGGAGCAGGAAGAGGTTGAGCAGGATTAAGTGTGTTGTCCTTGTTCTCCACTGCTATATGCTCTGCCTATGACATCCTGCTGTGATGCTGCAGTCACAGCATATCTCAGCTTTTTTTACTTCAGATCTTGTGATCTTTTGCTAAATTTTTCTATTGGTTGCGATGATGTAACTTGGTTTTGTTGCTGCTGATGTCATGCTTGGCTGTCAACTGGTTTGTTCTAGTCTTGGCGTAAAGATCAATTTTGTAAAAGCATGCAACCTAGTTATTTATACAAGCCTGTTTTGTACCTGCTGATCTTCATTAAAACCCGGTTTAATTTATTACTTTGCCTTATTTTCCTTCACCTCTCTCACAATTCAAATGCAAGCATAAAGAATTGAAGGTCAGATGCCACGCAATAGAATTAATTTTAGAATTTCCATTGAACTACACAATTAGTGAACTCAAATGAAAGAGCAGGGACTTGGTCATATAGTTTTCACTTACACGTAAACTCAATACTGAATGAAGCAGCGAGCCTTACAAACTGCATTACAAAGTACTTAAAAACCCTCGGAATTGGGGATGTGTCATTGTGTTATCACTGGCACTTGGAGTGATTCCTGATCTATGCCCCGCTGGCGTGTTCTGCATCCCGCCTCGGTAGATAGGGCGAGTGTGGGGTGGGCAGGGCCAGGCTGCCGTCGAGTGGCTGGCGGTGACGTCATCGAACGGAGCGTCGCTCCTTTGATTAGCGGCGCGTGTTGAACGGGTTGGGCCGTTTCTTGAAAGTCCTTTGGCTGCCTCCGTCGACATAATGACACAGGCGGCGCGCCCATCCGCAGCACTGTCAAGCGGATACCTCTGTCTCTCTCGCACCCCCGCGAGACTGGAACGCCGACGGCCGCAACGTGTCATCAGGACTGGGCGCGGTGCTGCTCGCTCGGCTTTGCCGAATAGAACTTCTCCACGACGGCCCGGTTGGCAACGGCTTGCAGGCTGGAGGCGCGGCTCTCGCTGGAGAGACTGGAGCGACTCCGGGACCGCCGCTGGAGTCCTGGAGTTGGACTCCACGCCGGCCTGCCCAGCCGCCGGCGATGTAGGCAACCCACCACAAGCGTCGGCGGGCTGGGTTGCCTATCCCGCAGGCGCGCAGCGTGACATTTATTTATTTTTTTTTATTTTATGGCAACGGAGGTGGCGAACCCCCAGGTCCCTCGGCACGTGTCATAAACAGAAGGGGAATGGAGGCCGCCTCCGCTTACATGGACGTTATCACCGCATCAGCCCGGCAATATCACCAGAATCGGCACCTCGACGGACGGACAGACAGACAGACAGACTGACCCACAGCCCGAGAGACGAATACAGATTATGGAGCCGCTGTTTGTTTTGAAATTGATTCAATGACGATGGATGCCACACGCCGCAGCGGCGCAGCGCGTTGTCTCGGTCGCACACACGGCCCACCAATGGCAGCCCGCCCCCGGGGCCACGCCCACCGCCCACGCCGCGCCACGTGGGTGCCAGCCTGCCTCCGCCACAACACCACCAACGATTACTGTTTCCACTGACCAGAAACAAATAATGAAATCAACACCCTCGTTCGTGCTGTCCATCGCTCACACGACGCGCAACCAAATTTTTTTTTTTTTAAAGAACCAAGTTTTTTTGTGATTTCTTTTTGTTTCTGTTCTCTATAATAGTTTTGTATAATGCATCAATTGTGTCCACATGCCCCACTGCTGAGTGATCCATCTATCAGCGCCGACGGCGCGGCAGGGCGAGGCGAGGCGGGGCGGGGCGGGGCGGCCCGTAATGGCAAGGTGATTTTGATTAAGTTGAGTCGGTATTCGAAGGCCCCCCCCCCTCCCCGCGGTGCCCCGGGCGGTGGCGGTGTCGCTCTAAGTGATGTACGACGGATGCCCGCCACCTAAATAGCCTCTTCTTTGCCTCCGCGGGGACGCGCGCGTGGCCCATGAACCCCGCCGCCGTCATCGTCGACGTCTTCGCCGAGGAGGCCGTCGCCGCGGTCCCCCGGGAAGGCTCGGTAGGTCAGGATTCTCACGGGGGGCAACCCAACGAACGCGCTACCACAAAAAATTAAACGTAATACAAACTTTAAAAAAAAAAAAAAAAGACTCCGAGGACCTCCTCAGCTTGGCCTAACCGTCTGAGTGCATCCTGGTGGCCGGCCAGCCTGGAGTCTGGGAGGTCCTGGCCGAGAGCGTAATCGCGTCCGACAACTTCTCCGCTCGTTCCGCCAGACGACATTCAACTCCACCGCAGCTACGCAGCTACACCCACACATTGCACGGCCGCTTCCCCCCCCCCCCCCCGCCCGGCCCGGCCTGCCCGCGGCGCGTCGGACGCGGTCG
This sequence comes from Stenchaetothrips biformis, assembly GCA_030522485.1. Lineage (NCBI taxonomy): Eukaryota > Metazoa > Arthropoda > Insecta > Thysanoptera > Thripidae > Stenchaetothrips > Stenchaetothrips biformis. The sequence goes on from CM060101.1 coordinate 9,515,472, forward strand.
TGACGTCATGGCGCTGTTGCGCGCGCCGCGGGGGTGGATCGGCCCTCGGCGCCCAAAAAATGTCTTTGCGCTTTGCGTTGTTTGTTTTAATGAAGTACATTATGCGGCGCTGAAAGGGTTAGCCCTGGCCGCTGCGCCGCTACACGCTGTGAGCACCGCCGCGGCGGCGCCGACCGAGAGGGCAGTCTCAGTTCAGTTCCTAAGCCAAGACGCCAATTTCTTTTCACTCGGTGTTCTTTCTGTAAACGCAGTCATAGCTGGCCAATGTTTTTTTTTTTTTTTTTTTTTTGTTTACAAAAAAAAAAACCTTGTTAATGCTTAAACCAGAAGGACTGGCGTTCAAATCCCCAAACTTCTCCACATTTTTTTTCTCCCAGGGCTGTTGGGGCTGAGTAGTCGTTGTCAGCCACCGCGAGTCTGTCATGGGTTCAAATCCCAGGCGCGAAAAGTATTTTCGTCCACACCTCAGCCCTCTGAGCCAAACGCTTCGCACCCTGGAGGCCGTGGGCGCGCTGTTGCCTCGCTTGCTGCTAAGCATAATGGATTTTTGCCGATTTAAATTGTCAGTGTACCGTGGCTTAATTACCGCAGCTGCAAGAGTTAGCCTTTGATGGCTGCATTGTCCTTATTGTCCTGCCAGGGCGCCCCTAGGCGGCCCGGCCCCACCCCACAGTGGGTCAGAAGACTGTTGAGGCGGCCAAAATTCTAGACGCGTTTTGAGCTCCAGAGTCGCCAAATGGGACTCGAATCAAACGTGTGACCTCACCCACGGATGGCTCTCCAAACGAGGAATCCATTGGTGGGGTCACACGTTCGGTTCGAGTCCCATTTAGCGACTCTGGGGCTCAAAACGTGTCCGGGATTTTAGCCACCTCAGTGGTCTTCTGACCCACTGTGCACCCTCGGCTTGGGCCCACACGTGTCTCGGGCTTCTCACTTGGCAGGGCTCAAAGTTCCAAGTCGGCGCGGACTTAAGAGACTTTGCTGTCCTCGTTATTGCCTGCACTGCACCCATAATGGGCCTTAGTGTCAGCCACTTTGCTGCTCGAAAAAGAAAAAGGACTCTCGGAAAATTTATAATGAATACCCCGCTGAGGCCAGTCGCTCATTTTATGGAAGTCGTACTGTATGTAAGTCGGGAAAGGTGTTTATAGGGGAGGGATTCGACAAACCGACAAAAAGTTTACTGATTAGGGCAACTTTATTTTACAGTGTACATACAATCCACCATTTCGACGCCCACTTTGGCAACACAGGGAAATTTGTTGAGTTCCAGCCACGTGAACTCGCAAACCCCTCCTCGAAAATCAATAAAATAAAAACGACAACCGCGGTTGCGAACGTCTGGGCGAGGAGAGTGCACGCCATCTTCAGCCCGACTGCCCACCCCCTGTTGCATGGCCCCCCTGAGGGAGGGGGGCGTGGAAACCAAAACGAAAGGGCTGCCAAACTTACAACCTAGACGGCTCGTTAACATTAGGAAACATGGAAAAACCAAAGTTTCAGCTGTACAGCGCGAAAGTCGTCGAAAATCGCGACGAATTAAAAAGGGGTTCAGCTCGTAGGGTTTTGCTCGGATCGAGCGTCTCTATCGCACTACGCCCGACGACACAGCCGACTTGCTTACCGCATAGTAAGTAGTTTATTTAGTCAACTAAAGCGCTTTGCACTAACGAACAAAAAGAAAAATCATTCATTCGCCAGATCAGCGTTTTTGTTGTCATGAAAACATTTTTTTTCTTAACGATAGAAGAAAGTAAAATTTAAAAATTACGATAAACTAGGTGATTGCAGGATGTGCGCAGTTCAGTTGAGAGGGTTCCCCGTCACCACGCTCGGTGGCGCGTCCTGGAGCGCGGCGGGGATGTCCTCACCGTCTTTCCTGTCAGAAAAAAATTTTGAAAACAAAAAATAATTAAAAATTATATCTTTAAAAGTTGAAAAGATGAAGATTTATTTTTAAAAAAATGTTGGACCGAGCCGTACCTTCGGGCACATCTGAAGAGATTGGTGACCCCCGTGTAGCGGCACACGACCTGCGAGTCCTCGTCCACGATGTACGGCACGGCGGAGAAGTCTGCGGCAGCACAGAGTCACGTCTCAACCAAACGGCCTCTTTTCCGAGCAGAAACAAGGCATCCGACACACAGTGAGCCAGAAGACCGGTGGCGACGCGTTTTGAGCTCCAGAGTCGCTAAATGGGACTCGAACCGAACGTGTGACCCCACCAATGGATTGCTCTCCGAACGAGGAATCCATTGGTAGGGGGACACACGTTCGGTTCGAGTCCCGTTTTGCGCTCAAGACGGGTCTAGAGTTTTGACCGCCTGCGCCCGGTCTTCCGGCCCACTGTGCGACCGTGGCTGCGACCCGTACCGTCCAGGAGCTGGTACTCGGGCGACACCAGGGCGGGCCCGGCGGCGGGCCCGGCGGCGGCGCGCTTGCCGTACCGGCCGTTGGCGTAGAAGCGGCGCTGGAGGCGGTCGTCCGGGCCCATGGGCGCCGCGTCCGGGTCGGTCCGGCCGTACCGCGAGCCGCTCTGGAAGCCCACCTGCTGCCCGTGGGGGCCCGCTGCACCGCAACAACAATGTCAAGTCGATGTTTTTGTCCGATCAAGTGAGACAAAGTCTGGACTCACCGAACTCTTGCCGCTTGCCGTATCTGTTGGCGTAGAACTGCTCTGACAGGGCGGGCAGCACGACCAGCGCCAGGGCCAGGAAGTGGAGTCGCAGCAGCATGGCAGCCTGCAACACCAGCCTCGGCGTCACGCTCTGTCTCTCTCGCACCCCCCGCGGCTCTTCCCACGAGTGCGAGGGGGACAGAGTGACGGAATCAACCTAGAAGGTGTGGGCCGAGCAGCCGCCGCCATCGACAACTACCTCACCCCCGCCCCCTTGCACTGCTCATCTAAGTTTCCGCGTCTGTGTGGGTGCGTGCGAAAGAGAGAGAGAGAGGGAGAGAGAGAGAGAGAGAGAGAGAGAGAGAGAGAGAGAGAGAGAGAGAGAGAGAGAGAGAGAGAGAGAAAGAGAAAGAGAAAGAGAAAGAGAGAGAGAGAGAGAGAGAGAGAGAGAGAGAGAGAGAGAGAGAGAGAGAGAGAGAGAGAGAGAGAGAGAGAGAGAGAGAGAGAGAGAGAGAGAGAGAGAGAGAGAGAGAGAGGCGTGCGTGCGCCGTGCGTGCGGGACAGCGCGCTAATCTCGCAGCCCCGCAGGTCGGTAATCCAGACAGCTGTCAGCAACAGTCGCGGAACGTTCAGCGGCTTGGTGGCTGCCTCGGCCAATTGGTTTACATCCCGTCAGGACGCGGATCGGGGAATCAAAAAGAGAGGGAGGGGGGCCCGCAGTGGGCCAGAGGACCGTTGGAGGCGGTCGAAATCCCGGAAGCGTTTTGAGCCGCAGAGTCGCTGTGACTCCACCAATGGATTGCTCTCCGAACGAGGAATCCATTGGCGGGGTCACACGTTCAGTTCGAGTCCTGTTCAGCGACTCTGGAGCTCAAAACGCGTCTAGAGTTTCGGCCGCCGGCGCCGGTCTTCTGGCTCACTGCGGGGTGGGGACTAAGTCGGCGGCGGCCTGCAGCGTTTGAAGGCAGGGTGACCGACGCACGCGGCGGCGGCGTGGGCGTATACGTGTGCTGGCCGGGGGGGGGGGGGGGAAGAGGGGTGGCGGACTTTTTAAGTGGATCAAGCAATTTCCATCGCCAATGATATCGGGCCGCGTCCAAGCCCGGTGTTTGCCAACGCCAACAATACGCGCAACCGGCAGATTGGACCAGCTCGCACGAGATATTGTGTGTGTGTGTGTGTGTGTGAGAGAGAGAGAGAGAGAGAGAGAGAGAGAGAGAGAGAGAGAGAGAGAGAGAGAGAGAGAGGGGCACTCGCCTGCTCCAACAAGTGGCAGTGCTGGTCGGAGTCGCTGCCCAACTTTGTTTGTGTTTCTTGACAAATCAATCGTGGCTCGCTTCCTACTGCCTTGCCTTGCCGCGCCTGTTCACCTAGTGGATGAATATTCAAGTCACCCCACCTCCCCTGTTCCCCTCCAGGCCGCAGGGCTGCCTGCCTGCACAGGCTGGCTGATTTCGAACAATGTCGGCCTGTCTCTCTCGCACTGGTCCCGGCGTCCGGTAGGGGTGCGAGAGAGACAGGGCGACGCGTCTAGAATTTTGGCCGCCTCAACGGTCTTCTGAGCCACCGTGCCCCGGTCCGCAGCCTCAGAGCATGGCAGAGCCCCGCCAGGCGCTGCCTCCCGCCAACAATTGAATCAAGGGAATGAGTGTCGGATGACTTTACTTCCAGCTGGCTTGCTAACTTTCTTGGTCGTCATATATGTCTGCGTCGGCGGTGCGGCGGCGGCAGTGCAGCGCACAGCAAGGATCCCTGGAGGCGGACGACCGGCGCAAACTAGTTTCCTTAGAAAAGAAACCGCTTCTCTGTGTGGAAAAATGAGCCGCAGCCGCACACACACACACGCACGCACACAATGACACAGAGACAAAGACGATAACGAACACCAATTACTCTTTTTTTTTCGTCGCCCCAAGGTTGTGGTGTTTGAAGGCTCCTCGACAAACTCTGAACATGTACTCTGGTCTGCGGCACAACGCTGTTGAAAAGCGAGGGGACACGAGTTCGACACAGTCCGGGAGCGAGACTAAGGTTACCCCGTGTGTGTGTGGGGGGGGGGGGGGGGGGGCGGAAGATATTCGAGCGGATTTTCCCTTTGGAGGGGATGGCGGACCTGAAAGAAGAAGAAGAAGAGGAAGAGGCGAGCACGGCGGCAGGCTGACCTGTCAAACAGTGTCCTGTTGCCCTGGTAATTAAGGTGCAGTCTGTGGCGCTTGCAGGCCCCCCGCCCTCCCTCTCTACCCTACCTCCGCACGCCCACGCACGCCCAGCCCTCTGCACAATTAGATCTTCGGTCCAGCATGGATCTCTCGCTGCACGACTTCAAAAAATGCCCCCCCCCCCAAAAAAAAAAGAAATAAATAAAAAAACAGAGAGCCAGGAAGATAATCATACAGTTTGAAGTTGCCCGAGCCGCGTTGTCCTTTGAGGAGTCCGGTTGCACACAAGTGCGGGTCGCGGTTCTGGGAAGGGAGCGGGGGAGGGGGAGGGGGAGGGGCACGAGAATAAGACACGGAGCAGAACAGAGCAGCGCAGCCGTTCAACCCTCATTCCGCCAATTTACCACGAAGCTAACCGCTCCGAAAGGGTGTGACTGCGACAGGCGAGGGCCTGGAAGGGGAGGAGGGGGGGGGGGAGTCTGGAGAGGGTGAACTAGTCGGCAGGGACACCAGCAGAACGGAATTCATTGCCCGGATACACGGCACCCGGCCGTGGCAAAATTAACGCGTGCGTTCTTGTCGGATTTTTCGCCGTTTTTCGTTGCGGAGCGGAAATGACGGTGGGACAGACGGGGAAAAACATAGCTTGTCACGCGGCGCGGACAAGAAGTCTGCTCCACCCAGGACGTGCCCGACGACTACACTTACGCACAAATAATCACATCATGGTTTTTCTCGACTTCCATTTACCAAGCCTCAACCGCTTTAAAAAAAAAAAAGCGCCCCGCAAATTCTCCCCCCCTCTCTCTCTCTGTCTGTCTGTCTGTCTCGCTCTCTCTCTCTCTCTCTCTCTCTCTCTCTCTCTCTCTCTCTCTCTCTCTCTCTCTCTCTCTCTCTCTCTCTCTGTCTCTCTAATCTCTCCCCCCAGTCGGGTACATAGGGGATACGTACTAACGAGCATCGAAACACACGCAGTGCTTCACCTCAAATCCCTTCTAAAATAAAAAAATGATAATTTTTTTTTAATAATAAAATATCTCTTTGAAGCGCGCGGACGCGGCGCACAGAAGTACAGAGGCCGGCGCAGGTGGCCAAAAGCCGACACGCGTATTTTGAGCTCCGGAGTCGTTAAACGGGACTGTACCGAACGTGTCACCATTTAGCGACTCTGGGGCTAAGAAGGCGTCTGGCCCCCTGCGCGGCGGTCTGTGTTCGAATTCGTTTTTGGGCGTGCACCGCGGGCGCGAGGCACAATCAATGCCGAGATTGCTGCACTTGGCGGCTCGGCGGTGCAATACCGAAGCGAGGGCCGCAGCAATCCGAGGCCTTATGAATCCCCCGCGGGGCCGTAAAGACAGAAGCCGTCTCAGCGCCGAGTCGAACCGCAAACATTGCACCATTCAGGGGTCACCGGGAAAAACTTTGGAAACGGAGGGGGGGACAAACAACAACAACAAAATCGAGTTGCTCGCACCGAGCGAGGCGAGCGCCCGCGCAACGGAGGATAGGCAACCCGCTCAACGGGGAAGTCGGGCGGGCTGGCCCAGCCTCCGCTCGCAGGCGCGCTGCGAGCTTCGACGCTCAGTGGGCCAGGAGACCGGCTCTCATCATCATCATCATCATCATCAGCGCTTTTAGGTGCAGGCGGCCAAAACTCGAGACACGTCTTGAGCTCCAGAGTCGCTAAATGGGACTCGAACCAAACGTGTGACCCCACCGGTGGATTCCTCGTTCGGAGAGCAATCCATCGGTGGGGTCACACGTTTGGTTCGCGTCCCACTTAGCGACTCTGGAGCTCAAAACGCGTCTCGAGTTTTGGCCGCCTGCGCCGGTCTCCTGGCCCACTGTGCGGCGGAGGCAGTACCTGGGTGTGGGCACCTGGAACTGCAGAGGCTGCTGGCGGCGGACGAGGGGCAGGCTGGACTGCTGGGGCTGCTGGGCAGCGCAGGTCGTGGTGCTGGCGGACACACTGAAGGGCAGGTTGGAGGCGCGCCCGGTTTTAGTGTGCGGGCCTCCGCGCTGCCGACCAACCAGGCGCCGGCTGCCCCCCCTCCCCCGCCGCGCCCCGCCCCAGCACGCGCACAGTGGGTCAGAGGACCGTGTTGGCGGCCAAAATTCTAGACGCGTTTGGAGCTCTAGTCGCTAAATGGGACTCGAATCAAACGCGTGACCCCACCAATACATTCCTCGTCTCGAGAGCAATCCATTGGTGGGGGTCACACGTTTGATTCGAGTCCCATTCAGCGACTGTGGAGCTCAAAATGTGTCCGGGATTTTGGCCGCCTCAACGGTCTTCTGGCCCACTGTGACGCGTCCCTTTGACGTCCCTACCCCTTTTGGACCCCCCACTCTCAGACTCGTACTGATTTTTTGTTTAATAACGTACTGACGTTTGTGCACATTAATGAGCTTATTAACATTTCTATTTGTAACGGTAACATTATTATCAATTTTGTCTTGACAAATCTGTTAGGCTTCCAAGCGAAATCCGATTAATGTGCACAAACGTGAATGATTTTTAATAAAATGTCTATTGAAGGATGCCCACCGTACACGTGGCAATGCGAGTCTGCCGCGGAATATTAGCAATGTTTGTTAAAAGCAGCCGCGCCGCCGAGCATTGCAGCATTGCCAGCACCGCTATGAGAAAAGTTGGCGCGGGTCCAGCGCAGGGCGCGCCCAAATATGCTGAAGACCGCATGATTTCCTCAAGGCGCTCCCCGGCCGCCTTGTTGTTTATGTTGTCCTTGTTTTGTTTTTATCGCGTCGTTGCAATGCCTCGCGCACCCAGGTCTTCGCAGCACCTCGCATTTGCAACAAAAAAGTTTTTTTAAAAAAACTCTCAAATGATGAAATGTGTTGCGGGATGGGGGCAGTAGGCACCCACTCCGCGGTAACAAGCGGAGCGCCGCAAGGCGGTGGGCGATAGAGGCAGACCATGATGAGTCACGGAGAGATGAGCAGTGATGAGCCCCGCTCAACCAGCAACGCCAAAAACAAAAACAAGCTTGGGGCTTCTTTGTGGGACTCGCTTTGTTTGACTTGTGTTTGTTTTTTTTGTTTTCCAAATGGCGGGCAGTATAATATCGTTAGAGCCGCATTGTGTCCGTGCGTGCTTTCGGCCATCGCGCGCGCAGTCGGCCCTCGCTCCGTCTCTGTCGCACTCGCAGGGCGGCCCAAAGGCCGGCCAGGCCCGCAGGGGTGCGAGAGAGACAGAGCGACGAGGATCAGCCTGCAGCTCGTGGCGTGGGCCGGCACAGTGGGTCAGAAGACCGTTGAGTCGGACAAAACTCTCGACGCGTTATGAGCTCCAGAATCGCAAAATGGGACGCGAATGGAACGTGGGACCACACCTGTGGCTTCCTCGTTTGGAGAGCAATCCATTGGTGGGGTCACACGTTCGATTCGAGGGTCATTTAGCGACTCTAGAGCTAAAAACGCGTCTGGAATTTTGGCCGCCTGCGCCGGTCTTCTGGCCCATTGTGCGACGGTGTCCGACTCGCTGGAGTAATGATCCCATCTGACAACAACTAGAAATTCCGCAACGAGACAAACTTTCCGCGCGTCCTTCTTTCATTTTTCTCCCGCCGCTCGCGCCTCAATTCACACCTTCCTTGCCGCGGGGCGCGAGGGGGTGGGGGTGGGCAGGGCCACGCGCCCTCCCGCGTTATTATTATGATAAAACATAATGTGATGAGGATGCCACGCGCAGCTCGGTCATAGCGCAGCCGCGAGACAGACAACAGGGCGAATAAGCCACGTCTTTGACTCAACCCCGCGCCCGAACCGCACAGACAATGCCTGGACGCCGTCCTTCTTTGTTAATAAACTTTTTTTTTAAAAAAAATATTTTTTTGTTGGCTATGATTATAGTGCGCGCGTCAATGCGTTGGCGCTCGGCCGTGTTCAACAGGTCCCGAAGCGGCGGGGCAGAGGCAGACGGTGCACAGTGGGCCAGAAGACTGCCGCACGTGGCCGAAACTCAAGACGCGTTTTGAGCTCCAGAGTCGCTTAACAGGACTCGAACTGAACGTGTGACCCCACCAATGGATTCCTCGTCCGCAGAGCAATCCATTGGTGGGGTCATACGTTTGGTTCGAGTCTCATGTAGCGGCTCTGGAGATCAAAACGCAACCGGGATTATGACCGCCTCCACCGGTCTTCTGTCCCACTTTGCGGCGGGGTGGCGGCGGGATTTAGCGCGGTTGGAATTGGAACGTGAATTTAAACGAGCCTCGAGGCTGCGTGGCTGCGGCTGCTCGAGGCCGCCCCGCCGGGGACGCAGGGCGCGGCGCCCGCGGCGTCGAAGCGAGGCCTCAATTATGCAGCCGCTGCTCGCGCCTTTAATTTTGTGCGCGAAACAAGGAGTCGTCGCACAGTGGGTCAGAAGACCGGCGAGGCGGTCAAAATCTCGGACACGTTTTGAGCTCCTGAGTAGCTTAATGGGACTCGGATCGAACGTGCGACCCCACCAATTAGTTGCTCTCCGAACGAGGAATCCATTGGTGGGGTCACGCGTTCGATTCGAGACCCATTAAGCGACTCTGGAGCTCCAAACGCGTCTCCAATTTTGGCCGCCTCGACGGTCTTCTGACCCACCGTGCGTCGTCGTCGCTCCGTCTCTCTCGCACGCGCGGGGCGGCCCGGCGGAGGGCGCCGCATCGCAGGGCAGCAACAGTGACGCCGCCGCCGTCCGGCCGCCGTCCGGCCGGTGACAGTACCCGGGTTCGAGTACCAGCGGCGGCGCCTAGCGGCGCCCGGCCGGAGGGACTGGCGAGCGGAACGTATCGGACTGCGGCGCGCTGTGGCGGCATCGACGTGCCCGGGGAGGGTCTGCCCTTCGTCCGCGTGATGAAGAACCCGTGCCGTCCAGCAGGGCAGCGGGCCCGCCCTGCCGTGGCCCATTTAACTAGTGTAACGAGATAGCTGGCGCGCGGGGCCGGGGGGCTGGGCTGGGCTGGGCTGCCCCGCGCCATGCCCCGCGCCATGCCCCGCGCCATGCCCCGCGCCCACTGGGCAGTGTCGACTCCACTCGCCTTGGCGCATTGGAGAGCACATTCGGGCCCCGAGGGGAAAAATGGCAACCGTAATTAGCGAGTTTCTGTTCAAACTCCAAACGCTGTCTGTAGCGTTCTTTTTTTTGTCTCTTTACTTTTAATTATTTTTTTTCTGCCCGTTTGCCCCCTGATTATTTGGTTGCATTTCCTGTGAACACCATTCCCTGTGCAAACAAAGTGGATTCATTTTTTTTTTTTACCCAAAACAACATGCGTTAAAATTTTGCAGTTTAATTAAAAAAAAAAAAAACAACCAAGAAACACAATTAATTGGGATGGGCATTGCTGATTGTACACTAGCTATCATAACATAAACTACTTTTAAAAAATCAACTGATAAAATATCTAATCTGAATCAAGGTCATGTGTCTCTGAATTTCCAGCAGTCCTTTTTCCAGTTCCTGACTTTGCCTTCCTCTTCCTGACTCTTGGTCCGCTTGACTCGGAGCGGAATGTGATGCACTGAAAAAATTTAACAACTGGTTCAAAAACTTCAGAACAGCAGGGTATGGAACACTTAGCAAGAGTTGATTGTTACATACCCTTTCATCCAGGAAGGTCATTAGAGCTTCAATACCACACTTAAAGCCCTTGGTTAGCAGGTCTGCTTGTAGCTGCTCAATCCGAATGGGCTCATATTCTAGAACCTTTTGGTGTAGTTCACGGTCATTTCTTATGAAATTAGAAACAATTCTTGGTAGATCAGATTTACTGACTGGGAAAAAAAACGGACGGAGTTAAGTACACCTTCAACTTTCCTTAAGAGACAACTATTAAAAACTTGAATTCTACCAAACATACCACGTTTTGAAGTAGCTTGACTCTTTGGTTCACAATCGTCATCATCATCACCATTATCATCATTTCCTTCCATAAATTGGATTTCTTGCAGACTTGTGCTTACTGACCTGAAAAAGAATCAAAAATAATGCAGAATGTTTTACAAGTTAAGGTAAACAAAAATCTTAAAAATAATAATTAAAAAAAAAAAAACCTTTAAGAAAAGGCATCTTACCTATTACTGTAATTTGAGTCACTGTCTGAATCTGTAGCAGAATTTCTACAATCCTTTTCAAAGGCAGTTGTATCCTTCTCTATACTATCCGAGTCAGAAAATGATAGTCTTCTTGAATTTGGTTCATTTGATGAAACAATTTTGTTTTCAATAGAGCTGGAGCTGCATGGTTGACTAAAAGAGATTCTATCTGGCAAGCTGCAACAGATACTTAGTGTTAGGAAACGCATGGACCTAAATCAGAATAATGCAAGGAAACAAATGACAAGTTTTGAGTGTAATCAAATCCAACCTCTGATTTGTTTCTATTGGCACCCAAGGATGGAGCTCATTATAAATATGACGAAGCATTATTTTCCCTTTCCTCTTTCCAAGAGTGGGCTTTAGACCATATTTCTGCAATTCTCTCTGAGAAACATTCTAGAGTCAACACGTGTTCACAAATAAAACAATAAAAGAATCATACTGCACCGCAAAATATACTTACTTTCAGCTCTGGAGTTTTCATTGCGCTATAGTTAGCCAAAGGTGTGACACCGTCTGGTTCTGAGGAGAGAATGCGATTGACTGGGGTGCCCTTGGTCTCTCTTTGAGTTAACTTTCCCGCTACACCCTTTTCTGCTTGTAGCAAAATTGAGTCATTCAGATTTAATGAGTCATCTAGAAGAGCATTGAAGTCAGATGTGGATGGTTTTGAATGCTTTGATATCACAGTAGAAGTAGGACTTGAGTAGGTAATTTCACAATCAGATGAGCCGCCTATGATGTCAACATCGCTACACTTTTCCTCCGAGGATGAACCCGTTTTAAGTGGGCTTTTGCTGCCCGATCCAGAATCAGTTTCAACGGCCCTTGGAGTAGTTACAGGTGTCTTAGGTGGTGAGCCTACATCATAAGGAGGCTCATTTAAAAATGGGTCATCATAATTCAAATCTTCAAATCCTTCCCAGACAGGACTAACATAAGCGGCATCACATTCTGCAGGCCTTTCATCTTCATGGCCGTTGCCGTTGTTGCTTCCATTGGATTTGCTGCTGATACCATTACCATCACTACAGTTACTTTCTTCATTACTAACTACTATCACATGCTCCGGGCTTTGGATGTTTCCTTCACCACCTGAAACGTTACTCTCTGTTGGCATATTGCTATTATCACAAGAATTACCAGAAAACTGATTTTGAATGACTGGAAAAGATGTGCTAGAATCAGAGTCCTGAGTGAGGTCACAAAACTCAACATCACTTTCTTCTTTCTCAGACTGATGTCCCACAGTCGAGCTTGCTGGACACGGCCGCTTGCATAAGCTTGAATTTCCATCTTGAGAACTGTTAGAATGTTTTCTCTTTGAATCGTTCAAAGAGGATCCAGGTCTACTTGCGCCACTCTGATTAAAGTCAAGCAATTCCGTTGCAGCACTTGTATTGGATATTGCTGGTGATGGGGGTGGCGAGTTAGTACAGATGATTATTGTTTTTTCACTGGAAGCAGATGAGCAACGGGAAGCTGGAGGGGAAGTCCTCTCTGCAATTATTGTTTGTTCGCTCGATACAGAGGCACACCTGGAAGGAGGTCTACCACCGCCCCCATCAGTACTAAATAGCGTCTTGGCCAGTGAATGTGGTTCAGGATTAACATTGACAGAATCCACAGCACTTTCCATGCTGTGCCTTTTACTACCATGATGTGTAATCTGGCCTGTCTCATCATCGGCAAACATGTCAGGAGAAGAGCAAGTACTGCGATTATCTGCTCCTTGTACTGTGGCCTCACTGTAAATTGAATCTGGCGTTCCAGCTGGTGATTCAAATATATCAACTGACGCTTTGGATGGCCTTCGCAGACCCACATTTTCATTCAAAACTGGCAGAATGCTTTCTTTTTCGGATTCACACACATGTGTCGGGCAATCTTCACTGAAGTCCTTCACCACATTCAAAGCAATTTGTGAGGACGTCTGAGAGATCAGACCACTTTGAGTTACAGATTTAAGATATCGCATTAAGTCAGCGACTTTGTAGTGGTCTGCCAGCCATGATATGCTGGATAAGTCCTCACAGAGGACCCGAATTGATTTAACAGAACCACAATAAATGTACTCAAGAAAAGCTAAGGCAGCCACATGAGGAGTCTTAGACCACATTATCACTTCTACTTCATTTCCAGTCAGAGGGTTTCTTTGTCTGCAGATATCTTTCAAAATCCGAGGACAACGGACATGCAAAACCATTTTATGGGCTGGGATCTCTCTGCCTTCTTGAGGGTAAATAGCCAAGTCACTCATGGTAGCATTGTTCACAATACTAGCCCAATCATTGAAGAGTTTGGCCCGGAGTTCCATTTCAATATGTGTAGGGTCCTTTAACTCATTGTGCGGTTGAGAAGGAGAACTTGTCTCTGATGACACCTCTTCATCAGTTGGAGAGTTTGGGTCCTCCTCTTGGTGTTGTTTCTTATCCTGCAAAATTCGATACTTACAAAAAGAAATGTAGGTGTTTAGCTCATAATGCTTGATAAACATTGTGCAATTGTTACCTTAGTAGGAGTGTGAAAACGACCTACAATCTGTGAGAGATGCATTACTTTTGATCCCATTTCTACTTTGCTTGGTGATATGAAACTGCGTAAATTTTGCACATAGTAAGAAGTTCGATCGTTTTTGGATGGAGATGTATGAGATTTGGCCCACAATGCTCTTTCCTGAAAACAAATTGGATGCATATTTTCTCTGTATACAATTGTTGTCTGTTAAAAGTCTTGTACACATACCACGTCAACACAATCCTGGAGAAATGTGGACTTGACATTTATTTCTTCTGAGTCTTTTTCCTCTCCTGAGGCTACTTCTTCCATTAGCACCATTGCCACCTTCTCTGTAATTATTCGTTGTCTCTCTTCAGGAGTTCTTGTTAACAGAGCAGGTGTCTTTTTAGCTGTTGCTTTTGACTTGCCTGACAAATCATGATAAATCATTATAGATTATGTTCTGATTTTGAAATCAAATAGTCAAGCAAATATAATAAATGTAAATGTATGCCATGAATACCTTTGGGTAGCGGGACTGTCGTTGGACGAGGCTGAGCAGCATTTAAGACAGATTTGCTGGTAAATCCAAAATGGTCAAGAGAAACTCCTTCTGTAGGTTCACGTGTTGTTGGCACTACAACCTGCTCAGCATCTTGCAATGATAGCGATAGAGCCAAGGCAAGTTGTAAATTATTATCCGCTTTAGAAATAGTACGGGTATCCTGGGATAGATACATTAACAAAAATGAAAACCTACAAATATAGGATACATCACCAACATAAGTAGATGGCTATTTATATTTCTTGAAAATACCTTTCTGGAGGTGTGAGGTTTCTTGACTTTCTCCACAGATGGAGATATCGGTGGTAGACCAAGAGCTCTCCTTTCTGATGCTTGACGTTGTTGTAGTTCAAGAGCTTCAAGCAGTTGCTGGGTTGTCACTTTGAGCTTTGATGCACAGCTTTTTAAATGGGATGTCTGAAATTTTAAAAAAAGTTTGGAAATATTTCATAAAAACAAGATAATGCTGAATCAAATTTGAAAACAAAACAAATGGAACTTACTTTAGATGATAATTTATCAAACATTTTGCAACATAAGGGACATTGCAGGATCTCAAAGCATTCATCATCTTTCAGAACAGAGACCGATTCAGATGGTTTATCTTGCACTGAGAAATCCACAGATTGTGAGGTGACACAGGTGGGTGTTTTCCTCTCCTCTAGTGGCAAAGCTTCTTCCACTTCTAAGCTTGGGTCTGAAGGTTCACTGCATATACTGGCAAGTTCCATGCCCCCATTCTCATTTGAGTTGTTAGTATTAGGGGCATTTGAATGTGAACCCCCACTTGGCTTTTTCTGCGGAACATTCACTGCTTTTTTCCTGCTGCTGGGAGGTTTCACAAAATCATCAAAATCACCATCCTCTTCAGCGACTGAAGGCTTGTTGGGTAAAGGTGCCCTCTTTCCATTTCGTGTTGTAATATTTGCCCGGGCAGAATCAAAGGACACATATTTTTCATCCAGGTAATCCTCAGATTTTAGTTTATCATCACTACTTGAATTTTTTTTCTGCTTAACAGTGGTTGGGGCAAATGATGTTTCATCACTACCAGAGAAAAGTGATTTGATAGCCAGCTGTTCTGATGTCTCAGAAACAATTATATTGGTTCTGTTCTCAGATACATTGATCTCCATACTATCCCTGGGGACAAGCAAAATACACATTAATGTTAGTAAAGGAGACGGAGAGACGGATGAGCACTTTCATTGTTGAAGTGGGGCATTCATAAAAGGGATTCACAACGTCCGACACAGGATTGAGCTTCAACAAAACTCAGAAGAAATTCAAATCATTTTCTTTTTATTCTGGTAAAAATAACAGCAGAGATTTACATGTGTTTCTAGACAGCTTAGACAAAATGCTCACAAAGAGACATGACTCATGCTGCACAACAGGTAACAAACAACCATCTTTCTGCACATTAGGTCCACCCAACTTTTAAAAAAATAGGTAGACCTTCCTAATACAATTACTATAACCGCAACCAAAACAAAAGATCCACATTCAGAGATTCTATGGACAAAAAAATTAGATCCATAAGAAGTCCTCTAAATGAAAGCCTATTGATTAGCGTAAAAATATCCGTATGACTGACATTTTTGACTACACAAAAAATAATCTGAACTTCACAGGAAAAAAGAGAAAAATGAGGGAAAGAAACTTTATGAATGCTAAACTCCCAAAAATTACAGACCAGTAAGAAATACCAATTTGAGTATTACCTTGTATTGTCAACATCTTGCCAGTCTTCAGATGGGCAAACTTTGCTATCATTTTCCGAGGCAGCAGAAGCATGTCGCTTCAGCTTAAGTCTCCTGTTCTGTTTTCCAGGTTGAGAAAGAGAGAGGGACAACACCCTTCGTTTTGGCTGCTTATCCATTATACTAGAATCCTAATCGATACATTTCGTCCTCGTCCTCCTCGGCCCTTGTTGATTCTATTAGTCGCTTCCTATTTTCAACGTAAGCTCTTATTCTATCTTCCTGATCAGCTTGAGCTAGTTCTTGTAGGCTTACTGGCTCAAAGTTGCCTCTCCTGACCTCTTTCCTCCACCAGGTGAAACTGAAAGAAGGATGCAACATCAAAAATTAGTAAAACAGGATCAAAACTCTTCTTACCCCATAGAAATGCCAATACTGTTTTTCCAAAGACAATTTGAAAACTGAAGTACGGAGTACAGGCTAAATGACAACAATGATAAAGACTAAGAGGGTGATTGATGTGTTTCATTGAAAATTTATGACAGCGTTGCATTTATCCCAGAAACAGGGCTAGACACCAACGGGTCATTCAAACACAGTGCTGAAAGTACTCCTAACCCTAATGGTGGTCCACGGATTTTCTACACCATTCAAAAATAACCGACGCAAAACAAAGGATCTCATGAAAAGACTTACCCAAGAGAAAGACCAATTAAACTGGAGATGAAGACAAGGCTAAGACTGAGTTTATTTACATAAGAGTAACTGGGGGTTCCGCGGAGGGACCGGGGTTTGTTTATCCTGTCTTTTAAGTCATTCATTGGCACGACGGTTGAGTTAACGGGGAAATTAATCCTGGTACGCTACAGCATACAATCATGCAATGCCACGCAATATTTCGTCAGTCAAGTAATGAAAAATGTGCCAAGTACTGAGGGTGCATCGCACCACTTCCACTTGCCACAAGCCGCCAATCGCAACAGCAATGTGCATTTTCTGTCGGGTCGGAAGTTCACGCGCCGGTGTCCACCGTTATTCTTCTGTCTGGACCGCGAATTTTGACAGTGCACAGTGGATCAGAAGACCGTTGAGGCGGCCAAAATTCTAGAAGCCTTTTGGGCTCCAGAGTCGCTAAATGGTACTCGAATTGAACGTGTGACCCCCACCAATGGATTCCTCGTTCGGAGAGCAATCCCTTGGTATGGCCGCTTCAACGGTCTTCTGACCACTGTGCATGTGCAGTGGAGAGGTGCAGGGTTCGCGAAGCCATGAATACACAGGAGCAGGTTTGAACAAGTTTACTTCACTTTACGTCAGATCATGGTCAGTTACATCATTTGTTCTGATTGAGTAGTTTTTTTCAGAAATAAATTATTGACAGGCAGAAATTTGGCAGTGACTTCAAATCAAGCTACAAATTGAATAACAAACAATAGTTGTAAAAAAAAAAAAAAAGAAAAATCCCTAGAAGAAATATCAGAATAAAATTTTCACAAGAAACTAAGCAGAAAGAAGCGAGTCAAAATAGAGTAACATACTTCATGATTACTACAGAATTTCAATCTGTAGCGCATCTAAAGTCGAATGTACACTTGTAAACAAACAAGACACAATTTCATATGTGATGTGAAAGCATCACCATCATCACAGTGGTAAGGAGAAGACGCGACCAACGACCAAATCGCAGTGTCAAGGTCGGTGGTGACGGTTCTGATGCGCGTAGGCAGGCGCAGGCAGGCCGGGTCGGTGGCCCTGCTGGACGGGCGCACTGTGCCTCACGACCGGGGCACTTTGATTCCTCAAAATCAGAGGAGGCGCAGCTCGTCCTGGCGGGTGGCCGGCATGCGGGTAGCCGGGCACAGTGGAGTGCCCGAGTGGCTGCCCGGGGCCGGCGAAGGGCACAGTGGGGGCGGGGGCGGGCCTAGGGGCGGCCCCGCCGCGGGTACGGATGCCTGTGGCCGCCGGGGCCGCGGCCTGGGGGCGGGGCGCGGCCGGCCGCGTCTGCCTCATCTGCCGAATCTGAGCTGTCCGATTCGGAGCTGATGACGATAGGGGGGCCGAGGGTGGGCGCTGTGGCGGCAATGGCAGCGGCCCTGGCTGCAGATAGAAATGGCCTGGCGTTGCTGTGGGCACCGCCTGCATGGCTGCTCCCTGGGCCATCACCACGTGCACCGGCAGTGAGGTCGATGGTCGCTGGCCTGAAGGCAGAGTGACGTTCCTGCGCACGTTAGTAGAGCACTGTGTCCTCGCCCCACCACCACGAGTCGGGCTTGGCATCAGACGGACGCCACTTACCTGGTTACAGCAGGTAATCGGATCACTGTGGCCCCAGGTGGCACATTCCCTAACGTCACTGGGACTAGCATTCTTGGGTGGTTGTTTCCATTGACTATTTGGAAGGGAACGGTAACTGGGACATTGGCTGTTTTTCGCTTTTTATTTGGATTAGCTTCTAGGCCTTCAACATGCGCCAATACTGGGAGAAATATGGGAAACGTGTCAATCGATTAAAATAAAAACCAAAGTAGGGTGTTGTTCACAGCAGGTAAAAACTTATTATTTTATTTAATTATGTGAAATATAGAGACCATTTAAAAAATGAATTTACTGGGAGAAATATAGGAAACATTGAAAAGTTTCAATGACTAGAGACGAAAACAATTTATAGTTAAATTCTATCATTCAAGAAACGAAACAAAGTGTTGCAGTACCTTTTCTTTCTTCCACAATTTCTCTTCTTCTCTTTTTCAAATCATCCGATAAGTTTTCAACCATTCTATCAATGAAATTGTCCAAGACAAGAGATCTACTCTGCTGAGTGTACGGAGCTCTGCAAATTGGACAGGTTTTGTTTTTCTTCACCCAACTGGCAATGCACTCTTGGCAAAATGTGTGATTACAGTTAAGAGTTGTTGCCTATAATAATTGTCAAAATAAAAATTTCATCATTAAAATGTACCAGATGGTAGGAATGCAGAAGAAATCACAACTTAACGTCGACAAACTTACCATCACAAACAATTCATTACATATACTGCATTGTAACTCAGATTCAACAAGCTCTCCAAAATTTTCAATAACATCTTTTTTGGCTTGCTGTTCATTTCTGGAAGCTGCTTCCTTAGCCCGACTAGCTTCTTCTAATTCTTTTTCTAAAAGGGTACGTCTGCTGCTGGTGGAATCAAGGTCTTTTTTCACCTGCTCCAATTCTGATCTGAGCTTTACTAAAATTTCAGCATTTTCTCCCTCTTTTTTGCTTAACTGTCCTAAAATTTAAAAAAAAAAAGCATTCAAAATGAACAAAGAAATTAGATCTAAGAACCTATGAAACCAAATTGCAAGTCAAGTCCACAAAGGATTTTTTTTTTTTCAACACACCTCGAATTTGTGTCTCAATCAAAGCCTTTTCATCCTGGAGCTTAGATACCTCAGATTCTAGCTCCAAGCGCAATTTAATTTCCATAATCTCCATCTCCTTTCTGAGACGTTCCTGCTCAGAGAGTTTCTGTGCTTCAAGTTCTCTTTGGTGCTCCTCTGCTTTGCGCTGGAGCTCCGCCTCACGATCTTTCAACTCTTTGGTAACCTCTTCTTTGTGCTTGTTAAGCTCTTGCTGTCTCTGTCTCTCAAGATTCTGCCAAAACAAAATTTAACAGGCGTCAGGTAAGTCCAGTTTACAAAGAGAAACCAATTACAAAAGTCTAAAGTTTTCCTGTTGTTTACCTCCAATTCCATTTTTTTGGCTAGAAATTCTGCCTCCATCTTCTCTTCACGTTCCTTGCGTTCACGTTCCCTCTCCTCCTCTTGGGCTTTCAGTAGCAAATCCCGTTCTAAGAAAGCCTTTTCTTTTTCTTTCTCTTGCCTCTCTTTCTCTTCAAGTGTCTTTTGAAGTTCTTGTAGTCTCTTTTCAAATTCCATTTTCTCCTGCAATCATATGAAGCATGGGCATGATAAATGAATCAAAGTAAAAAGTAGGAGCCAACTTATCATTACAATAGTCATCATGGTTGCACTAACCTTGGAAAGGCGATCTTCTTCCCTTTCTTGCTCCACCAGTCTTTGCTGCTGTTCTTTTTCTTCACGGCTAGCAGCCACCTTCTCCAAGTCTTGAATCCGAAGCCGAAGAGCTTCTTCGACTTCACTTTTCTCAGCAGCAAGTCTCTGCTGTTCAGCAAGTTGCTCAGCAAACTTCGCCCCCAAGGCTTTCCTTTCTTCTTCTAGCCTGTCAGGAAAATCACATAACAATGACAACAATAAAAACAAAATCTACTCTAGTAAATTGATGATAGGGAAGCCAACCTTAATTCAAACTGCTGTTTATCTCGTTCTAATCGATCATGAAGCTCTTTGTTTTGACTCCTTAGCTCACTTTCAGCTGCCTCAAAGGCAGCAATTTTATTTGCAAGATCTGAAGTTTCCTTTAAATGTAATGCTTCTAGGTTTTCTTTTTCTTCTGCTAACTGTTTTTGAAGCTGCTCTTTTTCTTCTGACAGGCTACTTCCTGAAGAGTTTCCCTTCTTAACAAGGTCATCTTGAAGTTGGACATTTCTAAAACATTGGAAGTTAATTAAACAGGGAAGTTTTTTAAACATAAAGAAATGAAACAAAAATAATAATATGTCAACCACTTTGATCTATCTGGTCTTACCGTGCTACCAATAACTCCAGCTGTTCCTGGAAGGCATCATGTAGCAGCCTCTGTTGATGTTCCAGTTTTTGACGATTCTGTTGCTTCTCTAAGATACTTTTTTCTAAACCATCTTTTTGGAGTGAAGCTTGATAGTCAAAAAATCTTCTTCTTTGAGCCATTTCTGCATCCAGCCCAGACCGTGTATTGGATGCTCTAAGTGAACCAGAACATCATTAAAAACATTGTGTCAAGGGACACATATCTATGCAAACTCAGACTACAACTTTACCTTTTCTGACACGAGTTGGAACAATGCTGAATATTAGAACAAAATATGTACGAATACTTTGATCCCTCGCCAAGTTGCAGATGGTCACCATCATTAAGGGCAACTTCATTATTAATCTTAAGACGTTTCCTATTCACCCATGTTCCAGCAGAACTCTAGGGAACAAGAGAGGCACGGACAATTTGTGAGACAACGCAATTAACGTACCATACGTACCAACAATGAGATACAATTACGTACCTTATCACAGATAGACCAAGCACCATTGTGACGAAGAATACAATGGTTCCTTGATATCCCAAGATCAACAATGTCATAGGATGCATGTTTAGCTCTACCTATTGAAAACTGGACATAAAACAAAATCGGTTAATGAGATGAGAGGATAAAAAAAATGTAAACAAAAAAGAGAATAGGCTTCTCCAACCAGCTAACCTACAAGGAGCGTAACAAGTAATAACGCAGACCAGAAAAGAAGAGCAACCTTGAGATAAATAAAAAGTATGAAACGGGCACAGTAAAATGAAAGGAAAACCAACAGTTTTCCATGGCCCTCCAAAATAAAAGGAACAAAAACCTTTGATCAAGCGGTTCACAACATGGGTCCTTGAGGAACGAATTGGTAAACAGTTACATACCTCCTTTTGATTGATGCGAATGCTGGGCTCGGCTGGGTTGAAAGGATACAACACGGCTGGGAGATCCATTTGGGCAAGACCAAATAGGGATCAGAGCCCCAAAATGCTCCAAATATTAATGATTGTTGGGTGCAGTCACCTGTACGCGCCGGCGCCCTACACTTGTGTTCGAAACAAAAACAAGTGAATGTGACAGCTGGGAGTAAGTCGATAGGTCGATAGGATCGATCATCAATCCATCGATCCCAACTTTCGACCACCGTCGTCACATCACGTGGTCACGGCGTCACAAATTTTCTAGCGCGCTTTTGAACGCCAGCTCCAAGCTGGTAACAAATGAACATTTTGTCCAGGGCCATTCCACCTTAAAGAGCACGACCATAGTAGCCGAGAATGCATGTAGAGTTCATTCTTAGATGATGAGAACTGTGACATGCATTCGGCTAGAAAAGTTTTACGAATGTCGTTCATGGATTTGAGCTTTGACTAGCAAGTTGGCGGTTGGCAGCACTTCAATAACACACACGTCTTCGCGCGAGATTGAGGACAACAAACGTCGACAGTTTATGGATTTTCGCTTTATCTTTGTCAAAGTAAATTAAGTACGTTGAATTTTTACCTGACATTTGAACTCAGGGCTGAAAAATGAATATTGTCGACGCTCTCAACGTACGGGAACAAGGACAGAGTAAGTACTTGCCGGTAAACCTAAGGTCGCAATCGGCATTCTGAGCCTTTTAACGTTCAAAAAATAATAAAAGAATCCATGTGTTCGTCGACAATTCCTCTCACGAACTTAAAATTTACGGCAATTTCGCTTAGAAACTTAAAATTGCCCGTTTCTTCGCTATTTGTCTTAAAATTATCTTGTTTCGTACCGGCGGTGGAGAGGTTAGAATTGTGTAACATCAAGTTAACTTGCAATTTGTATCTTTCTGCGCAGGAACGTGGTCTGACTACAGAATTGCACTCCGACGTTTGAAGTGCCATGATTATGATGAGTTCCGAGGCATCATTCCGAGCACCGAAGGCCCTGATTTCAACCCAGAACCTCCAGTGTTTGCCTGTACGTTTTGTACCACTCCGAAAAACGAGCACTTGCTGGCCTTGGCCAACGAAGATGGTAAAATCGCCCTCCAAAACACAAACTTACGCAGTGATCACAATCCATTTGAAGGTAGGTCCAATGGCTGGTTGACGTTTGTGGGTTAAAATTCCTGCCTTGGAGTGCGGTGACTCATCCTGTGGGGTCCAACGTTGACAGGTCACCAAGCCCACCACAATGCCATTTTTGACATTGCATGGGCACCAGGAGAAATGAAATTAGTCAGTGCCTCAGGGGACCACACTGCCATTTTGTGGGATGTGCAAGAGTCTGGTAGTTTTCAAGAAGTTGCCCGGTTCCATGCTCACACCAGAAGTGTCAAAACGGTTGCTTTCCCGCATGATGATAGGAGTAAGCATTTGTTCTACTGTCTTCTGCACGAAATGCTTCTAGAAGCCACTTTGCTCTTAACATTAAATACAATGTTAATTAAAAATCTGCACATTTTCTAGTGATGTTTGCCACTGGTGCCAGAGATGGAGTCATCATGCTGTGGGATACAAGGATTCAAAGGAACCAACTTGCTATTCGACCCGACAATTTCATCAGTAACTCGCACAGCGCCCCTGGCAAGTAGAAGGACAAAAGCAACTAACATTCAAAATTAATTTCCATTCCTCACTGCTCTATTTCTTCTTTGTAGGAACTCCTGGAAATTCCTCAGGAGGCCGCAATCGCAGGACCAAGCCAGCACCTTCTCGAGCTAGCAGTATAACTGGACTTGTTTTTCAAGATGGTCACAGTCTTATATCTTGTGGTGCTGGTGATGGGTAAGATATCAAGCCTTTGATGTTTCTAAAACCATCTTAACAATGCTATATTTTAATCTTTCTTGGTTTTGCTTATTAGAAAAGTTAAAGTGTGGGACATCAGAAAAAGTTATTCAACTTATCGACGTGAGCCACAACCACAATATTCTATGTCAACTCCTAATGGGTCTGGCAGAAGTGGGTTTACTTGTTTAGCTCTAGACCCAAGTAGACTTAAGTTATATGCATCATGTATGGACAACACAATTTATTGTTACAATGTTTCTACTTATGAAGAACAACCCGGTATGATTCTTTCTTGATAAATTCACAGTGCTAGAGCTCAGTTGAAATATTGGAGGATTTTAATTTATTTTTATTTTTTCCAGTGACCTTATTCAAAGGCCACAAAAATAGCACATTTTATGTAAAAGCATGTCTGAGTCCGGATGGACGATACTTGCTGAGTGGTTCCAGTGATGAGCATGCTTACATTTGGGATACCAGCAATAGGAAGGGTGAAGTATACCTGCCCATTGTGAAACTTGCTGGACACAATGCTGAAGTTACTAGTGTTGCATGGTGCCCTGTTGGAGAAGTAAAGGTATGAAATGTTGATGCTTGGCCTTTGTCTTGAATATCTATGAATATTCTTCAGTTATTGTTAATCTCTGGTGCTTTTGTCTCTCAGATCGTGACGTGCTCAGATGATGCAAGGCATTGCATGTGGAGGGTGGGTCGAGAATTCAGAGGAGACAACCATCAAATCGAACTTCATGGCTGGGCTGAGGACTTCTGTGATGGTCGTTCCGGAGCTGGCCCTTCCACTCCAGCCACTCCAATCACACCCAGCTTTACATCCTGGCGTCGGTGGACTCCCTGTGTCCAGAGGACTCCTGACAATGAGGTGGAGCAACCCAGTGCGCTTTGTACTCAGTGCCATCGTCTGTCCACTCCCTGCTTGCGCTGTATTGCTACCAGAGCCCCATTACCTCTCTCTGCTCCCCATGGGTCTAAGAAGCGTTTGGAAGTTTTGTGGGAAGAGGATAGTAGCTGTCCCGAATGTGCAAAGGAGGCCCGTCCAATTTTGAACCAAGTTACTGACAACCAAGCTGGACCAGGTCGTGGTGCCCGGCGTTTGTTCAGCCCGGCTAGAAAGCACTCTGCAGATGAGGTTGACTTGGCTGGTACGCTTGGTCAAAGTCCCTCCAAGAAACCCCACATTGAGCCAACCAATTCCCTGAAGAGACAGCACCAAGATGATGCAACCTCTTCGTCGTGTCCATCAAGCCCAAAGAAGCACTGCACATCACTGGATACTGCTACTATCAGAAGATCTAGTCCAAGGAAGAGATGTCACCCTTCTGAAATAACGAGTCCCCAGAAAAGATTCAAAGTCAATGAGAACGCAAGCTGTTCTAAGGATGAACCATCAGCCATCGGAAGTGGAGTGACAGCTGAAGCATCCCATCAAGTGTCTTCAATTTGCAGCCCCAAGAAAGAAAAGAAAACATCATCTGTTGAAGATGAGAATGTTCTACCAGGGTCAAGTTCTTCACCCAGGAAACCCCTTGACACTCCATCCAAAAGGAGGATCAGTGACAGGCGTACAGACAGTCCTCACAAGAGACTCCCACCTAATGATGACTTGCAGGTAAAGAAAACCAGTCCGTTACATTGAGTCTGTATTATTTCTGATGTCTGTGTGTATGGCTTATTCTGTGAGTTTGTTGCAGGGTATTGGGAAAATAGAGGATGCAGTTAATCAAGCCATGCAAACTGCACCAAAAGTGCTTTGTGCCCGCCACAGAAGGATGGGTTTCAACTCTCCAACATTGAACTTGCCCAACTATGTTGTGGATGGTACTTCACCACATCACAGGTGTTCGCCAGGTGTCCACCATAAGGAAAATGTAGACTGGCTAACCAGACTTCGCAGAGAGCGGAATTCCACAGACAAAAAAGAGCCTGAGACTGCCTCAGATCAGGTTTGTAAAACTATGGGCTACTCTAGTTGAAGATAATCAAGTTGCTGTTTGTATTGCCAGTACCCCATGATTTTATTGTTTGGCAGGATGCAGTTGTGCATTCTTCAAATTCAAGGAGAAGTTCCAGCCAGACCACTCCTGGCAAAGGAGCTCCAAGCAGAGCCACACCAGCAAGAGCGTCCTTAAGCCGAGTGACTCCTGCAAAGAGTTCAAGTCGAACAACGCCTGGGAAAAGTTCCTCCAGCCGCATGGCCCCAGTCACACCTAGCTCTTCTCAAAGTGCATTGACTCAAACCAATAGAAAAACACCCTCGAGGCGCTCATCAAATTCAGATGCTTCTGCAAGTGCCAGCAGCTCTAGTGGAGCATCAACAAGTTTGCTGAAATTTTTCCGTGTGTCAGATAAATCAAAAGAACAGCAGTGTTCCCGTGTCAGCCCAGCACCCAAACCACTCTCCTCTCTTGTTTCCTAGAAACCTTCTCACACATTCTATCGGCATTTGTTGTTGGATTTTGGAGCATGGATTTTGATTTTACAAAATGTTTTATTGGAAACTTTTATGTGTATTTTTTTTTTTTTTAATTATTTGACTTTTTGTAAATTTTACCACCTCTTGCCGCTGCTTTTAAAAATGTCGATTCGGAAAATTTGTTATTAAGAGAACATGTGTACAGTTTAAGAACTCTCTCAACCTCTTTTACATAATTAACTTTTTTTTTCTTGGTACTCCAATTTATTTTATTTTTGGTTTTCTCTATAATGATCTCAAGTGCAAGTGGTACCCATATTAATGTTTTTATGGGATTCAAAGTTTTGAGTTGAAATTTAGGTGGATTGCACAAGTCTTGCCAGAAGTCCTTCAACAATCAATCAACCTTTAATGTTGGTCCTTAGTTGTGATTGCTTGTAGGAAAACACTCCTCCTCTAGGGATTGAGGGAGAGATCTGAGATCTGCTTGTGAGGGAAGTCTCAGATTTTGTGTACATTATTTTATATTTTTGTTTGTTTTGCTTAAGATTTTAATTTAATTGATACCAGTGTACTTGTTAGTTTTGGTGGCTCAGAGGAGGAATATTTTAACCATTACTGGTGTTAATAGGTTACATGTTACTGAATCTTGTCTGTGTTATTTTTATGAAGTAACTTTTAATGTGCAGTGTATGAAGGTAGAAAAAAAAAGGTTCTGCACAGTTTTAAAAAATTACTTCAAAAGTTGAATTTGAAAATGCTAATTTAAGAGAATAAATCTTTTTTTGCAAATCACCTATTTATGTCAAAATTACCTTGTGGTCCAGTAATGAAAGCTGAATGTGCGACTCCTCAGGAAGTGCCGCGAGGCAGTCGCTCACACCTTCCTCTATTTTTTTGACCCCGCCTTTTCTAGAACCAGTGCGTCCACGGCCATTATATTCCAGTACTGGCGGCCGTCGTTGATGGGGTTTTGGCTTGGAGGCCCGGCGGGCGGCGCAGGCAGGCGGGCAGGTAGGCCAGGCTTCTGCCGCCACTGCTGAGTCGAGCTGCCGGGACAGTCAGAGTGGCGCCAGCAAGCCAGCAACGTGTCAGCTCAGCCCCACACGTGCGTGCGTTGCCGTCGGAAGCGGTCGAGCCAAGGAGCGGCGCCTGCGCAGTCTAG
This sequence comes from Stenchaetothrips biformis, assembly GCA_030522485.1. Lineage (NCBI taxonomy): Eukaryota > Metazoa > Arthropoda > Insecta > Thysanoptera > Thripidae > Stenchaetothrips > Stenchaetothrips biformis. The sequence continues at coordinate 9,542,145 of CM060101.1, forward strand.
ACAACCCACCCGCCCCTAAGTCGTGAGTGCCAGTGAGTGCTGCAGGCCAATCCGCACGCACCCGCCTCAGCCGAGTAAAAGATTCAGAGAAATTTACATTTTAAAGTGCGCTTAAGAACTTTCATCCGGGATTATCGGTGACAGTCCTGTGTTCATGGGAAACCTTTGGTCTCATGTGGCTTCTCTCTGGAGAAGCAGTAAAGAACCAGTCTAAAACAACTTTATTTTTATTTTTTTATGTAAGGGTAGGGTGAAAAATATGAAGGAGTAAACAGTGTGCCTTGCACAGTTTCACGTCGAAAAGCCCAAGTCGATAGAGCATAGCCAGCAGAGTGTGGGCCATTGCCACCCAAGGTGTGAACCACATTATACTCCGCGGCGCCCCTTTTTGCCCTCTCCTTTCCTTTTCGAGTGTGTGGCGTCGCGACGCCCCAGCCAGCCAATCGCGTCACACTGATTTGAGCCGATTACTAATTTGCGAGGATGGATTCCCTGAACGCTGGTCATGGTGTTGGCCCGGAAGCCGCGGGCATTGTGTACTGCCAACGATAGGTCGGGGGAAGTGCCGTCGCCGTTAGGCATTCCGCTTTTATTATATTTTGTATTTTTCACAGCCCGACGCGGGGCGGACCAAAGATAAATCCAAGTCTCAGACCGAGCAACCAGCCCTGTCAGTTTTTTATATTTCGGACGCCGTGTTTCCGGCTGTGTAGAGAGGAAGCGGGACACTAACCAGGTAGCCTGCAGTGATAAGCACGAGGGCCGAAGCACACGGCCCCGCCCACAAGAAAGCCTCTGCCCGTCTGTCCCCGCCGAAGTTGAAGGTACAAGGCGGCGGCCGAGCTCACGGGACACGCGCGTCCTCCAAATCGGAGCCTCCCCTAATTATCCAGGGTGCCACCAGGCCCGGCCGGCGATAGTCTAGGGTTGCCACCGCACGGCGCTCCGGCGGCGCGGCCTTGTGGGAACCGGTGCGGCCGGCAGCGCCTCTAGCCGGCTAGCGCGGCTAGCGAGCCACGGCACGAGGCGGCCAGTCTGGCCGTCAACTTGAACCGCCCTTGTCGCCTAATTACTAAAATGGCGGAACGATCGAACTCGCGCAGACTCTCACAACAAACAACAAATTCCCCGCCGCCCACGCGACACGAGAAAAATAAAGTAAAGCCAACGTACGCGTACGCGCCCGGCCTTCTTGGCAGTGACGTCACAGAAGTCGTCTATTTTGCATCCCCGACGCCCCTGGCATTGGGCTTGAACTGAGAAGTGGTCGGCAGAGCCGTCTCTCTCGCGGCCCTACGCAACCCCCCGTGAGTGCGACGGAGGCAGAGCGATGAATCAATCCTTCGGAATCGCTCGACTGGGTCGGCCAGCACCCGGAAGCAAGGTATTCTGAGTTGCGGAAAATCTTCCACTTTTTTCTTCTTCTTCTTCGGACGAGAACCTGAGGTGGCGATGCTGGTGTCCCTGTGGTGTGAGCGCAGCCGGCCGTGCAGCCATACAATGTACCATCGCACTGCAACACCCGTAGAACAATAGACATACGAGGACTGTGCACTCCCCGCCTCGGCTCACCCGAAACGAACTGCCGCTCCTCGTAGCCTCCTGGGACACCCGGGCGTAGCTAGGCGTAGCTAGGCGTAGCCCAGGCGGACTTGGCGGTGATGTCTTCCATGTTTTCGGTACCCCTATTACCCCACGCCGAGACAGGACACGCGAGTGCGAGAAATCTGTGGCGTGTCCTCGCGGGCAGATTGGGGCACAAAAAGACGGCGAGCGTCCCACGCCATGATGTGTCTGTCTGTCGGTGAGGTGTTCGTGCCGCGTCCGTGCCTCTAGTCCGAGCCGCCGCGAGGGGTGTTGTGCTGTCTGCACGTCGGGGCCGGCCGAACCCGGCCACCTGACCCACAGGATGACATTGACACTGAAAGGACACAGTCGATCGCGGAAGGCTGTCTCACCCTGTCAGCGTGTGTGGGGTGTGGTCTATGAGTGTGTGTGTGTGTGTGTGTGTGTGTTCGGGAACTTGCCGCGTCTTTTTAACCAAACGCCGCCTGCTCTGGCGCGCTCGCCCAAACCGGTTCGGCCATTGACGAACAGATAGACGGAGGGGCGTCGTCCGAAAAAGTATCCCAGACTCATTCCTTCAGGTGCATCACGGCGCGCGTCGTGGCCGACCCTGGATGGCGAGCCACTGCTCGACGGCGTGAGCGCGCAGGCCCGTCCTGAGCCCGTCCTTCCGCAGTCAATGCTCGTCGTGTCCATGGAGGGCGAGATGGTTATCTGGACTGCACCGCACACCTTGTTGCCACTTCGGCTCTCGAGAACGTTCTCTAGCCCGTGGAAAAATTAAGAAGAGGGCGTGAGTGAATGAGAGAGAGAGAGAGAGAGAGAGAGAGAGAGAGAGAGAGAGAGAGAGAGAGAGAGAGAGAGAGAGAGAGCGAGCAAGCGATCCCCTGGCAAGCCGGCTGCCGGTGGGCCATCCCAGTGATCCCGGTAGTATTCCCCGGATGATCGGAGAAGCCCCAAAGTGGCGCCGGCTGGATTCGCCAAAGTGCTTAGAGTGGTGCCTTTTGGGTCGTTGTCTTCTCCCTGCCGCGGATTGGTCGCGTGCTGCGTGTTCAGCCGCCGCGTCAACCACACCGCAAAGCCAAACCACATACGCTCGTGTTTAAGCCAATACGCGTCAGCGAGCCGCGGCACTATCGATCCAGTTAGATTAAAGGGATGCGGCGACGTAGTGGTACGGTCCTCTCTAGTTCGTGCCGCAGGTGCACAACCATAACAAATCAGTTTTGTTTTTTTTCATACGCTGTCTTTTGCTTTGAAAACGAGTGTGACGGAAACAGCCGTCACGTTTCCGCAACGTAGAGCCATTCACAAAGGCCTCTCTCTCTCTGTCTGTCTGTCTCTCTCTCTCTCTCTCTCTCTCTCTCTCTCTCTCTCTCTCTCTCTCTCTCTCTCTCTCTCTCTCTCTCTCTCTCTCTCTCTCTCTCTCTCTGCCCGCTGGACGGTGTCGATACGCGCACCCACCACTGCAAACGCCGCGCCGACTACGCGGACCACGTGACCTTCTCGAGATCGGGCGTCCCACGCTTCCGCGGAGGGAAGCAAGCAAATAGGTGGAAATGTACCGCGAAATTGGGTGCGGACGGATCTGCCCTCCGTGGGAAATTAGGAATGGCGTGTGTGTGTGTGTGGGGGGGGGGGAGGGGGGAGGGGGGGTAGCGGAGCGCTAGGCTACAAGAAGAGCGCGCTGCCACATGGAGGGTACGTGGCTGACCATATTCGTCGCCGCATTCACACGTTCACGCACTCGCACTGACGCCTACGCCTAAACAAAAAAACAAAAAGTCTGCAGGCGCATACAGTTTCACTCCGACTCTCGCGTCGCCTCTGAAACAGGATGAGACGTGCCTGTGTGGCGATAAAAAAATTAATAAAAAATACTGTTTTCAGTGTGTGCAAAAAAAAAAGTTTTCTTTCCGTAATTGTGCTCTCTGATTACCCAGGATCGCCGGTCCGCCGCCATGCCGCCTCGCTGCCTGCTGCTGGTGACGCTGGTCGTGGCTGCGCTCGTGTTTCCCGGTGAGAAACAAAACCTGGAGTATGAATACTGGATTCGCGAATCCGGCGGGAAGTCGAGCTGGACGTCGCTTCCATGACTATTTGCATCACACCGTATGCATAGCTTCGCTATACTGCGACCGCCCAAACAATGACACGCTGCTCGCTTAGTTGGTTGGGTTGGTCGTTGAACCGCGCGCGACCTCCGCCGTGGAGATAGGTGGGTGGGGTTAGGTAAGGTCAAGGACGTCACACGGGAATAACAAGGTGCTTTTTTTTTTTTTTTTTTTTTTTCTTCAGTGAGCGCCACTTTTCGGAGTCGGTCCATCCCAGGCTCCTCGCTGCTCAAGACCGTCAAGCTGCGCATCTACGGAGGGTCCGTACTGATCTACCTCACTGCGAATCCCAGTGGGCCCGACCGCGGACAGGCGCGGGCCGTAAAAAAAATAAAAAAAAATAAAAAAATGATGGGTCGTGATGGATTGCAGCTCGCTGCAGGACTTCGCGCAGTACTTGGCGCTGCCCCAGGCCGACAAGATGCTGAACGACATCCGCTTCGACCCCCGGATGCCCACCATCTTCTACTTCCACGGGTACACCGAGAACCCGGACAAGGAGAGCGTCAAGGTGGTCATGAGCGGTAAGCATGGCGGACCCTGTCGGCGTCCTGAGCGCCCGACCAACCGGGGGTAGGCAGCCTCTCGCGCAGCGCGCGCGGCAGTGCGGCGGGGTGCCTGCGTCCTCTCCGAGGGGGAAACAACTCAAAATTTTTGTGTACGTTTTCGAAAATTTCTTGACATTTTTTAAATTTGTTAAATTTTTTAGACATTTTTGAAATTTTTGTCAAAATTGCCAAAATTTGAGAATTTTTTCAAATTTGTTCAAATTTATTAAATTTTTTCCCAATTCTTGAAAATTTTTGTGATTTTTTTGATATTTTTCGTAATTTTTTACAATAAGTCTTAAAATTTTTTCAAATTTTTCAATAAATTTTTTCAAAGTTTTTGAAATTTTTGGAAATTTAATTTTAGGTGTACATATTTTCGGCCAGTTGTTTCCCCCTCGGTCCTCTCGCTGACGCTAGCTGACGCTAGCTGACGCGGTGCCTGCCCGCAGCCCTGATCGCCCAGGCCAAGTACAACGTGGTCTTCGTGGACTGGTCCAAGGCGGCCGCGCCGCTGTACCCCATCCCGCTGATGCTGGTGTCCGAGGTGGGCCGCATGGTGGCGTACCAGCTGGACGCGTGGCACGAGGCGGGCGTGCTGTCCATCGACAACGTGTACCTGGTGGGCCACTCGCTGGGCGGCCAGGCCGCGGGCTTCACCGGCAAGTTCCTCACCAAGGGTAAATTGCCCAGAATCACAGGTCAGTAACTGTAAAACAATTTTTCTTTTTAAAAAGAAGAAGAAAAATCAAGGCGCACATAAGGAACTCTCCTCCGCAGCGCTGGACCCCGCCCTGCCCGGGTTCAACAACCCCAGCCTGCGATCCAGCCACCTGTCGTCCTCGAACGCGCACTTCGTGGACGTGATCCACACGGACGGCGGCAACTTCGGCGTGGACTACGCCACCGGCCACGCCGACTTCTACCCCAACGCCGGCGTCCGCCTGCAGCCCGGCTGCCCGGCCGGCGCCCGGATCCTGTCCGACGACGGTCCGACCGGCATCCATTGAAACCGAAGCCCTGGCGCTCAGACTCAGTCATAAACGCGTTCCTCTCGTCTCTGCGCAGACTTCTGCAGCCACTGGCGGTCCTGGCGGTTCTTCGCCGAGTCGCTCAACGCGACCGGCACCCCGTTCCTCGCCGTGCAGTGCCCCAGCGCGGAGGCCTTCGCGGCCGGCAAGTGCTCCGGCAACAAGCCCGTCACCATGGGCTACCACGCGCACCCCAGGTCAGTGCCGTACACGGCGAAAATTATCAAAGAGAAAGAGGAAGAGTTGAAACTGTGACGATACCGCGACGGTACTGTACACCTTGGAAGCTAGTCGTGGGCCTTGCCGGCGCGCTCGTTTTCCGGGAATCGATTCGGCGGCGGCAATAAAACGTCTGCAAAACTCCTTGACTACGCCGACCGCATCGCTGTCTGCGATGCCTGGGTGTGCCTGCCGGCGGACGTCATAGCGGCCGGTCCAGCGCAGGCACCGCAGGCAGCGCCAAACCGGTCAACACGAGGGTCAAAACCTCCCCGAAACGAAAACCAAAACAAAACAACAATAAAAAGCGTGGAGGCTCCCGCCGGCGAAGTGATTCGCCGCGGGTCTGGCCGGGGAGGAGTGGGGGTGCCGGGCTGGTGTGGGCAGAGCTGCGCCCCCGGGGTAGGCAGCCCATCCCACACGAGTGGTCCGTCCGCCCGGAGGCCAGGCAGCCCAACCGACTCGATACCGACCGAGCGCGCGAACTTGCGTCCCACTCGTCACTCACGATGCTGTCTGCCTTTCCAGCACGAGAGGGACCTTCTTCCTGGAGACGGGCGACAAGGTGCCCTTTGCCAAGGGCGAGGCGGGCCTCAGGCCCTCCGCGACCGGTGAGAGAAAACCAGCCTAACCTAACCTGCACGAAATAAACAGAAAAACAAAATGGAGTCTGTGCCGTCGGTGGTGGCTGGAGGAGACTCAGCGTCTCTCCAGTGGTGGACGGTGCGTCGTCTGCTTGGATTGGCAGGCGACTCTGTCTTCCCGCATGGCTGTGGCAAATCTTGCATGTTGGTTTAAACGATAATTCCTCGCAGCTCGACGGACACTTGGTTCCAGCCTTGGCGGTCCGGACTTCGAACACGGCTTTCTCTGACTCGACCTGGAAGGCCCGTCGGAAACTCACAGCGTAAGGCCACGCACAGTGGGCCGGACACCGTGTAGTTAATCACTGGAGCTCGCCCCTACTGTTGTCTGTCAATATTTAGTGATTTGTGGGAGGACCAGCAGTACACGGGGTTTGGCCCGTTCGAATCTTCAAAATAAATCAAACGAAGGCAGGCATAGGCATGGCCTCGGGGAGGAGAGTTGTTACAAGGAAGTCTGAGTTGACTCCAGGCATTTGCCGAGTGGTTGCTTAAGGCTACCTCACTGGTGCATACTGCATGCAAACCTGTCGCGATAGCGTAGTACATAAAAAGGAAAAAAAATCCTGCGACGTGTTTCTGACGCGCAGGAGCCTTTTCGTGACGTGTTCGTGTCTGGGCGCGCGCACGCGGGGTAAGACCCTCCCCGCACGCGGCGGAGTGCGCCGTCTCTCTCGCACGCGCGGGGCCACCCATCTGAGAAAGACGGAGGGTTCTGGGAGCGACTTGACCGCCGACTGAGATTGGAGCTGGTCATGCCAGCACCTGGCCGAAACGAGGCCTGTGTCCGCCGTCCGCCCGGCCGCCGGCAGAGGCCCGGACCTGAGGCAGCCTCAGCGCGCACCTCCGAGTTTTTCATATCGGGCGGCCAAACTGGATTTCGGTGATCGGGCAACCCGTCACATTACTTAGCTCTGTCCACTCTCCCTTTCGACTTTGGTTTTCGCCTTTTTGCTGGAGTGCGCTAAAGTAAAAGTACCAAAAAAAAATAAAAATCGGTGAAATACGATGTGCCTGGCGACACTCCGCTCGCAAGTGACTTTCACCGCTGAACACATATGGGAAGCCCCTTGCGCGCGGCGTATCACCGGGCTCATTCCTTTTGGCAGTGACTGTACAAGTGTGCGGCAATGATTACTAGAGTCCTGGTAACCGGCCGCATAACCTCGACGGCTTGACTCGCGCTTCATCAACTAGTTAATCAATTCACCGAGGCTGCTGGACGCGGCTGGACGCCGGGCCGCGGCCCAATGACTCGGACGGCCTGGCCCCTGTGCGGGGGCGTCGAGCGGCACAGTGGGCCAGCGGTTTACCCGGGACGGTTCGCACGCAGCAGCACAGCAGCGCAGCACGCACCAAGGGTGGCGGCAAGGCCAAGGCCGAGAGGGGAAAACATTAAAAAGAGACTCCGGCATTGAGTGAGGTCGTTCCAAAGACACAAAAAGAAGAGCGAGTGGTAAGTTGTTGACCTAGTGGTGGCACGGGTGTCCCGGTGGGACGGAGATTAGGTAGGATTCTGGATGGCGCTAACGGAGCGAGTCGGGCAACAAACGCTGAAATACTTCGAGTCAAAGTCGCGAGGTACAACACGACGCTCTGCCTCTCTCGCACCAAATGCGGGGCGGGTGCGAGAGTGACAGAGCGACGATCGGCTGCTTGGTGCAGGACCTTGGCGAAGGGGACGCTTTCCAGTGGCAAGGACCTCGCCGGAGACGAAGGTCCTGGGGTCCTCCTTCCTCCACCAGGCACTTTGCATGTCGAGGGAAGGTAAAGGAGCAGGGCGTGGCACGGGGCGAGAGGGAATGACCTACCCCTAGCTGGTGGCGGAAAGCTGTCTTTTCCCTCTAAACTCCCACTCTTACTCATACTTCGTGCATGTACACGGGACAGAAATATTATTTCAAAAATAATATAAACATGTTGTCTTGGTTTATGTTAAGTTAACGACATATACCTGAAAAGAGAACACTAACCTCGCGCTATTTGAAGTGAGCACTGCTTTGTTTTGACGAGAGCATTGACTTATTGTTTTTTTCTTGTGCAGCGAGGTCGAGATTTCTTAGGCAGTCACGGAGGAGGTTCTTCTTTTTCTGATCGACGGAGGGTCTCTGGAGGCTGTGAACTACAATTGTGATACATCTAGAGTAAGGTAGGCGGGTACGTGTAAATATGTGTAAAGTGTACATAGGGTTGCGAGAGATTTCGGGAAACGATTTCTGCGAATAAAGACAGATAGGGATAGGGTAACTGGAGCCATATTTATTGTAGTAGAAAGATGACGAAGATGAGGAATTGATCCCCAGAGAAGAACAGAAAGTTCAGCTTAAGGAGCACTACGATAGTAGTAAACTCGATTTTGTTGTCTGGCAATAAACATTGAATCGTCTCAGGGAGTCACGCCTAGCCTCACTCTGTTCGACCTCTCTCCGCCCAACCCCTTTCCCTACTTCCCACTACTCGGGTTGCGTGACAAGCCAACTAAATGACACGTGTGTGTGTGTGTGCGCGCGCGCGCGAGTAGTCGGACTAGGTGGCGCCCCTGAAACACCTCCCGAAAACTTTGATCGCGTCGTCACGTCGGAATGGGGACGAACAAATCACACTCAAACTCGCATGCCGATAAGGATAGCCCTGGCCAGCCCGTGCTGATACAGGTAATTCTTCCCGCCCACTCCCTTCTCACCTCACACCGTGGACCTTGGGTCGACGTAAGGTTACGACGGGAGAAAGCACAGCAGCTGAGCGCGATATCGGTTTGGAGCGCTCTGGGAGCGCAGAGAGCGGCAAGCCCGGCCGGACGGCGCCCAGCCTCAGACCTGCCCGGCCCGGCCCGGCCCGGCCCGGCCCGGCCCGGCCCGCCGCCTCGCCACTCCAAAATCTCCAGCAGACGCGCGCGTGACGTCACAGGCGGGGCCGGAACTGCAGAAGACTCCGAGGCCCCTACCACTGTGGTGCGAGTGGGACAGACCGACGGCAGCGAGAGGGAAAAAAAAATGTCGCGTGTGAAATTGATCGCGGACAGGTTCCGTGCGGAAGGCTTTTCGCGAAACGTCTTTCTAATGGCGCTCTGCTCCACATCCACATCCATTCTGATTAGCAGCCCGGGCCGAGCATGCTTTACACAGCGGGCCAGGAAACCGTTGAGGCGGCCAAAAGTCTAGACGCGTTTTGAGCTCCTGAGTCGCTGATACTGTTGGACTTGAATCGAACGTGTGACCCCACCTCTGGATTGCTCTTCGAACTAGGAATCCATTGGGTCACACGTTCGGTTGGAGTCCCATTTAGCGACTCTGGAGCTCAAAACGTGTCCGGGGTTTTGGCCGCCTCGACGGTCTTCTGACCCACGCGCTCGCGCTGAACGGCCCCGCTGCCGCGGACCGTGGCGAGTTTTAAATTTTTATGTCTCCGCGCGGGAGAAACCGCAGCCGGGCAGATCGGTGGCGGCGGATTGGATTGCTCGCCGGGCCGGGGCCGGGTGGCTGAACCAACCTCGACGATACCCCGCGCCTGGCTGGGGGAAGGCTTGCAGTCCCCGGCGCCGGGGGTAGCGACCAGGCCGCGGGGCGTCTGGTAGTGGGGGTGCGAGAAGACAGAGCGACGAAGCAACGGACCCGCGTCTAGCCGCATAAATCTCACCACCAGTCGAGCGAGTCTGTTTTATTTTCATTCCCTGTGAGAGCAATAGCCGGTAGCCGCACACGGCGGCGTGCGGGGTCAAGGTCGGTGCTGTTACTACACTGTGAGGCGGACGCGCAGACGGGTGAGAGGCGCACAGTGGGTCAAAGGACCGTTGAGGCGGCCAAAAATTTCGGACGCGCTTTGATCTCCAGAGTCGCTAAATGGGACTCGAATCGAACGTGTGACTCCACCAATGGATTGCTCTCCGAACGAATCCAATGGTGCGGTCAGACGTTCGATTCGAGTCCCATGAAGCGACTCTGGAGCTCAAACCGCTTCTAGATTTTTGTCCGCCTCAACGGTCTTCTGACCCACTGTGCGCCTCTAACCAGGAGGCTGGTTCCGAACGGCGGGCGTCCCGAGAGTGCTAGAGAGACAAATGCGAAACGATCAGGGCCGTTACGTGGCGGCGAGACCAATTGAAGCCGAGTAGACTCGACGCCACTGCGAACTCGGCTGTGGCCCGGAAGGAGAAGAAGAACAGAAACGAAAATTAAAAATAAATGTTCCTATGAGAAATATGCGCAGCGCATTCGGACTGAAAACAGTTGACACCCTCGTGCCCCATTTGACTGGGCAAGTGCGCGGGCGCGCTGCGTGTTCGCGGCCGAGTCGGTTTTCGACAAGGTAGTCATTCCGCTCGGCCTCGTTCCTAGGGACCGACCTGCCATCGGAAGGTTACGCGAGCCAGCCTTCCGAGCAGCGCTGCAGCCAAGCCATGGCGACGCCTGGCGACGCCTGGCGAAGCCGATGCGGTTCAAGAACTCGGAAAAGCGTGGGCCGTCGCAGACCAAAGCGATCCAATTGAGGATGGAGGTCGCCGCGGGGCGGGGGAGGGGGGAGGGCTGCGTCGCCTAGGTCAGGGGCCTCGAGGCGCTTTCGGGGACACTTCGGGGACACAGGTTTATTTGGGTGCTCATTGCGTCCTGCGGGTGGCTGGCTGTGCGGACAGGGCGGCGACCCACCGGGACAGGTGGGCGACGAGGGTGCGGAACACGACGGCGGCCAGCCCGAGCAGCCAGCCCAGCACGAGCATGACGGGGCGCAGCGCGTACAGCACCACAGCCAGCACGGCCTGCAGCAGCGGCAGCAGCGCGCACGCGGCGACGCGCAGCGCGGCGGCCAGCAGCACGAAGCCAGTCTGCAGCACCAGGAACGCCGTGGTGGCGAGGGACGCCACCATCGCCAGCACCGGGGCCAGCAGCACCAGGATCATGGCGAGGCGTCTTCCTAATTCATTCGCAAAAACGCAGCACAGTGATGATAACGCCGTCGCTCCGTCTCTCTCGCACACGAAGGGCAGCCCCACGCGTGCGAGAGAGTTCGAGCGACCACCACAACAACAACAACAAAGCGCTGGGGATTACAGACCGGCTGCTTGCCGCTAGTGCATCCCAGGGTACTTCCCCGCGGACGGCCGCAGACGGTAACAGGCACTGGTTGACGCGCTGCAGCTGCTGCAGCTGGGCCTAGCGACCCTGCTGGCCCGCAGGTTGCGTCACCGCGCCGCGGTGAGCTGCTGACTGCCAACAACGCGGTGGTCGCTGTTCACACCAACCAATCTCGATTATAGGCAGAACCGTGGGGAAACGTCCCGGCCGAAGAATGAACCGCTTGCAGCTTCGACTCACCAGGACTGGCTGTCATTGTCGCCGACCAGGCCCGATTTGACTGACTTGACCACTCGGCGAACCGACCCAAAACAAAACAAAGGCCGACTCGGTCAAGGCTGGTCGATTCGGTTCGATAGATCGACAGGTGCTGCCAACACAAGGGGAAAGCGAGCCGCTGATTGGTCGCCTCGCTAACTGCCGGCACAACAATGTTCTTGTTCCGAGCGTTCCCAGACTTACGACCAAGTGGCCCGCCGCCGCCTGCCTTGGGCAAGCCGGCAAGCCCTCGCAGCCCCCTTCACTGCCCCCGCCTCCTCCACCGCACGGCCGGTCCAAAGCGGTCCATCGCGGCAAATCGGAATTAATGGGAGAAACAAACGGACACACCTGGGACACACGCTCACGCATGGGGAAATGAAGAGGACAGAGAATTATCCAGGCAAGAGTGAGCGCTTAGGAACGCTCCTACAAAGTATGTGCGAAGAAGGCAGAGAGTGCAAGTTTCCCTCTCGCACCCGTGAGTCTCATAAGCGCGAGAGGGACAGCGCGACTCTGTTCGCACGCAGCCCGCTGATGAATGCACATGAACGGAGCCGCTGATTGAAACGTTGGTTTCTCCCGCTCGCGGCAGGCCCAGAGGCAGGTGCAGGGCGGCACATCATGATGGCCCATTTGACGCCCGGGACACATCGGCCGATCACCGAACACGCTGCACAGTGGTTCAGAAGACCGTTGAGGTGGCATGTTTCGAGCTCTAGAGTCGCTAAATGGGACGAGAATCGAACGTGTGAACCCACCAACGGATTGCTCTCACCCATCCAGTGCGACAGAGCATAATAATATGCATAACAACGTAAACATGTGGCTAATATTATGCAAATAGTGCACAAGGGTTCAGTGTTCACCCGCTACTGATACGAGCCAGTCGCGGCATTTCCGGCCGTTGTGTTTTTTTGGGAGTGGCCACCCTGCCGGAATGCCCAGCCCGCACGGGGCGACAGACAACAGGTTGGGTCGGCCGGTCCAGTTCCAACGGCTCGGCAGGCCGGCGGCGGCAGCGTCCGCCCGGCAGGCCGGCAGGCGACGTGTGGGCGGCGGAATTCGGTTCGCCCGGAGGCAGTGCAGCCAACCGACCGATTGATTGACGCGGACGGGTCGACCACTTCCGGACCACCGCTGCATTTTCACGCGCAGTGCTGCCAACTTAAGCTTTAAAAAAACTGGGGGGGGGGGAATGAAATATCCCGCGGTGTGTTATTGGCCGTGGCAGCTTCTCTTGAGTGAGAGTTTGTCCGGTAGCTATACCTGTTGTCCGTCTTCTCCCATTCGATTCACGGAGTGCTGGTGTTGCTGGTTCAAACGCCCCGCTGCTCGAATGGAAGCACGAGAGGGCGGTGAAAGGGTCCCGAGGGACGCTCCCGCCTTTCACGAGTGACATCACTGCAGGTCCTATCTTTTCTTCCGTCCGTCGATCGTAAGTCGCGCTTGGCCACCCCGAATCTCTCCACGAATCCCGATCCGAATGAGAATCCGACTGCTAATTCGGCAGTAAAACGGGGCGAACGTCGATGATGGCCGAAAGTGAATCAGGAGAAGGGTGGCAAGTGGCGCAGAACCGACGGCACGGCTCGGAGCTCGCTGGTCCATTGGGTCGCTGCGGCCCTTCCCTCCGAGTTGTCTTCGGGTTGACTTCGGGCAGCCGGAGCTGCATTGAGCATGTGGGTCAGCCTGGCCGCCGGCCTGGCCCGGGCCAAAGCGAGAAAGACCTTTCTCATTAATTCGGCAAACGGGAACCTGCAGCGAGGTTCCGCCGGTCCGTCCGGCTGTCTGCCGTCTGTCTGCCGGCGGCCGCCGGTCGGACCGTAACCCTTGCGCGCTGTACGTTGTACCAGGTCAGTGCATGCCGGCGGCTGCGTGCGCGGCGTGCTCTCTCTGACTGGCGGCGTCCCCGCCCCGCCCCACCCCGCCCCGCCCCACCCCGCCCCGCCGCGCCCCGCCCCACCCCGCCCCGCCCCGCCCCGCCCCACCCCACCCCGCCCCGCCTCGCTCCCAGACGCTAACTGGACCGGGTTTCGGGCCGGGCCCTTTTCGAGTGTAGCGAGGTGGAGGTAATTACAGTGGAGGCACCGCCTGTCTGGATGGCGTCTGGCCGCGGCTGGCCGCCCCCGCTGCTCATCCACCACTAGGAGGAAGGACGAACACGAATATGAATGGGATAACAGGCACAAAATTGGCATAAATAGAGGAATTTTTTTCAATTTTTTTTTTAAGAGTTTTGTTCTGATTTTGAACAGTGCTCCGTCCCACTGTCACTGTCGCACCGAGACTGGACCCCCTGCGAGTGCGAGAGAGTGCGACGGAGACAATGTATGTTGGGAGTTGGGCTCCGGACGGCCCCAAAGACGGCCCTCTTGGTGTGCGGTTCGCAAACCCGCCTTGCAGCGCAGCGATGATTGAGGGGTGTCTGATTCGCCTGCAGAGAAAGGCGATCATCGCCAGGCCCAGGTGGAAGGGGGCACAACCACTCCGAAATCGGACGCATCCCAAAGATCTACAAAGAATTTAAAAAGTACAATAAAAAAAATTAACAAGTTAAAAAATACACAAAAAATCACAAAAATTAGTGAAAAATTACGAGGAAATAGCAAAAATTTGCCACTAGAAAAATAAGAAAAATTGTAAAAACATTACATAAAACCACAGAAAATTTAAAGAAGGGTGACTACCCAAAAGTGAAAAAGTTTCCACTGTAGGTCCAGATTCCGTGGCGTAGGGACGCGACGACGGGGGGAAAGGACCGTCGTGGGGTTCGGGAGGCCCCTGGAGGGGCAAGGCGTGGCTGGCCGGTGTCTGGCGCGAACCCGGCGCCGGGGCGGGGGGAGGGGGCGGGCGGGGGGGCGGCCTGCCCCAGTGCCTCCAGTCGTACCCCGACAGCCCCGCGCGCAGGACGCAGGACGAGGACCTGAATCCGGTGTTACACCAGGTGTGCCACGAGGGGTACCACGTGCAGCCTCCGACATGCAGCCGGCAAGATGACCTCTGTCCCACCCTCGTAGTGACGCTCGTGCGGCCGTCTAGTCCGCCCGGCACACACCCCTAGGTGTGCGTGTGTGTGTGCGTGTGTAGTGTTGGTGCGTCCTTGTGTGCACCATGGCAGGATTATCCGTGCAAGTGGCTGGAGCGCTTGGATTAACCTGCGTCGTGTTCCTGATAGCAGCTTCTAATCATGGTGAGTACTGACTAGTAGCACTCAGAGGAGACAACCAGCAACCAGCATCTTCAAATTTGGGTGCTAATTTTTATTTTTCAGGCCTTTTTTTCTTAGTTTTCGCAAGGCTTGTTTTCATACTTTTGAGGTTCTTTTAAAAAATTAATTTTTTTAAATTTGTTTTGACTACCAAAATTTGAGGGCTGGGTGGTGACCTCTCCGAAACCACCTCGGACCGTGTGCGCCTCATAACTGCGTAACACAAATTAATTTTTTTATTATTATTTTTTTTGGTGGCGGGAGCGCTGCTAAGTAGACAAATGTGTCTCCACAGCACATAAACCCGGCCGCCGGACTGGACACGTGGGCCAGACCCTGGCCGAGGCCGCGGCCGCGTCGTCCTCGTGACACCCGATCCGTTACGTGGTTCAAGGACGACGTGCGCATCGGAACCGGAAACGCGAGCCGATCTCAAAATTACAAGAGAAAGGAGTGGAGGCGGCGGCGGCGGCGGTCCCAGGCCTGCAGCGCAGCAGGGCTTCCAGGGCCGTCGCCGCCACCGAAATCCCCCGGGCGCGCCGCGTTCACGGCCGCTTAGCACGGCGGCGGCACGGGCTTAGCGCGCGGGAAAGCTCAGTGGCCAGGCAGCACCGCAGCGCAGCTGGGGGCTTTAAAGCCCACTGCGCGTCGCCGAGTTGCATGATCGTGTACCCCTCAAACGGCGCGCCAGACGAACTCTATGACATAAGGGGACAAACATTTGAAATTATTGAATTTGAAATCGGAGCTGTCCTCCGCGCGACGTTCGTCCCGCCCGCCGTTTAAGAGATACCGACACCCGAAGCTGGCATGCTCGTCGATGAGCTCGCGTTGACGCAATCGGGGCGCGGCGACGGCAGCGCGGGTGAAACACCCGCCTTTCGTCCGGGTCATTATATTGCCCGTCCGGCTTTCGTTCCCGGCCGTTCCCTCCCAGGGCGACTCTCTTTCCTCCAAGACCATTGTAGTAAAAACGCACTATCAATCGGAAAATTCTTTATTTTATTTTTTTCTCAACAAAATAAGTGTGCATGTGTTGCCTCGCGAAAATACACGGAAGCATAATGGGCGATTCGCAGAGGAAGAGCAGAACAACGGGTCGTGACTGTCATGTGCCAAAGATGGGAACATGCTGTGTCTTGTGTGCTCGTGTGTAGGTGTGTGTGGGGGGGGGGGAGGGGGGACCACGCAAGTGCCACTCCATTTTGAGTGTTTTGCGGCGTTATTCTGTTCGCAGACGACTAGAAATAATTGACTGTGTTTCGGGCGTGCAGCACCGGTCGGGCTGCCGCGGTGCCGCCTGCCTGCTCCCCGCCTTCCTTGCCGTCGTCCCTGCGACCGTTTCGGGAGATTCCGTAGGCCGGGTCCATGCCGGCCGGGGCCACAGTTTGACGGCAGAAGGAACGAGAACCCGATTTATAATTTTTGACAGTGACTTATTTTCGAACGCGCGCGCGTGTGTGTGTGTGTGTGTTATATCGGCATACGGGGGAAAGTGGTGTGAGGGCATCGAGTCTTCACACACACGGCCCGGAACAAAGGTGTGTACGTACAAGGGAAACAGACGAAGGATGTCACCCAGGGGTCAGCTAACCAGCCAGCCGGCCAGCCAGCCGCCCGCCGGCGGCGCGGCTACACTGGGGGCATGCCAATGCCCGCCGCTGGCCAGGAAGACTTTGTAGCGGTCTGTGTGTTACTCATCGGGCCGCCAATATAATAGGACACACACACACACACACACACACATTGGCATAATCCTTTCATCACAGCAGCGGCCCGGCGGGCTTTCCCTTGCTGAGCTTCTTTCTGGTCCAGAGGTCCCGACGCCACGCTCTGACTGGACCAGCGCGCCCTTGCCCCCCCCCTCCCCCCTGCCCGTCGTCGCGGTGGTCGTCCCCGACCTTCCGTCGTTCGTCAACCCCCTCCACCGCCACCCACGCTGCCTTTCTGCACCGGGTTACCTTTTCTTGAAGCCCCACAGCGGCGATAAGCTTCGAGTGGGCGCCAGACTGCAGCAGTATAATGGAGGGGGGAGGAGGGGGGGAGCCCACGCCCGAAATTTTCGCTCGGCGATATTCGGAAGGATATGCGGGCGGTCGAATGTTGTTACGTGTTGGCGTTTTCACCGGCCGATGCGTGCGTCCGTCCGTTCGCCTGTCTGTCTGCCTGTCCGTCCGTCCGTCCGACCAAACCGCGCGACACGGCCGCTCTGCGGGTCAGCCTACCCTGGGCTTCGCGCGCGCAGTGTCTCTCTCGCACTCGCGGGGAGGTCCGTACAGGCGGGAGGGAGACGGACAGGTGTCGCTTAACGGGTTCTCACGGGGCGACCTCCCCGCCCCCACTCCACTCCCCCACTCCACTCCCCCACTCCACTCCCCCACTCCCCACTCCAACGCCGCATCGCCGGCATGTCATCGCCGCTGCACTTCTTGCTCTGCTGGTTCCGCCGCGGCCTTCTGCTTCGGCAGAACGACGAACAAAAACAGCAACAATAACAACACCGAGAAAACAGGTGCATTGAACACGGACGAGGCTCCGTCCCAACGCAACGAGACGAACGCGCCGAAAACTAGCCGAGTCCGGTCGTGTGCCGCTCTATGCGTTCGTGCCGTCTTGTCTCGATCAAAGTCATACACGTCGTAAAGGGAGCCGCCAGGCGGCACGGCAGGGCGGGGCGGGGCGGGGCGGGGTGAGGCGGGGCGCTCGCATTGTTCTTGTGCATGTGATGTGCGTTCTCTGCGCGTTTTTCGGGGCTGGCCCGGACCTAAGCAGCAGCAGCCGGGCCTGACTGTTATCTGGCGGCGCAATAATGAAAACGCTGTTGTGTGCTTCTTGCAGAGAAAGTTTGCTTTGGACACGTTTTTCTTTATTTTTTATGCTCGAGTAGACAAGCTTATTAAAGAGGCCACGTTAACCCCAAAAAATGTCTATCTATTTAAAAGAAAGGGAAAACTGTTGTAAGAGATTTTTTCAAAAAAGCTACCATGCTTACGGAGTTAGCGTTGAGCAAACCAC
The DNA here is from genome assembly GCA_030522485.1 of Stenchaetothrips biformis. Lineage (NCBI taxonomy): Eukaryota > Metazoa > Arthropoda > Insecta > Thysanoptera > Thripidae > Stenchaetothrips > Stenchaetothrips biformis. Next base: position 9,559,820 of record CM060101.1, read on the forward strand.
ACAAAAAATCAGCGAATAGAGTTGTCCTGCTCCAGCACTACTTCCTCGTGAGATTATCGAGCGCCACCCCGCGGCCAGTAATTTCCATTTCGCTGAGTTACGCCGCTCCGAAACGGTTCGCGAATTCGGGATCCGAAGCCGCAGAGCCACACCTGCCGGACCCGGCGGAGCAGCAGCCGACTGCCGCTGTTACGTTAACGCTGTTATAGATTAAAGGCGCCGCCAAAACCAGGGCACACAGAAATTTGGCGCGTTTCCCGCGGCCCGTACACTGAGAACGCAAAAAGGCGGGAAGTATGGCAAATCGGGCGGGACGATTCGACGTGCTCGCGTCGCGGCTGCCCGTGTTGACACAGCGCGGTGTGTCGCGTGTGTGTGGGGGAGCTAGGCGTTGTGTGTTGCGCAAAGTTTGAGGAATTTTTCAATCTCTCACCACCACCACCACAGGACTCTATAGGGTCCTACCGCCAATAAAAGGTGCTTTTGTTTTCCGTTTTTCTTTTCGCTTTCTTCAGGGGGGTTTCCAGGAGAAGGAAAAGTACTGCGCGCGGAAAGGGACCTGTTACAATTTGAGGAATGTGGCCGAAGAACCGGACGGACTGCAGCGCGACGCGGCGCGGCGGCGGAGGAGGAAACCCTCGGCCTTTTTTGTGTGTCAGGCTGACCAACGCACACACACACGCTCACACAATCCAACCGTCGGAAAATTAGAAAAAAAAAATATAATTTTGTTTCTCTGCACGTATTGCCACGTGGTAATTTGGGCTTCAAACAGTTTTTTTTTTCCGAGGTGTAGATGTCGTGCGATTCTGAAGCGTGCCCAGACGGAGGTAGCAGCGGGTAACGTACTGTACCCGCAAAGCGAGACGACGACAGGTAGTCACTGGATGCACAGGTGCAAGCTAGTAGCACACATGTAACATACAAACTCGCAAACACGTGTGTGACCTAATCATAACTAAAACATGCCATCCATGCAGTTTTTAAATTATTATTTTTTTTTTTTCGAAAAAAAAAAAAATTGCTAATGCTGCATAATTATACGGAATGAATCAGAAGAGACCACGCCAAAGCCGGGGCCTCACGAAAAATATCTAAAAATAAAACGAAGAGTGGTGTGCGTGTGGCTGCGGGCGAAGCCGGTCGCTGCAGCATTAGCGGTACACTCCGAGACCCTTACACTGTTCCCCTCCGCTTGGTTTGCCCTGTCCGACACCCCCACCCGCCACCCCGCCACGGGGTCGGTATAAAAACGCAGACGGTCGGGGCCACTTCACCAAAGTCAGCGGTCCACCTTCAGTCGCCACCAAGCCACCCCAGCACCCCAACATGCACGCCTCCGTGAGTAGCAGACGGCGGCCCTAGGCTTGACCGCGACCCACACCTGGCCAGAACACTCTAGACGCGTTTAGAGCTCCAGAGTCGCTCAAAAGCACTCGAACCGAACGTGTGACCCCACCAATGCATGCCTCGTTTGGAGAGCAATCCATTGGTGAGGTCGCGCGTTTGATTCAAGTCCAATTTCAGCGACTCTGGAGCTCAAAACGCGTCTAGAGTGGCGGCCGGCCGCTGTGCGACGGTCCGACGGTGCATGGCACTGACGCCGCGCTCATCCACCCACTGCCGCTTGCAGCTCCTCGTGGTCCTGGCGCTGGCCGCCGCGGCCGCCGCCATGCCGCAGCAGCTGGTCGCCGAGAAGCCCGTGTACATCGTTCCCGTGCTGAGCCGCACCGAGACCCGCGATGACTTCAACCAGCACTCGCTGAGCTACGTGAGCGGCGACGGCGCGGCCGTGGCGCAGCACCTGTCCCTGAAGCCCGTGACGGACGGCGAGTACCGCGGCCACTACGTGCCCGCCCAGATGGGCTCCTACCAGTACACCAGCCCCGAGGGCCGCGTCGTCAAGGTCACCTACACCGCCGACGAGAACGGCTTCCGGCCCATCAGCGATGCCATCCCCGTGGACGTCGTGGCCTAGTCAGTCTTAGTTTAATAAATATTATTATTATTTTTACGAAACCGGTAGACTTACTCCCTCACCTACTACCACTGCGGCTCTGACGACGGCAAACATTTCCCATTTTTTGGAGCCTGGATGAGGGCTGCTCCCAGTGGACGCCAAGGGCCGTGGCGTCCTGGACTTCCTGACAGCCTCCGCGTCGCGTCTGCCGGACAGCGTGACGGCGCGTTCGCTTATACAGGCACACAAAGGCGGCCGGTAAATCGCGCATGCGTCTCTGAGTGTGTGTGTCTCTCTCTCCCTCTCTCTCTCTCTCTCTCTCTCTCTCTCTCTCTCTCTCTCTCTCTCTCTCTCTTTCTCTCTCTCGCCGGGCAAGGCATCCGCGGCGTAGCAGGAAGTCGGCGCGGCGTACGCGGGAGTCCTTCCAATGGTCCGCCACCGCATAGTGCTCCGTCTCTCCGCCATGCAGGTCCCCGCCGGCGGCGGCGGCGTCCTGGCGGTCCAGGAACGCGACGGCGACGGAATGCCGGGCCCACTGTGCTTCCGCCTATCGAGAAAAACGCGGGCCCCTTGTCTCTCTGCGTTCATGCTGCTGCACTTGTCCGGGAGTCGAGCGACTGCAGCGAGGCGGCAGCAAGTGTATCAGCCAACCATAAAAAAAAAAAAAAAAAAAAAAAAACACGTTACGGCAAATCGACCATAGTTTGGTTGCTTTTCTTCGTAATGTCATTGAAACTAAGAGAGGAGCCCATGAATTATTCACCAAGACATAATCAGAAGCTGAACGCTATAGTCGATTTGACGTAACAGTTTTATTTTTGTTATTTTTTTTTTAGTGCCGCCGCGCGCTTTCTTTATGCGGATGGACAGGGCAAAGGGTCGCATCACCGGGCATCGCCGAGCCGAGCCGCCGTGCCGACGCTCCGTCTCTCTCGCTCCCGCCGCGCGACGCCGCGTGTGTGCGACGGAGACAGAGCGACGGAGCGAGCGCCTGCGAACCTCAGGGTGGGCTGTACCGCCACGCAGCGGCGCACCGCCTGGCCGCCCACCCCGAGGCTCGCAGGCTGAGCGGCACGCACCGAGTGTGTTGTTGTTGTTGTTGTTGTTGTTGTTGTTGTTGTTGTAATTGCCGCTGTAAAAATACTTGCCGCCGCCGCAGACGTCGTGAGTGAACAGCGAAACAATAGCCAACTCCGCCCGCAATCACACTTTTATTTCTTTTTTTCCCCCGCCACCGAACCAATTATTACTAGTACCAGCCCTTCTCGGTGATGTTGCCGTTGTTGTCGTTGTTGTTGTTATTGTTGTTGGTGTGATGGCTGCGGGGATAAGAAAGCGCTCGCGACAGTCCTTTAAGGAGAGCGTCGTATGAAAAATGGTGGTGCCGTAACAGCACTAAGAAGGGTTACGCGAGGACGACTCACTCATTACAAGAAGGCGGTGCCCCGCGATGACGAAAAAAGAGGAAAGAAATTCCGATTATCCTGGTGGTAGCAAGCAAGGCGGTGACCGCAGCCGGAAACCAAAAAAAAAGGGGGACGGGCGCCGGGAAAATTGAAAAACGAGAACATGAAACAAAAACAAAAGGAGAGGCGTCGTGGACGGTCCGTCCGGCAAGGCGGTGGTGAAGGAAAAGGAAAGTGCCACTTTTCTCCCGATTCGCCGGGAGTGTCAAGGCCGTCGCGGGGCCTACACACACAGCAAAAAGAACGCGGATAACGGGGAAAAAATAATAAAATTCCGACATGAAGTGTCATACGGAAAGTCCGAACAAAATTTTCAAAAGTAAACACGCAAGCTTCACAAAATCGTTTTGCCCAAAATTTTTCAACAAAAAAAAAAAAAAACAAATACAAGGGGTCAGCCATGTCGAAGCAGTGACTGGAGTCGCAGAGACCGAGGCATTGATTCGCACCTACACTACACACAGGCTGGCGAGGCCCAGGGCCCTGCAAGGTAATAATGCAGGGATAGAGAGAGAGAGAGAGAGAGAGAGAGAGAGAGAGAGAGAGAGAGAGAGAGAGAAAGAGAGAGAGAGAGAAGAGAGAGAGAGAGAGAGAGAGAGAGAGAGAGAGAGAGAGAGAAAGAGAGAGAGAGAGAAGAGAGAGAGAGAGAGAGAGAGAGAGAGAGAGAGAGAGAGAGAGAGAGAGAGAGAGAGAGAGAGAGAGAGCCGCGGTGGATCTTCGCGAACGGGCGCACAGGGTCGCGAAGACAGACAGTACTGATCTAAGTGATGGGGCGGACTGCCGGCCGGCCCGCCTCGCTCTAACAGCGTGGTACGTTGGTAGTCGTGCGCGTCTTCGCTCCGCACCGCTTCCCTAAGCGGCTGTAGACTCGGTTGGGTTCGGTTCACGGCCTGGGATCATACGTCACCCCGGCCGGGCCCCGGCCTGGCCGCTCCGAACTGGGTGACATCTAGCTGGACTCGTCTGCATACAATGCACCGGGAGGAGCCGCGCCGCCGCACGTGCCGCCATTCTGCGAATCGTCGAGCTTCTATGTCGTTTCGTTCCGACTTTTCGGGGAAGCGTGTGCATGGAAGCAGCCACCCCTGAGGGCGTTGCGGACCGCGTGTGCACGTGCAGCGGAATCGCCCGGCCACCGCCTGCTCTCTCTCTCTCTCTCTCTCTCTCTCTCTCTCTCTCTCTCTCTCTCTCTCTCTCTCTCTCTCTCTCTCTCTCTCTCTCTCTCTCTCTCTCTCTCTCTCTCTCTCTCTCTCTCTCTCTCTCTCTCTCTCTCTCTCTCACACATTTTTAAACCCCTTGAGGCTAAGTGTCGGGTCAAGGCGCACGGAGGTTCGACTCGCAACGTTTGGCAGTGACTGTACCGCTATGACGCCACCTGTTGTCTTCTCGGCTTTCACTTAACAACAGTACAGTCCCGTCTTAGTCTTTATGATCCACTGTGCGCATCAGCATGGGGTCACTTTTTCCGGGAGTCCGTCTCTGCGACTCTGTCGGTGTCTGTTCGAGACACCGCCGGTCTTATCGTAATCGCCCAGGTGATTAGTTCTGCACTGGAAGATGGAACCGCTGTAAAAAGAAATAAGATTTCGAATGTGCGCTTCTGGTTCACACGCATGAGTGCGCAAGGTCATGCCCCAGAGCTAATTGAAGCTTGCTTGCTGAGCACAGCGCGTTGTAAACACTTCTTGTTGGGAGTGTCCCCGCTTGCCATACTGGATCACGATGGCCGGTCATCGGATTGAAACGAAAAGCGACCAAGTGTGACTTTCACCGACTTTCGTAAGTCTGGCGGCGCTGCTGTGCCGCCGGGCCGCGGCCCACGCTCCGCTGGCTGAACCCAAAACCGACGTCCGACCCGATTAGAATATCAATAGTTTTGACTGGCGAGCCCCGACCAAGCCTGATAGCGCGGTGCATTCTGTGGGTGGATTCTTCTCCTATGCAGGTGCCCTGGAGGCCCGTGGGTCTATGCTGGCTGACAAAGAAGGAAATTACTCTCGAAATTTCTTTAATTAAATTAAAAAAAAAAAAACTAACATTATTTTGAAAAAAAAGGATGGTACCAAAAATTGTATATATGTTTCTTGCGTGAGGTTTGGCATCTGCTTGACCAGCAGACACTCCCAGGCCGACAGAGATTGCAGCTGATTGTACTGTACGAAACGTGATCGGGACGGGCGGGCCGGGCTCGGCCTCGACATTGACAGCGAGTCCCAGCCCACTCCTGCTCCCCGTAACGGAAAGCCCTGCGACAGTGTTACGAGAGCCCTGTCCGAGGCCGGCCGAAGGGCCACTCACTGCTGTCTAATTGAGCCCCGCGGTGACCTTTAAGGGCGACCTTGAAGGACGAGCGAGGAGTGAAGGGCGCCAACGCCTTCTCGGGCGTCGTTCGGCTCGGCGGTCTGGAAATGAAAAAATAAAGAATCTGCTGGAGGTTCCAGCCAGCGCGTTTTCGATTTCATTCGCACTTTGGTCCACTGAGCCGCGGGTCGCGTGGACACCGTCCTGGTCATTCAGGCCGTGCCCGTCAGGTTCCCCGGACCTACTTTCGAGTGGGGAAGCAGGAACCAGATCAGGGTACGTTCCTTGCGCCGTCGCCACCGGTCCATCTGCTCGCTCTGTCTTCTTCGCATTCTGACCGCTCCGACCGCGCGTGTGTGTGACATGCACCGCCTGTCCATTCGCCTGCAGTTGGCGGCCGCGGATCCGCCCCGTTCGGGACGGACTTTCTTCCGTCGCGACGTTTTGGAGGTGCGCGTCCCAACGCACGGACGGATGGGCGACGCCCCGGCGATCCTGGCGTCGTGATAGCGTCGTCTGTAACGGGGAGTGGCACAGTGGGCCAGAAGACCGGCCAGTCCGTCTGTGACGCCGTGGCGCCAATGTCCGCAGTTTTGGGCGCCGCCGCAGGGAATCACGTCCCGCGGCAGCAGGAAGTACATGTCGCCGCCGTTGTTCTGGTGCGCGAGTCTCTCTGTCTCTCTCGCACCCCAGTGAGCCGTCTGATGCACGCGACGGAGACAGAGCGACGAAACGGCGCGGCGGGTCAGACGCGCCGCACTCGCATCGGCGGCATGAAAGTGACCGCCGCCAGGAAGCTCGTTGTGTCCACTGTGCGGCCGGCCGGCCTGCCGTTGTCACACTTTGTGGGAACCTGTTCTACGCTCTTCCGTCTCTGCCGGCCGCGCGGACGGTCTCGGAGTGACAGTCATCGGCAGCGACGACCAGCCGGCTGCAGCCCGTGTCGCCCTCCATCCGGACGATCCATCATCTGGTCTTCGGGACGATCCGAGCGCAGGGCATCATGCCGGAGTTGAGGCTCGTTATTTTCAACCGCCGTGTTTCCGTTCCAGGAGCCGATGGACTGTTCTGGAACGCCATGGACGTGCGCTACTGGAAGTGCATTTACAAGCGCACCAACACTTGCCCGGACCCGGACATCAAGTTCTACATGTACACTCAGTAAGCAGCCCTAGCTCGGCGTTCGCTTCCATTCTATCGGTTCGGGGATTGGGTCGTCGGATAGACGCGCTGCCACGCTCGCTCACGCCTCTATCCTGCTCCAGCAACAGCCCGTTCCGGAAGAGGATAGACATCCGGTCCACGTCGGCGCTGCGCTACGGGGGCTGGGACCCCCACAAGAAGAACGTCATCATCGTGCACGGCTTCAACTCCACGGAGAGGAAGGCCCCCATGACCATCATCCGGGACGGTAAGGTTCAAGGTTCAAAGACTCACTCCTTTTTTTTTTTCTTGGCAATAACACTGCGTTGATGGGGTTTTCTGTGTCACTGTCTCCCTCTCTCGAGTTCAGGCTCCGTGACTCTACGCAGATCTCCCGCCCGACTCTCTTCTGGAGACAAGGAGTATAATGGGCTCCGCTTAGGCTCGCTCTTTTTTTTTTTTTTTGGGGGGGGGGGTCAGAAGCGGTTGATTGTTGTCAGCGTCGCTGGGAGCCTTCATAAGTATGAAGGTTCAACATGTCAAAAACTTTATAAACGCATGCAAAAAAAAAAAAAAAAAAAAGTTACCGCTTATTGCACCAAGCAACATGGGATTCCCCCTATTTAAAATAAAAATAAAAATAAATAAATGTATGTTTGTTGTTTTTCACAGCGTTCCTCTCGCGCAGCGACTACAACGTGTTCACGGTGGACTGGGAGCCGCTGACCATCTTCCCGTGCTACCTGTCGGCGCTGAGCAACACGCGCCTCGTGGCGCAGTGCTCGGCCCAGCTCTACTCGCACCTCACGGCGCACGGCGCGCGCGCCGAGGACACGCTCTGCGTGGGCCACTCGCTGGGCGCGCACATCTGCGGCATGATGAGCAACCACATGGACCGCAAGATGCACAAGATCATCGGTGAGTGGCGGCACTGGTGGGGTGGGGTCACACGTTCGATGCGAGTCCCATTTACCGACTCTTGAGCTCAAAACGCGTCTCGAGTTTTGGCTGCCTGCCCCGCGCATGGTGCGCCTGGGAGGTAGGCATCCCAACCGCCGTCTGCCGGCGTCCTCTGGCGTATGGGACGCCTACCTCGCAGGCGCACCTACGCACTGCCCCGACCTGACGGCCCTCTTTCTCTCTCTCTCCAGGCCTGGACCCGGCGCGGCCGCTGCTGGACAAGTACGGGCAGGCGTCGCTGAAGCTGACGCGCGACGACGCGCACATCGTGCACGTGGTGCACACCAACGCGGGCATGCTCGGCGAGGAGGCGCAGGTCGGCCACGCCGACTTCTGCATCAACGGCGGCCGCGTGCAGCCCTCCTGCAAGGGCCACCGCCTGCGTGAGTCTCGCTCTCTCACACAGACAGACAGACAGACATACAAACAGAGGCACTGTATCTCTGTCTTTGTGTCCGCAGGCAAGTCCCGGTGCAGCCACTTCTTGTCGGCGTGCTACCTGGCCACCGCCGTGTCCCACCCGGGCCGCTGGTTCGCCACGCCGTGCTCCTCCAAGTGCAGGCCGCTGGCCGGCTCGCTGATCGCCAACCCCGGGCTCAAGATGCCCTTCGGGGACCACACGCCGGACAGGTGGGTGTCGTCGTCGCGTCGTTCTACTTTTTCTCCTTATCTTTACTCCAGCGTAAACCCATATTTCCCCCCTCGCGCTAGGTTACACGGTTACACCAACACCAACTAAACAAAAAAAAAAACAACTTCAAACTTTATTTTTAATTTAACATAAACAAATCAGATATTTTTTTTAAATGACAAAAAAGTTACAAAAAATTTAGAATTTTTATCTTAAAAATTACAAGAAAGTTACAATAAATCATAAAAAAGTTTTTTTTTTTTTTTTTTTTTTTAAATGTTGAAGAAAAGATATGGGTGGACTGAGCGCACCGCTCTGGTACATTGTGAAAAAGATGCTCATTCCCTGATAACCGTTTCAGCGCCAGGGGGACCTTCTGCATGGCCATGCGGCTCAACAGGGACTGCCCCTTCGACTGAGCGGCACACCGGAAACAACGCCCTGGCCGACGAGAAGACTCTAGGAAACCAAAAAAAAACGCTCATTAATTTATAATTTATGTCCGTGGCCCACTGCGGGGACACGTCGTCGTTATTTATTGTGTTTTGTGTGTTTGTCAAATGTGACCTCTCGCCATACTACGTGACATGTCAAAAAGTTTACGTGACTTCGTGTTCGGAAGATGTATTTGGGTTTTGTGATTCGGATGAGGAACACGCTACGACTGTGTTGAATAGTCTTTACACAAATGACGGGTACATTAGACTACGTTAGTCAGGTCGAGAGGTTCTCGTTGTTCCGCGTGGCACCATGCCAAGTTGTTGTTGTTGTTTTCGTTATTGTTTTATTGTTGGACTAGCTTGCCATAAGATTATTTTGTTGAATTTTTGTTGTCATTGTAGATGTTCTTCTGATTGTTATCGTTGTTCTCCTTGATATTTCACGATGTAATTTATTTCAGAAAGATAGACTGCACTTTGAGGTGATGTTGACCGAGGCGAAGGGAGTCCCGAAACGACAGAGGGGTGACTCGTTGCGGATGGATCTTTGAGTACCTGATGCAAAGCCGACTAAGCGTGTGGTTGGTATAAAGTGAGACGGAGTAACTTAGTAAAGTACGTTAGACAATGGCCAGCAGCAATGCCGGCGTAACCCTCTTGCGTAGCGTGTAAGTTTTGTAAATATGTAATTGAAAAATAAAGCGATAGTTACGAATGTGACACTTTCTCTCTCACTCCTCACGTCCCATCATTCGCGCCTCTTCGATCGAAAGTGCGTGGAAAATCAGTGGACGCGCCTCGCGCCGCGAACGTGTCGTAATGGCCGTAAAGATGGGATTATCTATTGGGAATAATGGCATCGCCGAATCCGGTGTGTGTGTGTGGGGGGGGGGGCAGACAGAGAGGCGAGTACCGTACACACGAGCGAGAGAGACAACAGCCGGCCGGGGGCGGGGCGGGGCGGGTCAACCCATACCTACCTATGGCTCGCGGGCAGGACCGTCGCCAGTTCGCACCTACAGTCCGCGTCGTTCGCGCCATGCAGGTGCCCCGTGCCTCCAGGACGCCGTCCAGGACGCCCTCCAGGATGGCGGCCCTCCCCGTCGTCGGCGCCGTCCTCGCCGGCCTGCTGCTCGCCGCCGCCAGCGACCCGGCTGCCCCGGGTACGTAGAGGACGAGGGGGAACATCACGCTGCCGAGAGCGCCACTGCGACGCGCGGCCCGTTCGTCAAAAGGTTCAAACTTTTGTCAGTGTTTAGCCGAGTTTGTCCGTTTTATTTTCAATGGGGCCGTTAAAGAGGTCTCTGGTCCCTCTATGTTAATGAAATTATGAGGCTTTTGAGACGTCGTTTTCAGAAAAATTAAAAGCATGCCTTCTAGGTCCAGATTTTTTTTTTTTAAATCCTGAGTAAAGCGAATGTTTGGTACAACCCTAAAAATCACCCCCCCCCTTTTTTTAAATAGTGAAATGGCAAACAGGAAACTGAAAGTCACGTTTGCCAGGACAGCACTTTCTCTGAGGCACACCTCTTATCGCTGGACGTCCGCACAGCACAGTGTTCTCTGTGCTTCCCGCGCTCACACTAGAAGGACCCTACTGGGGACACAAAGGACCGCCTTCATTCGGCCACCGGTACAGTCCCGTTCAGTGACCACTTGCCTAACTGTTCCATGGGACACTCCGGGCTTCACGCTGGCGCCCCGCCCCGCCCCGCCCCGCCCCGCCCCGCCCCGCCCCGCCCACAGCGACGTGCCCCGCCTAAGCAACGGAAAGCACAGAGACATCCGCCTGGCCCTGTGACCGTGAGCTCACGTGCTATTGTCTTTGGCCGGCACATATGCCGTATCGATATCTCGCCTTTGGTCCGTTCGATAAATCGCGATACAGTGGCAAAGAGCTGTCCTTATGGTTCACTGTAAAGCCACCTTGTTCGCACGCCAAAAAAATAAAAATAAAAAAAATAAAAAAATAAACACTAGTTGTTTTCATGTTTCCGCCCGGTGACTGGTTCGAAAATAACACTGAAATTAAATCACCATTTTCAAAATACATATTATTCGCAGTGTGTCCCATCCATACCACATCAAGCGGGTCAATCAGTACGTGATGGCTCGCACCCCTTCCCCTTTTACGCACGGACAGGCGGACCGACACACACACTCACACACACACACACACACACAAACACTCACTCTCTCACACACACACGCACGCACGCACACGCACGCGCGCGCACACCACACAGCGACCGACCTCAGAGCGACGAAGCACCGCGGTTTGCGCTGCGGTTACGATGGTCACTGCGCCGCCGAGAGAGTCGTCACTATTCCGCGCGACAGCGACTCTCGGCCTGGACAGCACAGTGCGTGGGGTATTGACACTGTTTCTCCGCAGACGACGACGTGCACTGGGACGCCGTGTCCGCCTTCCCCGGGGCGGAGCGCCAGGGCGCCATCCTGCAGGCGCTGTCCTTCGGCACGCTCAACGTCAGCCAGTCGCGGAGCGAGTGCGTGTGGCGCCGCCTGCAGGACTCGCAGGACGTGTGCCCCGACGGCGACCTCGCCGTGCACCTCTACACCAGGTACGCCCTGTGAGTGCGAGGGAGACAGACGCTCAGTGTACGGCACGCTCACGTCGTTGCAGCCCCAACTCGTCGCGCCTCGTCAACGTGTCCGAGGCCAACAGCCTGCTGCAGGGTGACTGGGACGCCCAGAAGCACACCATCGTCCTGGTGCACGGCTACGCCGGCGCCCACGACACCCTGCCCATGACGATCCTGCGTGACGGTGGGTGCACAGTGGGCCGGAGACTGGTGGGTGCAAGCAGTGTATCTGAAGCCAAGGTCGCCCTCCGCAGCGTACCTGGCGTCCGGCAGCTACAACCTGCTGGTGGTGGACTGGGCGCCGCTGGTGAGGATGCCGTGCTACCCCGCCGCCGTGCATAACGCGCCCCTGGCCGCGCGCTGCGTGGGCGGCGTGGCCCGCCTGCTGCGGGACTCGGGCGCGCGCGGCGACGCCTGGACCTGCGTGGGCCACTCGCTGGGCGCCCACGTCTGCGGCATCATGGCGGACAACGTCATGTTCCGCGTGCACAAGATCATCGGTACGTCTACCTCGCACCCACGCACAGTGGGCCAGCAGACCGGCGCAGGCGGCCAACAATCTAGACGCGTTTTGAGTTCCAGGGTCACTAAATAGGACTTGAACCGAACGTGTGACCCCACCATACGGTTTGGCGATCGTGTTTAAGTAAAAATAAATTTTAAAAATGGAACTCTACACCCCCTCCCCAGTCTTAATGGGGAGGCCTCCTGCTTTACTTCGGTGTTCGGGATGGGAACCGGTGCTATCAGGTAACTGGGGTTAATCCGATCCAGCGACTTCGATATCGTACGCCGGGGGACCCAGTAGGACCCGAGGACGCCGACACGCCTCAAACATGGGCAGAGTAGAGTAAGGCAGAGACGATAGAGAGACAGAGAAAGAAAGAAAGAGAGAGAGAGTAGTTTTGGGAGCTTTTGTTTGCGCAGGGTGGTCGGTACCCAATGTACCCCCGCTGTCCGGCGCTCCCAGACCCGAACATGCAGTCAGTGGGCCAGCTTCAAAGGACTTATCAACTCCATCCGACGAATCGGAATGGACCCACTCGCGACCAATTTCGAGTGGCTGGCTCGATCGGGGATCGAACCAGTGCCGAGGCCAATCCGCCGAAGCGGACTGCTTTTTAGACACCCGCGTGTAATGGCCTGGATTGAGCCTAGACCACTACACCACCCTGACTTGCACGTCTGCCGAGTGTCGGACGACGGGTTTGAGTCGCAGTGGGAGGAAGCCACTCGAAAAATGAAAGGAGACATGGGGACTCGATCCCCGGCTCTTCAGGTCGGGGTCGGACGTCTTAACGCCCTCAGCCACCACGGCTCATGTCTGACGCCGATTGAAGCGGGTTCTTGACGCGGGAACCAGGTCCGCCGACCCAAACAGAGACGGTTCAGACCTGGGATAATCAGGACTCAGTCCTACTGTGTGGTAGAGTCACACGTGCGGTTTGAGTCCCATTTAGCGACTCTACTTCCAACATAAGAGTGAAAAGTGATATGAATTGGTTGGAGTTACTCCGGAGAGTCGGTTAGTGGCCCCTATGGATGCGGCCTGGTGTGTGAATGGAAGTCGCCTCTTCGGCGACGTGTCCCCCAGGACTGGACCCGGCGCGGCCGCTGATCCGGCCGCAGAACAAGCACCGCCTGGACGCGGGCGACGCGAGCGTCGTGCACGTGATGCACACCAACGCGGGCCACTTCGGCGAGCTGGGCGCCATCGGCACGGCAGACTTCTGCATCAACGGCGGCCGCACGCAGCCCTTCTGCACGGCAGCCAAGAGTGAGTCCAGGACGCCGACGAGGCCGGCAGTGGGGCGCCATTCACAACGTGTACTCTGTGGCCCGCAGACCCGAACCTGTGCAGCCACCTGTCGTCCATCTGCTTCCTGGCCGACTCCATCGACGGCCAGAGCCCCCTTGAGGCGGAGCCGTGCGGAAGGCGTTGCCCCAGCGCCCGGCGAGCGCAGACCTCACACGCGCAGAACATGGGGCTGCCCGCGTCCCTGGGTCAGCACACCGCGGACAGGTAGGCCGCCGCCTCAGGAAAAAAAAAATCCCCCAAGTGTGGGTATTCGAACCTGCGATTCCGACTCGCAGTGCCTCCGGGACGTTCTGCGCGAGCACTGCGGTGGAGCCGTACTGCCAGCGGGAGCCCGGAGGCCGCGGACACCCGGGGTGCTGCCCGCCGCGGCACGCGTCCGAGACCACGACGGCGGCCTCCACGACCACGTCGACCACCACCACGTCGACCACCACCACGGCCAGCACGGTGGCCACCGAGGCGCCCACCGCCGCGGCCCCCACCACGCCCAGCGTCTACAAGGTGGGCGCCGCCCTGCCCACCACGACCACAGAGAAGCAGGCCGAGCCCACCACCGAGCCGCCGCCATCGCAAGGGTTCTTGCCCGTCACCGCCCCCGTCAGAGGTACTACCCTTCGGGTCAACACAATTTTTTTTTTTTTTTTTTTTTTTGTAAACTTTGGCTGTGGGGAAGCGATAGTTTTTCGCCGCCATTCATAGCTCGCAAGTCTGGGAAAAATGAGAACCGCTGTCCTAGCTCAAGCAGGTCCCGTCGACGAAGCCTCCGCCGCCGCCGTGACCAGCTCGACGACTGGCCCCACGCCCGTCGCCGCGTCGCCCGTCAGGTTCCCGTCGACGCTCGCGCCCGCCGAGGACGCGGCAGCACCCAGTGACCCCCAGGCCCCCGACGGAATGCTGCCGCCGCCGCCGCCGCTGCCGGACTGGAAGCCCATCGTGTTCGTGGCGCCGGCCGAGGCGGCCGCGGAGCAAGCCGAGCAGGCCGTCGTCCCGGTGCAGCGACCGTCGGAGCCCCTGCTGCCGGGACGGTGGTCCCCGGAGGCGGACAGGCAGGCCGCGGCGCCGCTGACGCCGCAGCGGTGGACGCCGCCGCCGGTGACGGTGCAGTCCGGGCCGGTCGACGCTCTGCCCGTGAGGTGGCCGTCGGCGACCCCGGGGCCGCTGCATGTGACGCCCGGGGTGCACGTCGTCATGCCATCCAACGACTCCTCGCTGTGAGTGTCTGGTGGACAGTCCCGCAACGCCTTGGAGTGCAGGCTGACTGTTTGCCTGCCGACAGGTACGAGGAGCCTCCGGTGACGGAGGGCCCCGTCTTCGCCGTGTACTCCACCAGGACGCCGCTCTCGGCGCCGCCCTCCCCCAACGCCGTCGTCGTGGTCATGGCGGACTCTGGCGTCCAGCAGCCGCAACACGACATCAGAGACAACCTGATCGAACCCTCGACGAACCATTTCGAGACCACGCCGGCAAGGCCAGCCGCCATGGACCAGGTAAGAAGCGGGTCGCGGCGAGAGGCGAGAACGGAGGGCGCAAAGTCAATACAACCGATGTTCGCGTCGCCCAGGAGATGGTGGCCATGATGGAGATGAGCCCGCCGCCGCCGGAGCCTGTCCTGGTGACCGGGTTCCCGTCGCCGTCGCCGCCGCCCCCGGAGCCCGCCGCACCGGAGGAGCCCGGCATGATCCCGGCAGCGGGGTCGCCGACGGGCGCGTGGCTGCCCATGGTCATGCTGCCCCCCATGCCCTTCTCCGTGGACGCCTGGGCCCTGCGCTACAAGGACAGGCTGGCCAGGCCGTCGGCCGTGCGCAGGACCAGCTTCCGGAAGAAGGTCTACGACTAGGACTCTGACCTCGCCGACCAACTGACGAACCGAGCGATATTGTGTCGCCGAACGAGGCACGACTGACTTCCCTCTGCCATGCTGTTACCAAAAAAAAACAAGTCTATTTATTTCTCGTGTAGCCCAGTATTTATATTAGTAAGTCTAAGGCCCTGTTTCTGAAATAAATAAAAACACACAGAAAAAAAAATCCATTTAATTTTAGCCTCCTACTACCGGTGACTACCTTGGCCCGCGGGATTTCCTCTCCGATGCAAGTCTGCGGCGCAGGCGTGTCTCTCGCCTCCCCACTGCGGGCCGTGCGCCGTGCCGTGCGCCACTTTGTGGTCAATAGAGCCACACACTGCGCGCGGGGCTTGATGAGCTCGGCGGCGTGGCGGGGGCGTGGCGGGGGCGTGGCGGGGGCGTGGCGGGGGCGTGGCGGGGGCGGCCGGGGGCGGCCGGGGGCGGCCGGGGGCGGTCCGCTCCCATCCCATACGACTTTTATAGCCCGACGGCGACCTGGCCAGGCTGCCCACTTTGGCCCCTAGGCCCCTTGGGCCGCCGCCAACCAGGTCGCCGACCTGGCCAATAGTCACGCCTAGTCTCGCCGCGTCGCCTAACCTCTTCTTCTTCTTCTTCTTCTTCTTCTTCTTCTTCTTCTTCTTCTTCTTCTTCTTCTTCTTCTTCTTCTTCTTCTTCTTCTTCTTCTTCTTCTTCTTCTTCTTCTTCTTCTTCTTCTTCTTCTTCTTCTTCTTCTTCTTCTTCCTCTTCTTCTCTGGGCGAGGTGCCAGTCGGCGGAAGTGACGCCCTGGGGACGCGCACGCCCCGCCCCGGTAGAGCCAGTCAAAATGTGACAATCCCGGGATTCGATCCCCCGATCTGATTGTCGAATACCAACGCCATTCCGCAAACTTTTTTTTTTTTTTTTCCCTTCTTCTTTAAGTATTATACTTGGCCACCAAAGCCTCACGAATGGAGCCGGGTGAGGCAGCGGGTTCGAGCCGCGATGGGATAACCAGTCGAAAAATAAGGAGATGTGTGAGGAATCGATCGCCCGACCCTCGAGTCGAGAACCGATGCCTCAGTTTCCTTGGCCACCTCGGATTATATGCCGCGGTCGGTAAGCGGAGAATTAAGCGCCTCTATGATTTGATGGTTTAAACCGCACTTGATCAGGCGATCGATTCCCTGTTCTGCCAAACCTTTTCTAATGTCTTTTCTTGTGCGGTTCAGACCATATACACAGTGCCGTGTTGCTACCCCCTGCTCCGTCGCCGCGCAACACTCGCGGAACGAGTCGACGGTGCGATGAATAGAAACCTAGCCTAACCCATCCCTGACCCCCGCCGCGCCGCGCCGCCACCCCGTCGGGCCGACAGGACGCTTTGGGGTGGCGGTGGGGGCTGCTGGCGCGCGCACCCTCGGCACGCCGACCAGCCCGGCGCAGCCCGGCGCAGCGCGCAGCCCCAGTCCCGCCGCCGGCCCGGTGCTGTTCAGGACGCCAGACCGTCACAGGGTGGTGTCTCTCGGCGCGGACGTCATCATCGTCGTCGTCGGCGAGCCCTCCCAAGCGCGCCGCGGCGTGGAGGCGTGACGGCTGCCCCCGGAGCGCTATCTCGGACGCAAACGTGGAGGCCCCGGGGACCCCGAGGAGGATCTGCCGCAACCGGAGGAGGGGCCCCGCCGCCAGGACCCCCGCCGTCCGGACAGTGCCGCGGCGTTCCGTCAAGGACGAGACCGACGTGCGGATGGTGGCGTTCAGCGGCGCCGTGGTCTGAAGCCGAGCCAGCTCGGAGCAGCAGCAGCCCGTCGCGTGGCGCGTAGCGCCGCACCACATCAGGTGAGGCAAAACAGGAGCACCGCTCTTTTCTCCTTTTTTTTTTTTTTTTTTTTTTTTTTTTTTTTTTTTTTTTTTTACAAAGTTGGTTTGTGAATCTTAGTCCGGGCCCATCAAAAGCACGCAAAAAAAAATTCACATTTTTTTAATTATTTTTTTTACAAAAAAAAATCTCATTCAACGAACGTTAATGAAAGCAGATGATACTCGTTTGGTTTTCTTTCGATGATATTCGTTTGGTATTGTCGTGTGTTTATTATAGCAGTGCCGCGCTGCATCGCTATCGTCCGAACGAGGCCGAGCTGGCGCCGAAGTCGGCACGAGCTGAGCAGAGCCGAGGCCCGCCCGAGTCACCCTTTGTGACGTGGCAGGCGGGGAGGGATTGTCAATTTTCCGCGCAGGCGCGAGGAGGGGGTGCCATTGTTTACGCCCGGCCGCTGCGCGGATGAGCGACAGCCAGGCAGACATGGTCCGCCCCTTACTGCCCGCTCCTACTAATATCTATAGTAAAAGCAAGCTGACACCTTCATGTGTATAGTAGTTTTAAGTATGTTGAAATGAAATGTGAGGTGTGAAGGTATCATCTGCTAAAAAAAACGTTTGTGAACCTTAGTCCGGGCAGGGAAGCACCGCAAACATTCCTTTTTTTTTTTTTTTTTTTTTTTTTTTTTTGGACTAAAGAGGTTTGTGAACCTTAGTCTAGTCACGGTCGTGACCCCACGACGGAGCTCGTGGCAAAAACAACGAAAAGGGAAACCCTGCTCCCCCCGGCGGTGGCATCCGATATTAATGTCGCGGCGTCGCGGTGCTCAATACTGCATAGCCGGCCCGTCTGACTGGCGGGGCAATCTTATCGCAGTGACACCGCCAGCCAATCAGCGGCGCCGGCAGATGGGCGGCTCAGGTGGCAGGCGCGCCTTGCGGCGCCGCGTGGAGCGCCTGCGGACGCGAGATAGGCAAGCCCGCAACGCGCCTGCGCGCTCCATTGCCTACCGGCCGGGCGCTCCAGGCCGCGGAGCGAGGGAGGGCCACGGCAGCGCTCCGTCCCACTGCGAGGGCGAGTAGCGACCACAGATGACGCATCTGATTTCCCCGCGACTCTGCAGGAGCGCGCCAGAAAGCACGAGGAATCGCTGGTTAGGTCGCACAGCTTGCGTAGAAGCAACCGCGGGCCGTCGGGGGGAAGGGGGGGCAGGCCGGGCGGCTGTCATGACGGTCTCCCTCGCACGCGCGGGGTTTCCCTGGACGAGAGGGAGAGAGAGAGAGAGAGAGAGAGAGAGAGAGAGAGAGAGAGAGAGAGAGAGAGAGAGAGAGAGAGCACCCGAAGGTGCTGTCGGGCGGCGTCCCAACGCGGCCAGGGGCTGTACGATGACCAGGCACCCAGCCGTCGTCGTCGTCGTGGCGGCATTCCCAAGTCCATCGCGGGCCAAAGAGCAAGGTGGGACTCTGGCTAAATGCGGCCGACCTTACTGCCGCCCTGCCTGCCACCCTTCCCACTGTGCCGTCTATAACGGGGCGCTAACCTAGCGCTCGTGGGGCGCCCGGACCGGCCGCCTGGACCCACCCGCGGTCCGGGACCCGTCCCCGGCAGACCCCAGCAGGCCCGCTCCCTTCTCTCGCCAGCAGCTCGATAAAATCAGACTTTCCGCGCGAACTGGTCTTCCGGAAGACCAACACTCCGGGCATTATTCTCGCGCTAAAAAAAAAGGGGAAGAAGGTCCAGCGATGAAAGAGGATGATATCAACGTCTGTCTGTCTGTCCGTCTGTCTGTCGAAGGAAGGGCCTGAGCCAAGGCGGTGACGCAAGGCGCAAGACCCACACTCTCTGATTGGCCGACCGCGGCGGGGCCTGCGCGCTGCGCACAGTGGACCAGAAGTCCGGCGGGAGGCCATTTTTCACAGTGTGCACCGCGACCGTCGCGACCGTCGCGACTGACTAGCGACCAGGGCGGTTCGAGCATCAATCATGGGCCGCCTGTGTGGAGCCTCGTGTCACGCCAAAGACATCGCCGTCCCGAGCGTATCGCCTTTCGAGCGGCCTGCACTCACACCAACCAATAACAACACGCTCCTTCACTTTGAATTTTTTTTTTTTTCGGAAAAAAAATAATCTGGAGTTGCTTGTAGGTTTTTGAAGCGTGGAGAGGACAGCTGGAGGTCAGCCATATATGCGGCTGGTGGTAGCTTGATATCGGGCCACGTGTATCTACACTACAAAAGGGGGCTTCCCAATCGAATATGCGTCAGGAATACTGTATACATGGACACAATGCGGCGCGAAGCCCACACACACTCGGACAATACATATGTCTGTCTCTGTCTGTGTCTGCCTGTCTGTTTCTCTCTCCCTCTCTCTCTTTCACACACACACACGTGTCGCGCGTGGCTGCGGACGTCCTGGGGGCGGCAAAACTCGACGCTTCTAATTCGAGCCCCTTTAATCCCCGCGTGGCGTGGCGTGGCGGGGCGTGGCGGGGCGGGGCGTGGCGGGGCGGGGCGGGGCGGGGTGCGGTCGCATGGGTGAATGCACCGCTGCAGGCTGGCCGGCTGGCCCACTAGGCCGGGACACTGACGCAGAGGAAGGGCTGCTCCTGGCGCTGCCCGCGTTGCGGTGATCAAGGTCTCTGATAGCCTCGTCTCTGCCGAGCAGGGTCGATGGGGAGGGGGAGGGGGAGGGGGGGACTTCCCTCTGGTTCCTCCGCCCTGACAAAGAAAGCAACGACGTCCATGAGTCCATGGACAGCCGAGATAATTGCAGTTGAACACACAGTAAACTTCATCAAAGAAAAGTAAAACAAAAATCTTAGCAAAGTCTTTGTAGACAGTGTAAACACTGCGGCGGCACTGCCTGTCATTGATGGCGCTGTGCTGCCGCGGCGTTGGTGACGTCATCGGGCGGCGCGCCACCACAGCAGCGCCCCTATTCAAGCTTTCAAGCCTTTAGCGGGGGCGGTGGAGCGAGTTCCGCAAGCTGCCCGATGACGTCTGACGTCTCGGGCTACACTCACACAATGGGTTGATGCGAGCCGCGGCCTTGCCACTCCGCACCGCCTCGTTCCTCGCGAGGCGTACCCTCTCCAGCGGGGCGGAAGCGAAGGCGGGCGGGCGGACAAGGCAGGCTCGCGACCCACTGAACCGCCACGTCCCCGGTGACACACTGCCACCCCGCACCTTGCTCGTGTCCTCTTCCTCCTCCTCCTCCTCTTCCTCCTCCTCCTCCTCTTCCTCGCCGTCGGCATGCCGTCCTCTGATGACTCTTCCAAGGCCGCTCAATGGGCCTGATTGCGGACAGAACAAGCAGCATAACGGCTGCGGTGCGGACATCAAAGGAGGGAAAGAAAACACCGGCGTGGGAGCCGCGCAGCCGGCGGCGCGTGCTGCGGGTGTCCCTTCCTGTCTCCCTCGCACCCACACGGTGCGCCCCGTGAGTGCGATAGAGACAGAGCGACGGAATCAGTGAGCGGGCCGCGCCACGCGCGGTGCTGGAGGCGGTGGTGGTTTCGCTCGTCAAGGGGTAGCGCGTCAGCCCAGCGGGAGATCGCGTTCGCGTCCGCGTTCGGCGCCCTCGGCTGGCTTCGGCTCCCTCCGGAGCCCCTCGGCGCGCGCTCGGCTGCGCTCGGCTGCGCTCGGCCGGACTCGGGCCGCTCGGAGGGCGTTCGACTCGTTGGACTCGCTACCGGAAGAGGGGGCCGGCCAGGCTCGGCGAGGGCGTCGCTCCGACGGGCTAGCCGGCAGTGAGGCAGGCAGTGCGTCCAGGGGCTGGCTAGGGCTGGCGCGGCGAACCCCTGGGAACCTGCGCCGCTTCCAGATCGACTGCCGCCCCAGGCCAGGGCCACGTGCCCTGTGAGAGGCCCTGCAAGGGACTGAGGGGGGCCCCGCCGGGGGGCGGCCGCGGGCCCTATCCAGGGCCTCGCCGTGGGCACCAGGGCAGCAGACACGTCCACCAGGTGGACCGCGGACCCGTGGATGAGGGTCCACCACTACAGCAACGATGGAGGTGAGAGGCGGCGCGGGGGCGGCGCGTGGGCGGCGCGGGGGCAGCGAGGTGGAGGGCGAGGTCAACAACCCTCACCGCGCACCTTCCTTTTCTGCTGCTTCACGGTCTTCAGCTCCTCCATGACGGATTGCAGGCCCACTGATGTCCCGGTCCGAGTCCGGCGGGGCTGGCGGGGCTGGCGGCGCGCGGGGCTCCCTGGGCGGCGGCCTGGGGGGCCTGGGGGCGCTGGGCGGCGTGCGGCGGGCCTCCTCTCGGCCCCAGGACAGCATCAAGGGCCTCAAGAGCTGGCTCTCCCGCAACCTGCTGCTGCTGGCCACCCTCGTCGGCGTGCTGTGCGGCGTCCTGCTGGGTGAGTCCCGCTGTCAGTTACAGCCAATCACCCCGTTCCTTTTTTTTTGGCGGGAAGTAGGCGAAGCGCCGACGGGGAAACAACTCAAAAATTTTCTGCACGTTTTAGAAAATTTGTTAATTTTTTTAAATTTTTTTTTTTTTTTGCATTTTTGTAAAATTGCAATTTTTTTCAAAGTTGCCAAAATTTGAGAATTTTTTTAAAATTTGTTCAAATTAATCAATTATTCCTACAAAAAAATATTTTTAATTGAGGCGCGTGCGAGAGAGACAGCGCGACGAGAGCATTGTTCGACACCCGCCTGCTCCAAGCTCTAGGCGGTGGGCGCGGGCGCTGCTTGGCGGGCTTCGGGAATCGATTGTGTTCCCTGCAGGGAGGTCCGAGTCCGGCTTCTTGATTCTCACAGTGTCCATATACCCTACCCCCCAGTTCCCTACTCACTGACTGATTTCCCATCGGTTCGATGAGGCCCTTCCCGACGTGCTAGAGCCTTGCGGTTTTTTCCATTGGACGCGGCGTGCCCACAAACATTCGGAAAAAAATTGCCAAAAAGGCGAAAAAAGGGGCGGATCCAGGTCAAAAACCGAAAAAAGGGGGGTAAAACGGAGAAGGGGCCCGGTTTCGAAAAAAAGCTTCAGACGAAAGTCGTCCGTCTCGTCGAGGAGGACGAAAGCCACCCTCGGGCGGGCTCGTACCTCCAACCGTTTTCGAGATATTTCGAAAAAACCGCGCCGAGGGGGTGGGGGACACCTTCCGGCCCCGAAAAGGGGCACAAGGAGGCGGAAATCGTGGGGGGTCAAAGCGAGGCGATTGTAGGGCTGGGCGAGACCTTTCTTCCGGTGAAACCCGATTTCGAAAATCTCGCACCGTTTTCGAACGAGGGGGGTTTTTCTTTTCGAAAAACTCGGCACTCGCGCCGTGACGTCATCCGCCGTGCGATGTTCTTCATTTTTATTTGTATATTGCGTCTCGACGAGATCTACAACTTTTGCTTCACACTTTTTCTCGTCCGACGCCCCGTTCACCCGGGAGGGGCGTTGCAAGCTTTTCCGAGCGCCGCCCCTGGCTGGCGGCGCGGCGCCGGGGAAAAGGAGAGGGGAGAGAGTGCTCGCCGCTCCACACGGCTCTGCTCAGCGAGGCGGCGTGGCGGAGTGGGTTGAGGTTCAGTCGGCGGAGCGGAAGGTCTGCGGTTCGACTCTCGCTCGGGGCTTGAACATTTTCTTTTTTTTTTAAATCTCGCAAGTGTCGAGAGAGATGTAGCGCCTCCGCGCCGCGCCACGCCGCAGCTCGTCGCCGCGGAACTGGAGAAAAGAGACGGATAAAAAAATGTCTCGGCCGCTCGGCGCCGGACCTTCCAGCTTAAGGGTAGGTTAGACCAATAAATAAAGGGAGTGTCTGAAGGCCAATGTGGTTTAACCTTCCGAATCCCAAGCAGGATAGGTTAGACCAAAAGTGTTACAGGGTAGGTTAGACCAGCGAGATGACCCAGGGGGTGGGTGCCAAGGGTGGGAGGGACCAAGGTGGGCCTAACCTAACGTGCAGAGGGTAACTAAGGATAGGTTAAACTAAAAGCCTCACATGGTTAGGTTAGACCAGCCAGACGACCCAGGGGGTGGGGGCAAAGGGGAGGGGGGGACCAAGTTGGGCCTAACCTAACGTGCAGAGGGTAACTAAGGATAGGTTGGACCAAAAGTGTTACAGGGTAGGTTAGACCAGCCAGACGACCCAGGGGGTGGGTGCCAAGAGTGGGAGGGACCAAGGTGGGTCTTACCTAACGTGCAGAGGAAAACTAAGGATAGGTTAGACCAAAAGTGTTACAGGGAAGGTTAGACCAGCCAGACGACCCAGGGAGTTAGGGCAAAGGTTGGGGGGGACCAAGTTGGGCCTAACCTAACGTGTTGAGGTTAACTAGGGATAGGTTAGACCAAAAGCCCCACAGGGTAGGTTAGACCAGCCATACGACCCAGGGGGTGGGGGCAAAGGGTGGGGGGGACCAAGTTGGGTTTAACCTAACGTGCAGAAGGTAACTAAGGATAGGTTAGACCATAAGCCTCGCAAGGTAGGTTAGACCAGCCAGACGACCCAGGGGGTTGGGTGCCAAGGGTGGGAGGCACCAAGGTGGGCCTAACCTAACGTGCAGAGGGTAACTATAAGGATAGGTTAGACCAAGAGCCTCACAAGGTTAGGTTAGACCAGCCAGACGACCCAGGGGGTGGGTGCCAAGGGTGGGAGGGACCAAGGTGGGCCTAACCTAAAACGTGCAGAGGGTAACTAAGGATAGGTTAGACCAAAAGTGTTACAGGGTAGGTTAGACCAGCGAGATGACCCAGGGGGTGGGTGCCAAGAGTGGGAGGCACCAAGGTGGGCCTAACCTAACGTGCAGAGTGTAACTATAAGGATAGGTTAGACCAGCCAGACGACCCAGGGGGTGGGTGCCAAGGGTGGGAGGGACCAAGGTGGGCCTTACCTAACGTGCAGAGGATAACTAAGGATAGGTTAGACTAAAAGCCCCACAGGGTAGGTTAGACCAGCGAGATGACCCAGGGGGTGGGTGCCAAGGGTGGGAGGGATCAAGGTTGGCCTAACCCAACATAACCAGCGGAATGACGTGGCGGCTACCGGCTAGCTTTTCGGAGAAGGCGCCGTGGCAGAGTGGTCAGAGCGGTCGGCTGCATAGCGGGTGGTGGCGGGTTCGACTCCCGAGATCTGGGTCATCATGGTTTTTCTTTTTGCGAAAAAAAAAAGAAAACTTTGACCTCATGGGGCAGTGGGGGAAAAAAATAGCTGCGGAAAAAAATGATAACTCGGTGGCTATAAAAATAAAGGGCACCTTTTTCCATCCAGTGAGATGATGCGGCGTAGCGTATAGTGGTGACAGCGGACGGTTGCGCTCGGGTGTCATATTGTTTTTCTTGGCTATAAAACGGGTGAGATATCTTTCACGATAGGATATTTATTATAAGATCTGTCGCGATAGGGTAAGAATCTGTCGCGATAGGGTAAGATCTGTCGCGACCCGGTTAGGTTAGGTTAGTATGGGTTGGCCCTGGTGCTATACCAGCCGCGCACCTTATCTTCAGCCCTGTGATGAGTCGGGTCCTCCGAATGGCCCTGCCAAGGGGGTTCCACACACTACGGCCCGCCTCGCCGCCTCCGCGCCGCGCCATGCCGCACAGCTCGTCGCCGCGGAAGGAGGGAGAGAGACGGAGAATGTCTCGGCCGCCCGGCACCGTATCTTATAACGAGGCGACGTGGCGGAGTGGACAGAGGGCCCGGGTGCGGAGCGGAAGGTTGGGGGATCGAAGCCCGGTCGGAGCAATAACGTTTTTCACGGCCTGTGCCCTATTAAAAGGGGCTCGAAGGACCCACGCACCAAGACACACACACACACAGACACACACACCCACACAGACACTGCGGCACAAAAAAAAACACCCAGAGCCCCGGAAGGGGGAAAAAGGCAGGCCGAAGGCCTGCCCCAGCGTGGCCCGAAGGGCCACGCACCGGGGGGTCTGGGGGGGCGGAGCCCCCCCAGCGAGCGAAGCGAGTCACTCCAGTAGTGGCGGCCGAGGGACCGCCGAGGGTGACAAGGCAACAGCTGCCGTCAACAACGGAAACACTCGCCAATTTCTGCTCCCATTCAAAAGCCAAATTCGGCTACTGCATGTCTGTATGTAGGCCAAGCTTCGATTTTCGGCTTGAAGTTGCCAGCCTTTTCAACGAAGCAACTAAAATCATAAACACGCGTGCACCGGCCCGAAGCACGACGCATGAAACGATTCGTGTGCCTCTCACACCCGTGGGGCATGCCGTACAGGTGCGAGAGAGACAGAGCGACGAAAATGCATCTCGGAATCAGTCTGCCTCTCGTAATGGATGGGCACGTGCACCGCAACAAGCGACAGCAGACAGCGGCGATGGATCGATACCAGAGCGATGCCAGCGCGTCGGTCTGTTGGTCTGGACCGTCTGTCTGCGTGCCTGTCTGTCTGTCAATCCGTCCGCACCGTTTCGCTCTCCGAATCGTCTCTCTTATCCGGGGTGTGCCTGCGCGCCGCGCGTCTCTGTACGACCCTTGACGTCACGGCGTCCCACCGCCCGGCGGCGGCGTGCTTAACCGAAAAGCAGGAACGGATTTTGTTTACACTCGCCGTGTGTCGCCCCAGCCCGGCCGCCTGTCTGACCGCCTGCGGCGGGACGGCCAGCCGGACAGCCAGGCAGGCAGACAGGCGGCCGGGCAGACGAGCAGGCAGACTGCAGTGCCTTGGCTAGCGACCAACGTGACGGTCGCTGCGTCAGGGGCGGGCAGACTTGCACGTGGCCAGGCTTTTTATGCAAGGGTGCTTTTTGCTTCACACGGCAGGGCGTCCCTGCGGGGCGGCGCACGAGTGCGAGAGAGACAGAGCGACTCTGTTTGCGGACGGACATTCCGTCTGAATGAAACCAAGCCATAGATTGGCCTCTCTCTCTCACTCCCGCGGCGTCCCTTGCAGGCGAGAGAGAGAGAGAGAGAGAAAGAGAGAGAGAGAGAGAGAGAGAGAGAGAGAGAGAGAGAGAGAGAGAGAGAGAGAGAGAGAGAGAGAGAGAGAGAGAGAGAGAGAGAGAGAGAGAGACGAAGCGCGGCGGAATCAGTCCGCTGGCGTCCCGCCCCGCCTGTAGCTGAAACTCGAACGGACAGGACAGGGTGGTGGTCCCGCAATGCAGCCGATCGTCTCGCATTGTCTCTCTCGCGACGGAGACGGCGCGTTCTGTACAGTGCGGCGTTGCTGGCACGTCTCGCCAACGTGTTGCCAGGCTTCCTGTTTTCGTCCTCTGACACAACTTCCCCGGCATTGCCTGCCAGTCCCGTATGAGAATTTCGGTCGTTCGTGTTTTTTCTTTGCGACCGTTGGAGCCGTTGAGGCAGGTCGCGGTGTCACTGGCTTGGCAGCGAGTGGACTCCACTTGACCCCATAATCCCCGCGACCAATCAAAACAGAGTTGTCAGGTTCCCGGCGGTAGAGCTGCCAGAACTCGCCAGAACCCGACGCCAGCATGTCAAACAACTTGAATGTAACGCACGGTGGCAAGGGATGCCTCGTTCCAAGGGCGGTCCATTAGACCCGAGTGCTTTGTAAGGGCCGCACAAGCCGAGACGCGTCCAGAGTCACCGTGCGGCTCTCACCTCTGACGGTGCGACTGAAGAAAAAGCGCGGGTTCAAAACCCTGATCGATTCGCGTTTCGAATAGGGAGCAAGCGCTGCCGCTCGCCGGGTGCCGGAGCAACCCAACCCTCCAACCACGCCGCGTGTGGGGAAGGCTGCCACTTGGGCAGGGCGCGCAAACTTAACATTCTGAAGCGATTTTTTGACTATTTTGGAAACGGTTAGATTTTTTTTTAAATCAAAAAGGTTGTGCTTACAACTTAAATTAAAAATTCAATTAAAAATTAAAGCTATCCTTTGCACATATTTTTTTAAAATCTCTGTTCAGTTGCAAGATATTGCCCAAAATGTCAATAAATGTTAATTTTGGCTGCCGGGCCCAAGCCCAAAGTCGCAAACTTGACTCCCACTTCTGGCTTGAACCGGTCATTCCGTGACGCAATTCGGCGTCAGCCCTCGCTCTGGGATTAATGTGACAAAGTGATAACACACTCCGGTTCTTGGTCTTCCCCCCCCCCCGCCCCGCCCTGTCAGCTGTGAGCAGGCCTGCCCCAAGCCCGGGCTGGACGGGTCGATAGCGGCGGGGTGGGGGGCGTACCCAACAAAGGGGTAGCCTTGCTGTTGGCCGTCACGGACGCCGTGAGGCTCGCCGCCAGCCACGTCAGGGATGAGGATACTTTACCCTCTCCGTGTGACGCAGGGTTGTCGCTGCGGCCGCTGGACCTGCACGATGACTGGGTGCTGCTGCTGTCCTACCCTGGGGAGCTCTTCATGCGGCTCCTCAAGCTCATGATCCTGCCGCTGGTCATCGCTTCGCTCATCGCAGGTAAGCGGGAGGAGATCGGCTTACGGCTAGTGACTGAATGAATGAATAAATGAATGGATGGCTGAACGAATGGCTGACTAGATGAATGAATGAATGAATGGCTAAATGGATAGTTGGATGAATGACTAAATGGATAGTTGAATGAATGACTAAATAGATGAATGACTAAATAGATGAATGACTATACGAATGAATGTCTAAATGAATGGATGACTGAATGAATGAGTGAATTTATAAAATAGGTGAAATAATGGAACGTGTGGATTAGAATGAGTGGATCAGAGGAATGAACGAATTCATAAAACTGATCTGACTCGGTATTTGAACCAGGCACCTCCCGCCTGAACGCGCGCATGAACGGCCGCATCGCCCTCCGCACGCTGGTGTACTTCGCGCTGACGTCGCTGCTCAACGCCATGCTGGGCATCGTCCTGGTGCTCGCCATCCACCCCGGCGACCCGCTGGCCTTCGGCGAGGACAGCCGGGACGGGCCGCCCCTGGACTCCAGGGACACGAGGGACCCGCGGGACCGCGCGCAGGTCATGGACGGCCTGCTCGACCTCGGAAGGTAGGCGGCGCGCCAGTTGGACAAGGGTCACTGGACTGTCATAGCAGTGTTCTCATGGCTTCTGTGCACTGCCGCTTCACCTCGGAAAGCACATCGGGAATCTAGTGGCATGGTGTCTTAGAAAGGAGGCAGAGAGTCCGCCCGACCCTGTCCCGCCACCCTGGGCTGTCGCCTCAATTGTGGCCAGTTCCACGCTCTGGTTGTCTAAGAATAGGCCTTCGGTCTCGTGGCGTTGGACTGTACCTCTTGAAGGCGCCACTGTTCATGAACCGGCGCTGTCTTCCGCCCGCTACAGTCAAAAGCAAAAGTTTCTCCACACATCCTTCGGTCCTTCGACTTGGGATGCCTAGTCAACGAGCAGGCGAGCCGGGGTTGCAGCCTCGCTCGTCACTCTGACCCCTGCCCACTGCTTACGACAAACGTCTTTTTACAGAAACCTCTTCGCAGACAACCTTTTCCAAGCAGCATTCCAACAGGTAAATGGCGCACAAAAGAAAGTAAGCCAAACCAGAGAGGCCCATTAGAGTTGCCCGAATCGCCTTTTTCTTGACGAATGCCCAACTACTCCTTAGCCCGCACTATCGGTAGAGTGTGCGGGCGCTTTGAATGTGAACGCCTCTCTCGCACCCGTGCGGGTAGCCCCATGAGTGCGAGAGAGACCGCCGCCACACGTATCTCGGCCACGCTGCCACGCTCCGCACGGCCAGCCACTCCCCCGGCTGACGCAGGCTGACGCAGGCTGACGCGGCCTATGTCCTGTTGCAGGTGCACACGGTGTACGTCCCCAAGGAGGAGCCGGTATCCCCGACGGCCGCCACCACCCAGGCCTACCCCGCCGTGGCCGCGCTCACGGCCAGCACGGCCGGCCTGGAGATGAAGCGCTCTCTCAAGTACAGGTACACACAAAAACACCACTTAGAGGATCGATCCGTCGCTACCTCACGCGTCGGGGACTCCCCTCGCGCGAGGGGTATGGACGGACGCGCTGTGACGGGGGGCCGCCGGGTTGCAGGGACGGCACCAACACCCTGGGCATCATCTTCTTCTGCTTGCTGTTCGGCACCGTGCTCAGCACCATGGGCAGCAAGGGCAAGGTGGTGGTGGACTTCTTCTGCACCATCTACGAGGTCATCATGAAGATGGTGTCCGGCATCATGTGGTGAGTGGCACAGTGGGCCGACGCTGGCTGGCGCGCTGGCGCCCTGCTTGACGGCGTGCTCTGCGCAGGCTAACCCCGGTGGGCGTGTGCTCCGTCATCTGCGGCAAGATCCTGTCCGTGGACGACCTTGCCGTCGTGATGGCGCAGCTGGCGTGGTTCATCCTGACGGTGGTGGTCGGCGTGCTGCTGAACCAGCTCATCATCATGCAGCTCATCTACTACGCCTTCCTACGCAAGAACCCCTACCGCTTCTACGCCAACCTGTTCCAGTCCAACCTGACGGCGTTCGCCACGGCCTCCACGTGAGTCCCCGCGGTGCTGGGTGCTGGCGCGCCCCGGCGTGGCGTTGCGTGTGACGTGGTCTGTGCGTTGCAGCGCTGCCGCCCTGCCCATCTCCATGCGCACCATGGACCGCCTGGGCGTGGACCCGCGCGTCACCCGCTTCGTGCTGCCCATCGGCTGCGCCGTCAACATGGACGGCACCGCGCTCTTCATCGCCGTGGCCACCATCTTCATCGCGCAGATGAACTACATGACGCTGGGCTGGGGCGACCTGGCCACCGTCTGGTGAGTGTCACCGCAGCGAGGACTGCGCCGGGCCCGGGCCCACTGTTCGCCCGGTGACTGACGTGCTCTGTTGCAGCCTCACAGCCACGGCGGCCTCCATGTCCTCGGCCAGCGTGCCCAGCGCGGCGCTCGTGCTGCTGCTCATGGTGCTGTCCACCATCGGCATCCCGGCCGGGGAGGCGTCCCTGCTGTTCGCCGTCGACTGGTTTGTGTGCGTGTCACATCGATCACGTCGCCCCATAGCGACGTCTTTCCCTTCACGGCCTCTGCCTTATTCTGCTGCAGCGATCGTGTGCGCACCACCAACAACTGCCTGGGGGACCTGTACGCCGCGGCCGTGGTGGAGCACCTGTCCAAGGCCGAGCTGGAGTCGCCCGACGGCGAGGCCCTCAACACCGCGGTACGGCCCAAAACGAAAAAAGACAAACTATATGTTTTATAAATTATGAAACGACAACCTAGAAAGAACCCGAACAAAACGCCGTCGTTGGCCCTGTTTTCAACATCGCGGTGCTTTCCAGGAGTTCAACGGGGTCGGCACGTTCGTGGAGGACGGCGACGCGGACCTGGAGGCCGCCATGGAGAAGACACCCGGCCTCCACAACGGCTCCATCAAGAAGTAGAGTGCGAACCGCGAGTGTGACCAGCAACGAACAATTCAACTCTGACTGATAAAAAACGTTTAGGTTTAGGTTGCCGCCCTAGGCGCCGTGCCCCAGTAGATGTCGCTGGCGACAGGGAAAGGAAAAGACTGCTGTCTTTGACTGAGAGAAGGAGCTTGTCATTTTGTGATTTTATCAGTTTATTTTTTTTTAATCCTTGGGTCAGACGGAGGACGTTAGCACCCCTTGCAAAGTAGGCAATCAAACTCTGGCCAGACACCCAAGGTGACTAGAGTGGTGCTTAAACAAGTGCGTTATTGTACTTCTTAGTCCACACCGTTGGACGAACACCGACCAAAGAGGTGCTGTTCTCGAACACATATTTATGGGCTGTGTTTTTGTTTTCCCGTCGGGAAAAAATAAGAAGAAAAAGCTGGATTTATTTTCCCCGGAGCGCCGTGTAATCATTCGATGTGCCACAGGTCGTCATCGTTATGAGAATCTAGAAAAACTCAGCGAACCCTTTAAGAATACTGTGGAACTTTGGCGCTGGAGAGAGGTGGGGAGAGCAGCTTCAATAGCAAGTGTGAGCTTTAGCTGGTCTCGAGCCACATAGTAACTATTTGTGTACCTTAGTGGATTGACAAGTGCGGAGAGTACTTGGAACTCGACTGAATTTCGTAGATTTAGAGCGAATGTGTCTCAAGAGGATGTCTCAAGGTGTGATCAGGAGAGCAAACCATAGGGGGCGCTCTGTAGATGTCACGTCGAAATCACAATAATAGTTTGTACCAAATATTTTTGTCTGAGATATAGGTGGTAATTACCTCATGTAGATTTTAGAATATATGTTTTCTAGATTTTTAACCGTGCTCCCAGTAAAATGGCGACAAAAGCCTCTTGCTTTTCGTCCATTGTTACTTGGGTAATGTTTGTGGATGTTTTTGTTCATTGTTTGTTCGGAGTTGATGTCGGGGATCCCAGCATAAGATATCATCAGCTTTTGTCGATAAATATCCCATGAGAAATTTACTTTCAACGGCTTGCATCCATGTAGCATCTCTCTATGATGATTGTATCACCCAATCCTAATCGCCGAATAAAAATTCCGACTCGACATATTTTCTTTTTATTCCTCGCTGGGAATTGTGATGAGTATCGAATTGTGGTGCTTTTGGTTTTTTATGAATAAAAAGCTCAATGATGGAGTTTACTGATTTTTTTGTTTCGTTTTCCTTAACATTGTAGCACCGCAGAGTAAAAAAAGGACAATACATTACAAAATTGTTTTATTTTCGTTTCTCAATAAAAAAAAGACTTTGAAACTACAGCTTTTACAATCTACTGATCCTGACACTGATTCCTGGACGTTTAAATCAAAGATCAAAATTATAATCTCCTCAACCATTTAACAATACTGATTCTAACAACAGCGACAGTGCAAAACGGGTAAAGAGTCGCCGGTGCGTGGATAACAAAAATAAATAACTAGCAGCGCACACTGTCAAAAAAGTGAAATTGAATTGACCAAAATTTAGTTGATTTCCGTAGGAATGTTATACCGACTAAGGAAGTCAACATGACTAACACTGGTAGTTTGGGTCGTTTGGACAAAACTTTGTTGTTTTTTTTTTTATATTTTAAATTATGTAGGGTGTGGCTGCAGTGCCGCTCGGGATTGCGCATTGGTGTGCCTTGCTGCGCATGCGAGCGTGTCGTCAGTGTGGAGTCTCTCCACACCGTGCGTCAGCGCGTCAGCGGGTGGAAGCGGAAGGGCCTCCGCTGTAAGTAGTAAAACCCTTGGCGCGGCGCGACTCCTCTTCACTCCTCCAGAGAGAGGGAGAGTTTCTTCTTTATTTTCACTCTTCGACGCACGTTTGGTTCTCCGGACAGACGCAGCGCCTGTTGCCGCGCCCGTCGGGCAGGCAGATCTGGTCCGGGTTGCAGTAGCCGCGCTGCCAACCGCAGGGGTTTTGCACTGAGAACGTTTGAAAAAAAAAAATTAGTTTGGATTCTCGTGTTAGGTTAGATTAGGTTAGGCGCCTGACTTGACTCACTCCTCCTGCACGCCTCGGGCACCACCACCAGCCCGTACATCTTGCCCGAGCCCCCCAGGGGCACGTCCTTGGCCGGTCGGGGGGCGCCCTCCGGACGCGAGGCGCTCTCCACCTTGTGGCTGCCAATGCAAAGTTTGCGTCGTGTTAGTTCAACGGCTGCGCGCTGTTGCGGATCGCACATCAGTGGAGTTCAGTTACCTCTGCCAGTCCGTCCAGAAGTAATTGTCCTCGGACATGGCGAGCCCGAACGGGTACGTCGCGTTGGCGACCACCGTCCGTCTGATGGCACTGCTGATGCCAATGCACTCTGCGCACAAAAACAAAAATTTAAAAAAATCGAAGTAACGAACTTAGTAAAAACGATAAGGCTGGAACTGAGTCTCACCGATGGACTTGGTGCCCGCGTCCGCCCAGCAGAGCTCGTCCCTGTCGAAGTCGATGGCCAGCGAGTTGGGCAGCTTGACGGCGTTGCCCTGCAGGAACACCTCCCTCTGCGAGCCGTCCAGGTTGGCCCACTCCAGCTTGGGCGCCGCGCGGTCCCAGTCAGACCAGAACAGTTTGCTGCCAACGGATTAGAGTTCAACTACCCACACTTTTTTTTTTTTTTTTTTTTTTTTTTTTTTTTTTTTTTTTTTTTTTTTAACTTTTGCCGGTGGCTGTGCTTACCCTCTCTGCGGGTGCAGAGCGATGCCTCGGGGGTTGACCAGGCCGTCGCGGACCAGCGTGGTCCTGCCCTTGGTGTCCAGGCTGGCCACCTCGATGGTGTCCTTGGAGGAGTCGGCCCAGTAGATGTTCCTGGACACCCAGTCCACGGCGATACCCTCGGGGCTCACGATCTCCGTGTCCAGGAAGGTGCTGATGCCCGTGCCGTTGTAGAACATGCTCTTGATGGACTTGCTGGCGACGTCGCTCCAGTAGATCTGCTGCTCCTCGCAGTCCACGTCCACGCCTGCAGGCATCGCGTCAGAGAGGTTAGGGCTGCGGCGGGCTGGGCGCCGACCCCCAGCATGCTGCAGCCTTACCGATGGCCTCCTGGAAGTAGTGGATCTGCAGGGGCTGGCCGGCCTGCGCCGCGGTCCTGGGCGGCAGCAGCGGCACCTTCATGAGCGCCATGCCCTGCGCCACCACCATGAAGTCCGAGTCCTTTTCGGTGCAGCGCCGGCTGCCTGCCGGCCCGCACGCCAGGCGCTCCCACTCCCGCTCGCGCTCCCGCTGCCGGCTGGTGTCCAGGTCGCAGCGATAGCCGTCCCCGAGGTAGCCAGGCAGGCACTGGCAGCGGTAGCCGGCCTCGCCGCGCACCCGCAGGCACTCGGCGAAGCGGCCGCAGTCCTGCAGCACCTCGCAGCCCGGCGGCGTCGTCCGCTCGCACGTCTTGCCGTCGCCCTGCGTCCCGGCGCCGCACACGCACTGGTACTTGCGGCCCACCTGCCGGCACGTCAATACCCCGCGTCAGAGGGTCATTCCCTGCGCGCGTCGCTGTCGCTACCCCCCGCTGCAGAGACTGACCGGCATGCAGCGGGCCTCCGGGTGGCAGTCGCGCGTCACTTCGCAGCCCGGCGGCTCGTCCCGCACGCACTGCAGGCGGCCGTCGCCCTTGAAGCCGGCCCTGCACGCGCAGTCGTACCGGTCCTCGTGCTCCACCAGCTTGCACTCGGCGTAGGGGTGGCAGTCCTGCAGGTCCAGGCACGAGCCTGCGGACAGAGGGAGCGGCGGCGTCAGGGTTGCCAAACGTGCCGAAATTTCCCATATCGTGGGGAAAAAATATTATCAAAAGGGAATTTTTTTTTTGCTGACACTTTCTTTCTTTGCTAGTGTATTTTGAAAAAAAATGGCCCAAAAGGGGAAAATATTAAGAAAAAGGGAAATTTTATCTTCAAAAGTGGGAAAAGTCGGAAATTGGACTTGGCTACTCTGCGTCACGGCGATGCGAGTGAGTCGCAGCGAGCCGGGCCTAGGCGATGTAGCCACCTGCGTTGTTGGAGCACTCGAAGCCGTCACCGTTGTAGCCGACGTTGCAGACGCACTTGTGCTGCAGCAGCGCGGGCACGTACACGCAGGACGCGTGCGGGTGGCAGTTGTTGGCCGAGTCGCACGAGACTGTCAACCAGAAGAGGAGCGAGACTTAGTCCAGATCGTCAGAGAGAGAGAGAGAGAGAGAGAGAGAGAGAGAGAGAGAGAGAGAGAGAGAGAGAGAGAGAGAGAGAGAGAGAGAGACTCACTCTCGGACTCCTCGGCGGCCTCGGCCGCGGGCAGGCAGATGTTGGTGTCCAGGATGTAGGCCTCGGGGCAGACGCAGGCGCCGTCCGGGTCGCAGTGCGGCTGCAGGTCCACGTGCTGGCAGGTGATGCCGTCGCCGTCAAAGCCGGGCAGGCAGACGCACGCCTTGCCGCCCGTGCGCTCGTCCAGCGTGCACACGCCGTGCGGCGAGCAGTCCTCGGCCGCGGCGCACGCCGGCGCTGGCGGCGGCGCTGCAACACCTCGCCGTCAACACCTCGCCGCCGACAACGCGCAGTGAGTCAGAAGACCGTTGAGGCGGACAAAATTCTAGACGCGTTTTAAGCTCCAAAGTCGCTAAATGGGACTCGAATCGAACGTGTGACCCCACCAATGGATTCCTCGTTCGGAGAGCAATCCATTGGTGGGGTCACACGTTCGATTCGAGTCCCTTTTAGCGACTCTGGAGCTCAAGACGCGCCTAGCATTTTCTCCGCCTCAAGCGCAACGCGCCCCGGAGTGGGTTTCCGCGCCGAGAGAAACGCACCGTTGTAGTTGGGGTTGCTGCGTGGCGGGTAGGGCTCTGGTTCGGGCTGCCGCTGGTCCGGGTACCTCGGGTCGGGGTACCGCGGGTCGAGGTACCGCGGGTCGGGCTCAGGGTACCTCGGGTCGGGCTCAGGGTACCTCGGGTCGGGCTGCCTGGGTTCCGGCTCCCTGGAGTCCACGCGCACGGGCCGGCACCGGTAGCCGTCGCCCTCGTAGCCCTCCACGCAGAAGCACCTGTTGTCCCTGCAGTCGCCGGCGCTGGGGTCGCAGCCCAGCTCGGCGCAGGAGCGCTGCGTCACCACGGCTGGGAACAGAGGAGGCCGTGAACCGCCTGGCGGGCAGGCCATGGGCAGGCCGTGCCGGGTCGCCTACCCTGCAGGCGGCTGCAGGCGGCTCTACTCACGCTCGCAGGACGCGCCGTTGCCCTGGAAGCCCGGCAGGCACTCGCAGGAGAAGCCGCCGGGGGTGTTGAGGCAGCGTGCGTTGGGCGAGCAGGGCAGGCGGCCCAGCAGGCACTCGTCGATGTCCACGCACTCCTCCACGCCGTTCTGCACCGTCTCCTCCGTGACCAGCTTCTGGTACCTGGGGGCGGCCGAGCGACATCTTGAAAGGCGGACGGACAGACGGACTGAGACGGACAGACAGACAGACAGACAGACTCACCCCGCGCTGCAGTGGCACTCGAAGGAGTCGCTGGACGGCGCGCAGAAGGAGTTGGCCCCGCAGCGGTAGCGCCCCTCCTCGCAGGGGTCGGTCTCGTCTGCGGAGCGGAGCGCATTGCGAGAAACTGAAGAGGACGCACAGTGGGCCAGAAGACCGGCGCTAGCGGCCAAGACTCTTGGCGCGTTTTGAGCCTCACATTCGCTGAACAGGACTCGAACCAAACGTGTGACCCGACTCGTTCGGAGACCAATCCATTGGTGGGGTCACACGCTCGGTTCCAGTCCCATTTAGCGACACTCTGGAGCTCGCAAAACACCACCTCCTCCGGTCATCTGGCCCACTGTGGGCCGCGGTGCTCGGAGCGCAACGCTGCACTTACTCAGCTTGTTGGTGATCTTGGCGATGGGCGCGAAGCGCACGATGCTGTCGTTGGGCTCGAAGGAGATGAGGCTGAGCGAGGCCTTGAGCTTGAGGCCGTGCTCCTCGCCCTGGTCGTCCGCGGCGTCCGCGTCGTCCGCGGCGTCCGCGGCCAGCCAGTCCGGCTTGCCGCACTCGGCGTACTCGATGCGCTGCTCCACGGTGAAGCGGTGCTCCAGCGGCGCGTCGTCCAGCGTGTAGGCCTGGCGCGAGCTGGCGTGCAGCACGCCGGCCGCCTGCCGCGTCAACAGCTCCTCGTGCTCCACCATGTTGACCTTGGCGCCGGCCGGCAGGCTGGGTGCCGCGCCCTGCACCTCCACGTCGAGCCGCAGCTGGTCGAACACGTCGAGGCCCTGGTAGCGGAGCGTGAGCGTGAGCCGCTCGCCTGACTGCGGGAAGAACTGCTCGATGGTGTGCGTGAGCGTGCCGCCGGTGAGCGTGAAGCCGTTGGGCGCGCCCGCGGCCGCCGGCTTGGCGAACATCCAGGCCACGGACATGGCCACCGGCGTGAGCAGCTGCAGCTCGGCGCCGACCTCGGCCGGCACCCGGGACAGCGCCGTGTACGAGCGGCCGTCCTGCACCAGCACGTACGACTGCAGGTCCAGCGCCGTGATGTTGACCTCGTTGAGCACGCCGAAGAGCCGGCCCATCACCCGGAGCGGCACCGCTGCGGACAAGGCGATGTAGAGAGAGCGGCCGGCGACGGCGAGGGTCAGTGACGGCGGTCCTCACCCTGCGACAGGCACTGCCGCCCGTTGCCGTAGTAGCCGTCGTTGCAGGCGCAGCAGGACTCCCCGGAGGCCGTCTCGGAGCAGCGGCCAAACGAGTGGCACACCGTGTTGTCGTTGACGCAGGTCGCGTTGTCGGCGGGCGCTGCGGAGCACAGTCTCAGATCAAACCTCACTGCGGGGCCGCGCAGTGCGTCAGAAGAGGGCACCTCGTCGGGCACCTCGTCGGGCACCTCGACGGGCGTGGCGACTCACCGGCGTCGGCGAGGTCGGCCTGCACGATCTGCTGGCCCTCGGTGGGGCTGATACGGAAGGCGTAGTGGCCGGGCACGTTCACGTTGCTCCACTTGTTGACGTTGATGATGTGGTCCGTGCCGGAGCCGCGCACCTCGAAGAAGCGGCCGTCGCCGCCCACGAAGCCCACCTGGGCGCGCGCGTCGGGCAGCCCCTGCTGCCGAGACACGCCGCGCACCCACTGGATGCCGTCGTCGGCGTACAGGAACTCGGCGTAGGACTGCGTGCCGTCGCTGCTCACCGCCACTTGGAACGTGTTCACCTGCGCCGAGGCCGAGGCCGTGTCAGTGGTCGCCGAGGCGGCGTTACGTCATGTGTGGACGGCCGCTCACCTTGTCGGCGCCCTGGCTGAAGTAGCCGACGCGCTCCCACGTCGCCACGAACACGGACGTGGGCTGGAAGGTGGACGCCGAGAAGGAGCGCCGCACGCTCACCGCCGCCTTCTGCAGGTCGGCCGCCTCCTCCGACTCACTGGCAAGAAAAAGAATTTTAAGTCAGTGTCATCTGCTGGGAAATACCCCTCGTGAAACGAATCGCCGCCAGCGCGGGGTATGCACTCACTAGAAGTACACGGTCCCGGACGCGCTCGTGTCCACGTTGGCGTAGAAGGGCGCGATCACCGGGTAGTCCAGGGGGAACTGCAGGTTCAGGAACTGCGGGATGTCCGTCAGGAAGGACAACAGCCCGTTCGTGTTCACCTGCGGCGATACAGAGGGCACGCCTTGAGGAACGGCTTTCTCTCTCGCGGGTGACCAGCATTCCTTCTGGACCCTGTCTGAGCCGAAAGCGCAGCGTTCGGCACGAAGCACAAGCTTAAAGCATGAAGCGCAATTTTTGAAAGGGGGATGGTTGGTTGGTGCTCTCCCCCTAATAGTCATCCATTCCGGCCGGGGTGGGGTGGGGGGGGGGTGGGGGGGATGGTATCGCGCTAATTTAGGCTCCCAGCGGCGGCGGCACGCCGGGCGTCAGTGAGTGGCGTTCGGCGCCTCCAGTGGCGGCTGATGGATTGGCGGGGCGGGGCGGGGCGGAGATGAGCTGGTTAATTGGTGCTTCCTCCACCCGCATAACGAAGCCTGCGTGTGGGCGTGTCGGCGAGCGTTTGGCTGGGCTGTGCGCGGAGGCAACGCAGAGGCGCGGAGGCGTGTCACTGTGACTATGTGTGACCCGCGTCGGACTCGTCGGCCAACAAGTCAGTGGCGGGGAATCGTAATGTGACGCCCGCCCGCCCCTTGCGCCACTTAAGGGCCCACAGTCTCATCACAACCACCAAAAAACAAAAAACAAAAGAACAAAAAAAAAACTTTAAATTTAATGATTATTTTTTAAGGGCGAAAGTGGTCGACGCGTTGACACTTTGCCGGCCATTGACCGATACAGTGTATCGAGCGCTTCCGACTGACAACAGCCGCGTGTTGGCCGGCACCAGTATTTTGGGATTTCAGGGCTCTGCGTCGCGGTCCTTCCCTCCCGGACGCGTCCCCGCGGCCGCACAGTGGGCCAGAAGACCGGTGGAGGTGGTCAAAATCCCGAACGCGTTTTGAGCTCCGGAGTCGCTAAATGGGACTCAAACCGAACGTGTGACCCCACCAATGGATTGCTCTCCGAACGAAGGATCCATTGGTGGGGTCACACGTTCGGTTCGAGTCGACTCGCTTGAGCTCAAAGCGCGTCTAGAGATTCGGCCCGCCTGCGCCGGTCCTCTAGCCCACTGTGCCGCGCACGCAGGCCGCGGGCAGGCGCGTAAAGATGTCGCGGAGCAGGCGGAGCACGGCCTCGTAAAAAAGGCGGTCTTTACGGCGGCTAGGGCGCCACCAAAGCGCGCCGACCGGGCGACGACGGCGACGTGGAGGTCGGCGTCGACGACGCGGGGGCGTCCGTAAGCGAGGCGCCGGGGGGTTGAACAGCGGCCAGACGCTAAAACCGCGCACCCCACTTCCTTCCTGCTTCGCTTTGACTCTGCACAAGGTTGTGCGGAAACTCTAGACACAAATCGGACTTCAAGTTTTTCGGCCCCGCTTTGGACGTGGCTCCGTAGACGGCGAGGGACCGTGAGGGGGCTCTCGGAATCGGTCTGCCGGCGGGCCGCTATTTGCACGCGTTTATCTATCGGCGTGGCTCCGAAGCCACAAAGACGGGGCGACGTTCGAGACGCCTCCCCGAGGCGCGGGGCGTGGGAACTAGGAACACCACGCAGAGCGCAGGGCAGGGGCGCGACCGGGGCAGGGGCAGGGCATGGGCAGGCTGGTACCTCCGGGAGGGTATTGCTCTTATTGCGTCACGAGGAAGCAATGCTTTAAAGTATCTGTTACAACACGTCTACCCTACCACCCCAAAACAAAACAAAAAAAATCTTTTTAAAATTGGGGGATTTTTTTTACTTTTATTTTTTAAAGTTTGAAAATTTTGATTTTTTTTTATTTGAGCTTTCCTGCTTTGCGGTTCAAGGCGTGAAGGCGCACTCACAAAGACGCTCTCGTAAGCGACGTCATAGAAGTGGATGGGCACGCGCAGCCGCGCCTCCACGCTGGCGCTGTCCCTGGAGTAGCTGGTAGGCAGCGCCTGCTGGCTCACGTTGGCGCCCACGCCCGCGCCGAAGGGGTAGAACTCGGAGAGCGGCACGCCGCCCGCGGCCTGCAGCAGCAGCAGCAGCACCGCGGCGGTGCACGCGGCCGCCGCCGCGCCCAGAGGACGCCGTCGTGGAGTCGTCGACATCACCGATCACTGGGCCACTCCGACGCGGACTGAGCGCGGCCGAGCCGGGCGCGTGGACCGCCGCCGGCCGGCCAGCCGCGTCCCCCGCGTCTCTCTGTCTCTCTCGCGCGCGCAGCACGCACCCGTCGGCGCGACCCCGCCCCGCCGCCGGCCTGCGGGCGGATATGTACCCACTCACAATTATATTGAAAAAAAAATTAAAAAAAAAGAACGGGATGAAGGTATTTTGAGTTTGAAGCATTGGAGTCCATTCGGCCAGGTCTCTGCTTGGTCACAGCGGCGGCCGGGGAAGGCCCAGGCCGGCCTGGCCCACCCTGCCGCCCGTGGGACTTCCCTGCAGCCGGCGGCGGTGGGTCGGCCTGGCTGGGCCCGCCTTGGTTAAGTGGCTCGATCCCCAGAACGCACAGTCCTTGTCCTTCCAGGGGGTGGGGGAGGGGCGACGGCCTCCCCGCCCCGCCCCTCCCCGCATCCGCCGTTGCCATACATTCTCGTTAGCCATAACGTATGTGGGTGCTGGCTGGCGGGCTGGCTGGCCCACATGGCATGTGCTGCGATGGGTGTCATGCGTGCCGACTAAACGGGGTGTCTCCAGGCACCGCGACGGCGTGGTGGAGGCATGCAGGCGGGGCGAGAGGCCTCGAGGGCGAGGCCACACACTACCCCTACTTGGAGGTCCTGTCAGCACTCATCGGGTTCAGCGCGTGGAGCACCGGCCGGCCTCGGCAGGCCTCGGCAGGCCCCGGCAGGCCGGCACGGTGGCGTTGCTACCCGTCCATCCCGCGGCCTTGGCCGAGCCCCGTCCGAGGTCTCTTCTGATTGGCCGAGCCCCTCCACGGCCTGCAGGCCCCGGCAGGCCCATTGCGACCGGTCGCTCTGTCTCTCTCGCACTCGTGCGGCTCGGCCCGAGGGGTGCGAGGGAGACGGACCGGGAATGAGCCTGCTGGTCCGACAGGCCGACCGGGCGACAGCCATGTGCACTTGTTGGCATAATGAATTGATGTGCTCGACATTTAACCTACAGAACAAGGAGAAGGCCCGCGATACAAAGTAAGCAGCACTGCGCGACGAGGGGGGGGGGGACCCCGGCCAGGGGGCGCCCACAAACCGGCTCTTGGAGGGGGAGGGGGAGACGAGGCATGAGGCGTTCAGTAGTAATGCTTTATTTATCAGGTACAAAATGTAAAAAAATTAGTATTCTGCGATGCGAGGGGTAAAATATTTACATAGTATCAATTTGTAAGGTATACTGTTCAACATTTCAGTAGAATGGCACTTACATTCGTTACAGTCGTAAAAATAAAATATCAAGCACTGACTAAATCACCACTTGTCAGTAAAATTACTTCAGTTCTTTGGCCTTGACTTTAATACACAACCCATACATGTGTAAGGACTTAAAAAATTACGGGGTCATTGGAATTTAAAAACACACACACGCACCAAAAAAGAGAGATTTATCCAATGCGTCCAAAACCTAAAAAAAATATTGCTCCCAATCTTCGATCGAGTTGAGGTACTACTGATGGACCAAGGCATTATACACATTCACTCCAACTCTATTAGAAACATTGACATTGTTGTAAGAGTCGCAGCTGAAATAGTCACTGCTGCTAATCTATGACTGACTCAAGCAGATGGGCAAGAAACTGGAGACGTGAGACAATAAAAATTTTGACTGTTTGAATAGTTAAATGGCACCAACACCGTTGCACTTTCCAAAAAAAAAAACATAAAGATGAAAACACTGGCTTACAATGTCATTGTCAAATGTTGTATTCAAAGGGAGAAGACTGTAGCAACCACACTACAATGTGCCAATTGTCAGCAATTGACTTCAATGAGTGAGTCTGATACACAAAGGATACTAGCCAGAGGATGTACTGAGTCTTTACAAAATCTCCCCCAAAACTCAAAGAGACACACACTCATACATCTTACACAAACATGCTGCAGAAACATCACTATCCTAACTTAAAAATTAACCATAGATCTTTCTTATCACATGATTTATGAAAACACAAAATTTCCAAAGAACTTGACATGTGTAAGCCCATCTAACTGGTACAAATTTGGATGAAATAAAGATATAAAATTCCTAGCATCTCACAGAATCCAAGATGGGTCTAGTCCTATCATGAGGCCGTACATTATTTACCCATTACAAAAGTTAGTGCTTAATCACATTAGAGCATTAAAAAACAATTCCAAGAGGACAAAAAAAAAGTTACATGTTTTATTACGCATTGATATCATTTCAAACATGAAATGAAACTTAATTTAATATCAAAGGAATGTTTAATACATCCAGGGAGAGATCAAAACTTAAAATTCTGACTGATAACAGAGCATTCAATTGGTACTGAGTAAATCTTCTATAAACTGGATGACAAAGTACATTTGCAGCAGTAAAGAGCAGAATAGATAAACAAAATGATAAGGATGTAAGACAGCTCTAAAATTGCTAACTAATGTTGCATTAAAAGTTATCTGGACATGAAATATTCTCAACAGCTTAAACATACAATATCACAACAAAGCTCCAAGCAGAGGGAGAGAATGGTACCTCTCAATTAATTTTATCTCAACTCTATCTCAACCAAACAAGCTCTTTCACAAGACCATAGTGACATACCTGATGTTCTCACAGAGGTGAAATCAGTGAACAAGAAAGAAACTGAAGCTTACAGGGATAGTGAATTTTGCTCCTGGCAAAAATCCTCTGATTGGAATGACAAAAGAAAAAAACAGAGGGATGGATCACTTTCCTGCATGGTTTCCAGTGAGCCTTCATCCGCTAAACACATCAGCCATTGCCAACAAACAGGTGTGTTTGCGATGAGAAAAGCCCACTGTAAGGCCGGGGTCATTCATCCCAAAGACACATTTGCTTTTGAAGAACATAATAGGCAAAGAGATTACACTTGCGGCAGGTTTTGATACCACACCGATATGAAGCATCGCTTTTGCCTTTGCAATACTTGAGTGAACATGGGTACCACCCGATGCACATTTCCAGATGACACATGCACGGATTCCACATGCTTGTTATGTCCAGGCATCGTGGAGGTGAGGTGTTTTCCGTTGGGAATGGGCGAATACACGAAAGAAGTGAGTTCATTGATGCACCTTCATGAACAAAAATTAAAAAATACATTAGTCTCTTATAAGGAAAGATTTCAAAATTCAAGGTCTATGGGTTGAAAAGATGACTAACCAGGCTGTTCTGACCAAAGTTTGAGATCTGCTTTTCTAGTATAAGTGGCATCTTTTGCCTCAGTACAAAGATTTGCAATGTGCTTAGAAATAACACCTGATCTACTCGTATCAACAAATAGATCCATAGTGAAATTATGCCTTCCTCTGTCTTCCTCTGGCATCCTTACAGTCCCAGGATTTTTCTGATGAAAAAATTAGGATCAGAATTAAAATGCATGCTCTAAAAAAATAAACCAAATTGACTCTGTGATAAATTACCTGTCTGAGTTTCGCCATGGCATCAGATGATATAAATTCAGCCTTTTCAATGTGTGATATAAAGCACATGACTTGATACTGACTTTGTCCTCGCTCCTCCTCCCCTAATACTAAGGCTTTCAAAATTTGAACATTCTACAAAATGAAAACAAAGTAAAAATACATAAAAAAGGCAATAAAAATTAATTTATGCCAGAATTACGAAAGTAAGTAAGATACAGCACACAAAACTTACCTTCCTAAAATCTATTAGTTGTGTTACTAGTGTTCCGTCT
Source organism: Stenchaetothrips biformis (assembly GCA_030522485.1). NCBI lineage: Eukaryota > Metazoa > Arthropoda > Insecta > Thysanoptera > Thripidae > Stenchaetothrips > Stenchaetothrips biformis. The sequence goes on from CM060101.1 coordinate 9,603,391, forward strand.
GACCTCTGAAATTCAAGAGTAACAACGTCCTCTGTAACATTTGATATAATGGTTTCCTGCAAAACGTCACCTCCCTGAAAAAAAAAAAAAAAAACAAATATAATAGTCGATACATAATGATTGTCCGGTAAGACTTTTAAAGGACCAGGAGCAGGACACAACCGTAGGTTATGACTCCTTACTGTTTTATAAATATGCCAGGGGAAACAGAATGAAATATTAATCGTATTGAGGATCAAACCCTTCCTCAAATCAAAAAATATCAATTCAGGTGGTTTACAATGCATTGTGTACTGTACACAAACCTGATTTTTGACGTTGATGAGCAGTTGTGAATCCCCATTTTGAACAAAGTGACAAAGATGCAACAAAACTGAACAGAAACTTGTCCAAGCTATCACTGAAAGTCGAATTTTCATGTTGGTGTTATGAAGCTGTCGGTAGTGACATGGTTTACCGATAACAACGTGAAATCACATATGAAATGCCCAGTTTTCTGCAAAGAGACGTAGGTCGTCGCACGTCGTCTGCACAAGTGAGATGTCTGCCTTCGGCGCTACCACCGTGTTGTCACGAAATATCTCTAAAACGATCGCCATGAAAATACGGAGAAAAAAAGAAAGACATGATATGTTTAAAAAACATCAGCCGATTATCTGTTCTAAATGTCACAAAGCACATGCTTAGTTGCCGGGAGATGCGTTTGAACGCAGTTCTAGCCGCCGTTCAAGGTAATTTGAATCTCAACTTCATTTGGCTGCAATGCAAGTCCCAACAGTTCCGTATCCGCTATTGTTTGTTTGTTTCTGCTGCAGCAAAGCAAGATGGCCGACGAACAATAATATTTACAAGCGATTAGACACTTGCTCTTTCTGTTTTCTGTTACATTTGCGGCATTTTGCTGTGAAAAACGAGTTTGTTCATATGCCTGGTGTATCGTAGAACTTCGGTGGAGACAACGTACATCACCCCTGCCGGGACGATGGCTGACGGAGGGTGAGTGCTTCTATTAAAAGGCAGATCGTGGACTCTATTTACCATTTGTCGGATCCTCGTTTTATTCCGATAATGTCGTATTGTTGCCGAAAAAAATAATTGTCATTTCAATAAGTTTTATCTGAGTTTGCTGGAAACCCATCCCTTTTGTTTGGTATTCCATGTCGTCCATGTCAGTCGTTGTCACAGATGCTGCCCTGAGGTTATTGCCTGCAATCTTCAATTATTAACACGCATTTCGACTTTCACCTTTCCTTCCAAGACTAAACTGGCAATGTTGCATCAGAACTCCTTTGAATTTACGAAGTGGGCTTGCCTGGCTAAGCAGTACCATTAACTTCCAGAACTTTTGTATTTTAAGTCATGAGAATCCATGTTAGGCCTGTTGTCTTTGTGAAGAGGTCTATTTACTTTTCGAATATCAAATAACCGTCTCTTTTCATTTATGATTGCAGTGGTTGGTGGGGGTCATTGAGTGGTGTAGTAAACGCAGCTAAAAACAAGGTGAAATCCTCTACTTATCTCAAAACCTGGTTCCTTACAAAATACACAATATTTTTTTCTGTGCCTTGATGTTTGCCTTTCTTATTTTTCCTAACAGTCTGCTGAAGTTCTAGAGTTTGTGAAAAGAGATCTTGATGAACTTTCCTCAACTGTTAAAAATGAAGCATCTCAGGTGGTTAATTCTACCACATCGGTGCTCAAAGAACAGCTTAGTGTGGGTTTCCTCTCTTGCCTTCTTCCTTGGTTCAATGAAGTACATATTTAGTGTTATTAATGTCATTGAAATTTTGACATTGTTTTTCAGTTTGATCTATCGCAGTCCGAGTCAACTGTCAATACTATGAAACGCAGCATGTCTTCCTTCTTAGGCACAGTTAACACTGTTCTCAATCCTGCCCCCGATGATAGCGAACAAGAAGCCATGGTCATGCGTGGAAACATCCCTGTAGTATTGACTAGGGTCCAGGCTCAGGTGCACACCCTTATGACATCTGATGAAACCTTTCTAACTGAGCCTTCAGATGTGGAGGCAACTCAATTTTCTGCTTGGCTTGACATTCAAGAAGACTTGTTGAACACCGATAGCCTAACTAAGCTCATGGTGACTTATGCAGAGCTCCATTCACAGTATACCAAACTTGTCCCTTCAAAGGCAAGTATCTTAACTTGACATTTTATGTTCATTAGATATGTTGTCAGTTTGAGAATGTTGGACAGCTGACTTAGTATGATTTGGATATCAGGTGAGCCATGCTGACTTCTGGCAAAGATTTCTATTTCGAAGAGCTTTACTTGAGGATGAAGAAGCCCGGCGCCAAGCCCAAGAAAGACGACAACACCGTGAAGCTCAAGAAGCTGAACAAGTTTTGAATAATCATGGTAACTAATTGAACATTGTCCTATTTTTTAAATTTAATGTTGCCTTATTTATAGGTTTTTTAAATTTTACTTTCAGAAGATGAATTTTCCTCAAGTAAAATGGACATTTCAGATGAAGAGCAGATCAGATTACTTCAAGAATATGAAAAAGAATGTAAAACAAAACCATCTGACGAGTCGGAAAGTCAGGACTCAACACCTTCATCTCCTCGTAAACTTCCGCTGAAGGAAAATCATTATTCTGATGGGAAGTCCCCTGAAAATGGCAGTGCCCTCTCTCCATCAGATGAAGATTCTGAAAAGTCCTTAATCATAGATGCCAAAAACAAGCTGTTTTCATTTGTCAAGACTGCTATTGACTCATTGGATCTCCTTGAGAATGACTATGAAACTGAAGAGTCTTCTTCAGTCAGTAGCTATGAAAAATGCCCTAAGAGTGGTGAAACTACTGAAAGCGAAAATATTGATGGTTCTCAAAATTTGGATATAACCATGAGGGATAAAGGTGACATGGTGGTGCTGGGGAAAAGCAGAGACAAAGGTGAGAGTGGCTCCTTTATCAGTATTTGTGCTTTTTTTTGTGTTCAATGCAATTTTCTATATTTATTTTTTCATCCTTAAGCAGATGACAGTGATACAGGCAACGAAGACAGTGCAGTAATTTCATCATCATCATCATCCTCTGCCACATTACCAGGTAAGCATTCATAAAACATCCTGATTTTTTTAGGAAATCCTTTGATCATGTCTGACTAAACTGTCTTTCACTTGCAACTATAGATGATGAATGGGAAAAACTACAGGCTATTGAAGCTGCTGATGGTGAGGATTTTCTGCATTGAGAAGATTGCACTACAGTCAATTTGCCAGCATATTGTGATCTTATCAAAAGTCTAAAACTAAGACTTTTGAGGTCAGTGTGACAGGTCAGCGTTAGCCATCTTCTTCAGGACAGATTTTACTCAAAAGACGTATAAATTTTGGTAAGTCTGCCGCCCACTGTGGATCTATTCACTGTGAGTCGAATGTTCTCTATATTCTTTGCTTAAGATTGTAAAGAGAAAAATATAGACAAAGGGTTATATTTATCCCTCTTGTATCTGTTCAGTGTGTTGCCTTTCAAACAAACCCAATAGCACTGAATGGCAAAGCATTTTATAATGGAACTCTAACATTTTGCATGACCACAGTTTGTAAATTAAACCAAAGTTTTCTTTTTGAGTCTTGACATGGACTGTAGGTTTTGTTTCCCTCCCCTTTCCCTCAAATTAAGACCTGTAACTATGATGGGGTGGGGAATCATGTTACGCTATCAGATGTGCCTTATGCAGTACCTCTATTGCACCAGAGAAGTGTATGTTGTGGAAGCAATTCTCCTAATGATCTTCTGACCAGTTTGTACTCTAGCTGTTTCTCATTACACTCCATCAATTTAATGATGGCTTATCATTCATAACATTCTTTGATTTTGTGTCTGTTTGTCTGATGAATATTGCGGGGTTTATCTGTGCCCTCTTTGATCCTTGCTCCTGCCGGGGAACTTGTTTTGAGATGAAACGATCACAACAGATGACTGATCTTCAGAGCTCACTCTTTGTTCTAAATAACTAATTATCCTGTTACCTCAATGCTTCTATGGTTTGATTACTTGTAGTATTATCAGAGGCCTCGAACACACTTAGAACTCACGCCAAGATAATAGTTAAAAATGATTCTTGTAAATCCTGTGTATTTACTGTGCAACAGTGGAGTCATAGATTTGGTCTCAAGAAAGACTTTTTTCGAAAAGGGAGGAAAAAATGTGAGCCTTATTTGATATTTGATTGTTGGCTTTCATTTAGAGTTACAGTGATACCCCGTTATAGTCAATCTGTTATAACAAATTATTTCTTTATATCAGGGTTTCTTATAACGGGGCCTCATTGTATTTTTGATAAGGAATAATTTTTGATGCGTCGTTGAGTCTGGGCAATCAGACATTCTGATCATGTTATCTTGATTGTCAAGATGAGTAATTTATTTACCTGAAAAAAACAAAACAAAAAAACCAGCAGTTTTTTCCCTTCTAGTATTGAAGTGTATAAGTAGATGTTTCAATAGAAATTCTACTGTAGTCCTTTCTGGTATATCATATGCTTAGGTCTCGTAAATAATTTGTGATATGACATTTTTTGAGTCAGATTGCATATTTATCTGACTGCCCATTCTATCTATTGTGAACTGACAGCTTTGATTTTTGAAGCCTTTTATCTGCCTTCTCTTTCTGACATTCTTCCTGTTTCTTTCAAATCTCTTTATACATACTATGTATATGTATATTTACACTATGCTCTTGCATTAGTTGTCTTTATGATTTTCTATTTAGTTAACTTAAATTTATGGGACAGTTATGTACTACAAAGTGAAGGTAAGGTGCTGATTAGAATTTATGATGTGTTAGCTTGCAAGCTCATAATTTGACTTAGAGATAAAGTTGTATGGGGCTGTAAATAGGTAGGAAGTGCTAAAAAGCAGGGATGAGTGGCTATATTGTTGTTACAACTATTTTCTTGAAATGCACAGATGATTGGCAAATTACACATAGAGTTGGCAACATTATGGGCAAAGTTTGTCAGCCTAGAAATGAGTATATTTGTTTGCAACATATTGTTAGTGGAGAAACATACCAGTGATTTGGCTTATTGCCTCAAAATAATTTTGTGGAGTAATGCAAAAGTTGATTAAATGAATGATATCTTTATCTATAATTTATCATGTGTATGTTGTTCTCATTTCATTTACTTACTTACCCAATTTATGCGTTAGCATATAGACCAGTTGTAATGCCAAACAATGATAAAAACTGATATCAATTGTGGCTTCAAACATTCTATGTTTTTCAAAACATCCAAATTTTGGGTTTTAGAGTTGTTCATTGTATAATTTGCTACTCATTACTCCCTTACTTTCAAACTTTTACTTAATCTGGAGGTTGGTCACATCATTAATGGTGCATTCTCTGTCCTTTTTTTTCCCCTTCCCATACCACACCCAACATTTATAAATACTGTGTCCATTTTTGCTGTGTAAGCTGCCTTAGCTGATACTCTTGTGTACTTTGTCCAGTAAAGCTTGTTATTATTTTTATTTTGTTATTCTAAATGTACAGAAATAAATCAATTTCACATTAATCTCCTAAGTTAGAAGTGCTGACTCTCACTACACTTATCTTGCACTCAACACTTATGTGATTTGATTGTCACTGATGTGCATGTAAAGCTCATCACCCTGCTCAGTGGGTGTGCCTGGCAGTAGGCGGGCCTGAGGAGCTTGTTGTCCCTAGAAACAGGAAACACCTCTGTAATTGGACAGAAACTGAACTATCATGAAATACTAAATGTTGGAGAACTTACACTAGTTTCGGGAGTTTGACTCCTGAGAACATTGACTTTGCCATTGATGACTATGCCAGAGTCGTCTCCTTGAGGCTCTAAATCAAGACTGTCCCCATTCCCTTCCGTCATCCTACTTCTAGTTCTTCTCTGACTGATGTTGAAGCTGCTGCTGCCACTTCCGCTTCTTCCACTGGTGTTCCCACTGCTGCTGGGAAGATTGGAAAATTGTCTTGTTAGGGGCAAAGGTGAAGATGTGGTCTTATTTTCCATCTGTGGTGGTTGAAGTCGGAATCTGAATCAAATAGACACATTACACATCAAGTTTAATTGACTAAAATTTAAACTACAAAAAATCGTATTATGTGATGAGAACTTACTGAACATCTGAGGTAAGATGATCTGTTGGCAATAGAGCATTCGTTCCCATCACAGAGGCCAAGCCACCTATGGTACTTACAACCAAAGGATTATTAACAGAACTCCTGTAACGTGAAAGTGTTGCTTCAGATCCATCTAAGGTTTGTTCTAAATGGAAACGACCATAGGCTGGTGTCTTATTTGTGATTTCGGGACTGCCCTTGGAGATAAATAAAGAGAAACACTAGAATCAGTTTTAATGAATTGAGAACATTGTTGTCAGTCAAGGCTTTCTTTTGCTGGAAACTTACAGAGCTGTTGGTATAGTCTGTGATGTCTCTCAAATGCCGTTTAACTACAATTGCAGCAACAACAAGAGATCCAATACTGAATAAACCAAATCCTGTACAGCCAATTATGATCCAAGCCACAAAGCTGCTGTCATTGCGACGTTGAAGTAAAGTCAACCGCTGTGGTGGTACGGATAAATGTCTTCCATCAACACCATTGACAGACAACCTTCCGTCTTGAAGAACTGCCGCCAAAGTTGGTAGTACGTCATTAACTGTACGTATATCAGTATCAACTAGGTGCAGAGTTACGAGAATACTTCCTGGAAAAATATGTCGTGTTACTTTCACATGTAGTGTATGGTTGAGATAAAAATAGTAAGAGTGCTATTATACTCAAGTCTGCACCTGGAGCCAAGTCAATACTGGCAATCATATTTTCTGGCATTTCTACTTGTTTCAGAATGTCTCGTTTCAGCTGTGAAGTGAAAGCGTCTTGATTTGAGCCGACCGTGGCAGAAAATTCCTCTTGAATCCTGGAAGAATTATTTCATAAATATTTGAGAAAAATTTTCAATAAAGATTACTATTAAGATAAATAACAACATACTTAAATGTGAAATTTTGGGATGTATTGGGGATGGGGACTCCTTTAGGTAAATGTGAGACTGATTCTCCACTTGCAACTGATGTTGTTTCTTCCCGAATAGCAGTTGTGGGCAACTGAGTCAATGCTGTTGTAGCTTTTGTGGTCGGAGGAGTTGTAAGTTTCCTGGTTGAAGTTGGAGTATTTTTTGATGTGGGCCGTATGGTGGTGGTGGTTGTCGTCGTGGAAGTCGTAGTTGTAGGTGACTCCACAGCAAATACTCTAAAACACGGGAAGGCTCGGTAAAATTCAAGGAAATACCAAGTGTGTCATAAACATTTAGGAACAAAATCTTACGCATAAAAGCCAACAAAACTGCATTGGCATTCCACTGCTGGCTTGTTGATAAGTGTTGCAATTTTAGAATATTTGCAGGCTTTGGAATCCCAGGTTCCATGCAGCCACATTCGGCACTGGAAAAAATAAAAAAAATTGTTAAAAAAAAAAAAAAAACATTTTCTTGAGCAAAACTGATTTCTTTTTTTTAGTATGTTATTTAAAAAAAAAAAAAATTACCTCCAAATGTAATCCACTAGTAATCTGATCACTCCAAATAGGAATTGTAACCCTTACAGTCTGCCTCTTTACATCCAAACCGTCATTACCTTCTGGGTTTGTTACCTTTTGAGATACATTTGGAATGATCTTCACTTGGTAAACGGAGCTATGCCTTAAAGCAATAATAAAATCAATCAAAGCTCATTATGTCTGCAGAATCCAACAGCATTAATATAATTGACATTGTTTCCTTATAAATCCTACCGGTGGAGACCCTGCACGGATATTTGAGCTACGTCTGTTAACAAGTCCATGGGATAAAATGCAGCACCCATGCACATCATGCTGCCCCCAAGTAGAAAACGAACATCTTCACCGAGGCAAATCTAAATCACAGCAACATCTTAATGCCTGAATTGAAATGCTAAGAACATGACTGTTAACTCACTGTTGGATAGAAGAATTACCTGTGCTGTGGCATTTACCGGCACTCCACCTGACTTAGAAGATCTCCAATCAGGTACAGCAAGATCATCCTTGTACTTAATTTGCATGTTAAGTCGTTGTACACTAAAGCTCACAACTTTGGAACCTGTTTCATTTTTTCAGAAAAAATGATTGTAAATGATTTTGAGTGCTGTGTCAGACATATAATTTATTTTCTCTGTTCAACCTTTATGTCTTACCAATGAACAGTGGAACTGAATTACGCAGACCCCTGCACAGAGAGTCCATGAAGAAGGACACATTTTGTAGTAATCTACGCTTCTCATTTAATGCTTTCTCAGGATCACTTAAATTAAAAATTGCTACCTCTGACACACTTAAAAATGTTCGAACCTGTTTAAACAAACAAACATGAGAATTTTGGGAGGGAGGTGGAAGCAGGTCTGATGGAAACTCAGAAAAGAGGGAGAGAATGAGGGCTTACCATTTCAGGTTGCAATATATTCCTTGGAATTTCTTCATCTGTTTGAGTTTGCCTTTTTTTCCGAAAGTTGTTTTGGTACTCTAAAACAGTTTGAAAAAAGTTTTGATTTATGAAAAAGAATATTTCTAAAATGTCTCAAACCTGTAATCAATCAATTACCAGTAGATAGTTTGGTCTGATCATTCAGGATGCTCAGAATTTTGTCTTTAAATGCAACTAATCTTTGAAGCGTCTCTTGAGTAAAAGAACCGTGCTTTAAGGCAGCATTGGCTGCTTTCAAAAAGCGAAGAGCTGCATTTACTTCATCAGGTGATGCATCTAGCCTGAAATCACAAATTATTTGGAAATGTTTTTCAATCGATAATATTTTGTTCTTGAAAATGCAGGCAAAGAGAGAATACCTCTTTTCATAGGAATCCAGCTGAGTGTTGACAGCGTTTTCTACCCGTTTGGAGGCTAGTTTGTACAAAGACTTGTCATCAAGCACCTCCAGGGTAGTCATACTGCTTTCAACAAGCATGATTGCATCTTCATACTCTTCTGCCGCAAGAAATGTTGAGAATCCTTCACTCAATAATCTGTTAAAATTTAATGCATTAAAACATTTGTTGATTCATCATGAAGGATTTCAGGGACTTTCTGACTGCAATGTTTAGGGAAAATTAACTTTAGAAGTGACTTACTCAACATGTCTGGTTGTCAACTGTTTTGGAGCGTTTGAAGATACAATGGGTCCCTCCGCAGTGTGGCATATGAGACGAATGTCACAGACTCTTAGCAAACTTTGGATTCTAGTCGTTGCAAGGGACACTGTGGGATTAAAAAAAGGCCTATTATATTTTGAAAAGTGAAAACACCGTCAAAAATTACCGGGCTTGACCACTCACAGGCAGGTAAGTAGGTTGTTGTTGAAAGCTTTTGACTACTCGAGTGGAAAAATTTTGGTGGGCTAGGGGTGTTGCTATTCTCGTCCAAAATTTGGAAGCCAAATGTGTACCTCAAAGGATAATCAAGTAAATCATCATAAGCCGGTTGAGTGCTGAATCTGTATTCTGTTACCAATGCATCTCCCTCAAGTGGCTCAACCTGAAAGATTAATGGTATTAATTTACCCGTGTCAAGAAACTAAATTCAGATCTAAATCAGCACCCCTAAGAACACTGACCGATAGTGGTTTAACAACAGGAGGTGCATCAGTGATTATGTCCACATCCACATAGGACAGTTCGACTTTTCCTTCAGAACTCTTACACGTGGCAGACAAACGGAATCGATACTTTGCATCTCCCACTAGCCCAGGTAGAATCTCAGCAGAAATCTCTTGTGGTTTTTCTGACGTAGTTATAGCTTTGACTGGCTCATGTCGTAGCTGTCCAAAATAAACACTAGGGTAATACATGTGATTAAAAATGTGGAAATTTACAAAAAAAACATCTGGGAGTATCTACCAATGTTTTGTTGGTGGTGATGTAACCCGGATGATCAACCCCTTTCCAATAAATTTGGCAGCCTGCTTTTGTTCCCAACACAAAACCTGTCAGTGTTACTCCATCATCAGGGTTTATAACATGAGCATAAGGATTATCAACATTGCCCAGGTTTCGTGTGGGAATGTACACAAGTGGTGCAGATCCACCTAAAATTGCTACCTCAATAGTCATCACATTGCTAATGGGTTTTGATTTCTGTGAAGTTCTTGATACTTTGACACTGAAAAAATACCTGGATAAAGAGTAATAAATATCATCAATTCAGAAATCTATATCATTTTTAAAAAATGCAAGTTAGTTGACACTAACCGTCCAACTGGAAGAGACCCAGCTGGGAGATGAAGAATAGCTTTCCTAAATGCTGTAGCATATGCCTCATGCACCAACTTCTTGCTCTGCTTAGGTACATAGCATTGGTTGTCCCCATATCCAACATTTTCAGGTTCAATACTTATCATGCGGCAGCTCCACTCAAACTAAATCAGACAAAATTTATTAAAAATTTGTAAATCAATTATTTTACTCTATAGAGAAAGTGTTAGTAAATGTTACCTGTAACGATCCCAATTTGTTGTCAAGATCTACACTTCCTGAAGCATCTAGAATTAAAGGCTGGAGTGTGTTTATTCCAACGCCACTGACATTAATATTTGTTTTAATACCTCTTTCCAAAATTACCACTGATGTGCTAGCCTAGAAAGTAAGGTCATGAGATGTTTTTCAATATAACTCCTATTTTTTAAGTCCTCAATGCTGTTATTTTAGCAACTTATTTAAGAACACTTACAAATCCAAGGGGTTTATTCAGCGTTTTATGGTACAAATTGCATGTTATTTTGTAGCGTTCTCCTCCACGGAATGTACCAGATGGAACGTTTAAATATTTTCTTTGGTGATGTCCAATGTTAACTTGGGTGCCATTGTAAGATTTTATTGACCAAGCATACTACAAACAGAAGAGAGCCTGTTAAAATAATTATGAGCTTGAAAATGTAAAACTACAAAGTTTTTTCTCTCATGTACTTTACCCCAATCTGTCCTAAAATGTCTGAATTCAAATTGCCATCACAGCATGATGTGGATGCCTCTACTCGATATTCTACATCAGAAAATGTAGCAGGAGAGCACGAAAGCACAACGTCGAGAGGGGTTGCTGAAGTGCAAGCATCCATCATTTTTTCAGAACTGCGAGCTCTATGCTCTGCTGAAAAAGGCTTCCTGTCTTGTAAACGGAGAGGAATCTTCTTTTCCTCTCCACTCATGCCCAGTGCATTTGTACCTTTTACTGTTATAGTGTAATCCACATTGCTAAGCATCTAGACAAAAAAAATACATCCAAAGTTTTGAAAAAGATTTTGTGTAACATCTTTTCATACGTTAGGTAGACATACCAAACTGTTGTTCAAACTTATTCGATTTGAAGTAATGCCTCGCACTGATCTATCCAACGTGCGTACACTCAACCATGTCATAAGTATGTCTCGTTGCGATAATGCATTTCTGTTACTGGAAGGGTTGAAGCTGACTGACCAATTGTACAACAGAGTTTGTCCGCCTAACTGCTGGACCTTTTGTGACAGAAAAATCAAGAGACAAATTAATTTGTTATCGCATGTTCCATTACTGTTTGAATTTAAATGCACCTCAATTTTTCTTACCTCAAGAACAGTTACACTGTTTCCATCCACCATTGCTTCCTTCGTGTCATCCCTCTTCATTTTTCGTGCATAAAGTGATGACTGCATACCAGAATGGCGGACACCGTAACATGCAACTCGAGGAGCTAGCACATTGTAAACTGGCTCTACAACCTATCTCAGACAGAAAGCAAACATTACAAAAAAAATGAGCCTAAGTTTCAAGAATAAATTACTGCTGCAGTTTTACCTGGTCTGTCACATCATCCACTATTGTGGAGTAGACTTGGGGGGATTGCGCATCTTTGAAATCTGAGCTTATTTGTTGAATATCATTTGTTGGAGATAGTGAAATGCGAGAACCTGGATGAATTATTGGATACTCGCCAAGCTGAAGAACAATTTGATCTGCTCGTATCCAACATTGCCAACCTGTGGTGGAGGCAATTTAACAATTCTTAAGTGAGTGAAGACTTTTCCTTGATAGATGAAGACCACTTCTGGAAAGAAACTCACCCTTTCCAAATAAACTTATTGTTTCAGGTGAGAATGCTTTCATGCAGTCACTAGAGGGGTTTAAGTTTTGATCAAACTGAATAAAAATTAATCTTAAATCGGAGGAGAATGTTGACTTCTTAATTAATAAATCAGAATTATGAATAACCAGCTCTCTCATATTAATTTTTGATAAACTGGAACAAAGATAATCACATTTAAAAATGTAAGGTGCATAGTGACTTGCTTCAGCTTATGGATAATCTTAAAACATTTCTCACCAGTCAAGAGCTGCCTCAAGTGTTTCAGAAATACCAATGGAGACAGCTTTATCACGAACAATCATTGGGTCACACTCAACAAGTCCATCAGACAATACTCTGGCACTCACAATATTTTCGACCGTACCATTTATTCTTGTAAAGCAGATGAGTGTTTTTTCATGTGTAAGTATCCCATTAAGCACAGCCTTAGGAGGAAGATTTTTAATAACAAAACAAAAATTAAGAGGGTAGATAAAAGTTACCAATGCATTGAAACATACCTTAAAAGGAACGTTCAACATCACCATTGCCGGGCTCATAGAAGTTATTGTGAAGCTCCCACTGTCAACGACTTCAAAAGTTGTGTTGAAGACTACTTCCTTTGATGTTTTCTCATAGCATTTTACAACATAATGTCCTATCTTCATTTCCTTGGAATCTATATCAATGTAAGGTACGTTTTCTCGTGCTAAAGTGTTTGTAAGTTCCTCCTCAGTTTTTTCCAAAACAGAAGAATCATCTTGCAGTTTCACATTACAAGCACAGTTCTCAAGGTTTTCCTTCAATAAGGAACTCTGAGGATATAACTTAAAACTTCTTTCATGAACTGCCAAATCGAATTTCAGAGGAAAACTGTGAGCTGCACACCCTAGGAAAAACAAAGAGTGTTTTTTTAAACTATTTCATACATTTTGTCATCCTTTGAGTCTTGTGTTACCTTCTGTTTCTTTGTCATCGCATTTCACACACTCATTAGAACCATAACAAACATTACAAGCGTCCCGACCCTCAGAATCTTGTAATCCTGTTGATCCCCCTACACAAAAACCACATCTACAAAGAACAGAAAAGAATGCATTGAGGATTCAGAAATAATTTTCTATAACATCACAAACTTTTCCTTTCCGCTCCTACTCACAAGTTAACATATGCGCTTGGGATAGCGCCACATTTTGAGCCAGATGTCAAGGCACTCATCGGCCTTAAGACCACACCGACAGTTAATAGTGCAAGAGAAGCTACAGGCACCATCATCGCCTGAAATAAAAAATCAACACGTTCCGTGACCTTGTCCTGCCATGATGCGCTGGCATGTGAGCGGACAATGTGGAGAGATTTTTCAATAATTTCTCACCTTCATCACACACGCCTTGGAGGGAAAAGCCACCCGCGATCGGCCGCAGTCTCTACAGCGCTGTCGGCGGTATGTCCGGCCCGAGACTCAAGCAGGCAAGCATTCCACTGTTGTCGTGGCAACCCAATGTTTTGATTCTGAGCTACTTCTGCATCCCCCACCCCCTCTTGCCCCCTCTCGACTTATTGATTATTGCAATCTGATTTCCTGGTTTGATAATGTTGGACAACATTGCCATTGAAGTGAATAATAAAAAATGATCAATTAAGTAAATAAGATTATATCTTAACACTTAAAATAATTTATTGACTGGAAATAGGGGCTCGAACCCACATTCCATTCCAAGTAAATATTATTACATATTTAAGATCAAACAAAACATGTAGTAAAAGCATGATTAAATTATAAAAAGAATTTTATACATTTTCACCCTCACAAAAATTTGGATAAGCACGCAATTAATATCTTGGTCATCACAGGACAGAGATTATGATGAATGCGCATAGAAGGTTTTGGAGTGAAGTAAGCTTCATCAGTCCATGGGATTTTGTATTACTATTAGAATGAACTCTCGGTCTGGAAAAAAACAAACTGGATTAGTAGTTTGAGATTGGTAGCTAGGTGGCAAAAAGAGAATCACAGATAAAATATTATTTATCTTAACATTCAACAAGTTAAATACCTGGTGCAACCATGATTTCATGTTTTTTAGTGCGTATACGCAAGAATGTCAAATCATTAGTGGGGTCCAAATCTCTCACAACGCTGCGTGCCTTATCGGACAGCTGTCCAATCAAGCCAGCATACTGAACAGTGGTGGTGTTGTCTAATGTAGTCTTGATTGGAATACCTAATGAGCAGAACAAAAAATCAAACAAGGAAATTAAATTTTGATGAAGAAAGTTTTAGTTTGCGGTCAAAGAAATCGAGACTCTTACCTTCAGCATTGACGACAATGGTGCCCACAACACCTTTGTGAGCCTGGATTCTTTTGAGAGTTTCTTCTACTTCGCTTGCCTGTAGAAGAAAAATGTAAGGCTGTTATAAGTGCATGAAAAAAAAAAGGAGATGTATTAAAACTTGAATCGTCAACCCATCGAATGAGACAGCACCACAAAATCGAAGATTAGTTCAATCCATTCTGGTGAATCCGTACCGATCCGTATTCCAAACAAATACAGTTGGTGACCGAGAAATGAGCAATGATTCACACACTTTGCAAAAACCAAACTTACCATGGCTCAAATTGTGTCAAAATCAGAGGTTAAGTGGTACTGGTGAATGGAGGCTACTATAGACAGAACTAACAGGATGTTGAAAACTCTTCACGAATCAAGCAGTCAAGCCTGTCAATTCATCAAATCAAAGATCGAAAGGTCTTCTCTGGATTCAACGCCAAAGACGACCTGTCAGTTGTCGTGGTATTGACCAAATTGTTACATCGGCAACAACAGACCGAGAACGCCTTCAGCTCCCCCCTCCTTTAAAAAAAAGTGGTGGAGTAGTGGGGGAAAAAGCAGAAGTTGCGACCCCTTCGTACTAATACACACCCTAGCGTCATCAAACTGAAACTGATAAACCTGAACTAAAAGTGGCTGCGCCGGGCGTGTGCAATGGACTGAAAAGTGCCGACTTGTGCTGAAGGACTGCAATGGTCGTGGCCGCGTGTCGACTGCAGACGTTGGCGTGTGTACTTGTGGAGGAGGCTTTCCGGAGGCCAGCAGGTGGAGGATCCTAACCTTAACCACGTCGCCCCGTCACCAGCAGCGCTAGCAGCCGCCCTCGAACATGTTTACTCTCATGTTCAAAATGTTTCTGCCTCTCATGATAAACGTCGTGATGTCCTTCGGGGCGTATCACTTCACCGTTAGGATCATTCCTCGGCTCAAGGACATGTTCCTGAAGGCCAATTTATTTGGTATTGACTTGAACAAGCAGACGAAGGATAAAGTGTAAGTGTAAACAACCTGAACTTCGCGTGTTTTATCTGTTCGTGTTTTTATTTGGATGTGAATCATGACAGCCGCTTTATTGAATTACAGTCCCGAGGCTCTTGGAGTAGTCACTGGTTCCATTTTCTTGGTGACGATGTTTCTCTTTATACCCCTCCCATTTAGCCGTTCCTTGTTTACCAATGACGACTTTCCACACGATGAGGTAAGCTGATGAATTTACCTTTCCTGGTTTTTGTCCTCCAGCAATATGTTAAATACTAAATAGCTCCCAAGTATATCAATTAAACTTTCTGTTATTAGCTTGTAAAACTGATGGCTGCACTTCTCTCCATCTGCTGTATGCTCTTGCTGGGCTTTGCTGACGATGTTCTGGATCTGAGATGGCGGCACAAACTGCTCCTACCAACTGTGGCTTCCTTACCATTGCTCATGGTATACTATGTCACTTTCAATGCTACAACAATAATTGTGCCCAAGCCATTGAGGTCCTGGGTTGGATTCTCATTAAATCTTGGTAAATTGGGTGTATTTTCATGGTTCTTGTCAAAATTCCAAAAAAAGAAATTGTGCCACTAATTTTATTCTCTCTCCTCCATCAGGACCCCTGTATTACATTTACATGGGAATGTTAGCTGTATTCTGCACCAATGCAATTAACATCCTGGCTGGTGTGAATGGACTGGAAGTGGGACAGTCAGTCGTCATTGCATCATCAATTGCACTGTTCAATCTTATAGAATTGAGTGGGACTCTGTGGCAGGCCCATGTGTTTTCCCTTTACTTTTTATTCCCTTACATTTCGACTTCACTTGGATTATTGAAGTACAATTGGTAAGTGCTAACACACCCTGTAGAGTACACCTCATGTCTGATTGAGCTCCAAATAATACCTTCATAATATTTTCAGGTACCCATCTCGTGTCTTTGTTGGAGATACTTTCTGTTATTTTTCTGGTATGACTTTTGCTGTCGTGGGCATTCTAGGACATTTCAGCAAGACAATGCTCCTTTTCTTCATACCTCAAGTTTTCAACTTCTTGTACTCGGTTCCCCAGCTGTTTCATCTAGTGCCATGTCCTCGCCATCGCATGCCAAGGTATGTTTACTCATTTTCTTTTTCTTTGAAAAACTATAGTGACTGCAATGATAAATATTTTTATACCCTTTTTAGGCTGAACCTTGCCACAAACAAGCTGGAACCAAGTGTAACCCTATTCAAACAATCTGATCTCAAAAAACCAATGCTATTGGCTCTTCGTTTCTTGGGAAAATTAGGCCTCATTCGTTGGCGTGACACTGTGACAACACACCCAGACAGCTGTGGTAGAGGAGACCCTGATGATCGCATGGTTGAGTGTAACAACCTTACACTCATCAACCTTGTGCTCATCTTGCTTGGACCAATGAATGAGGCCAAGCTCACTACTGTTCTCATTACCATTCAGGTACTACTTCCATAACTTGCAGATTCCAAAGGTGGCTTTGTAACTTGAAAATGAATACTTAATCCTGGATATTATTTCTTGTTTGTGCAGGTAATTTGTAGTGCATTAGCATTTGCCATCCGTTACCCTCTAGCTTCTCTGTTCTATGACGTCCCTGGCCCTCAAGTTGTGTGAGGGACTTTTTTCTGGAGGTAAGAACTGATTTGAAAAATTGATTTTATTTATTAGAGTACTTATTAGCTGCAATATTTGATACAAAAATTTGAAACACAGTAAACCATTGTTTGGGAAAATTACAATGCAGGCATAGATTTAAAAAAAAAATTACAATTCAATTTTGCCAATTTTAAGGATGTTAAGCATTCAGATTGGAATCCCACCTCATAAGGGTACTCTGACTCCAGTAAATCAGAAACTTTTTTAAAAATCAGAATCTCATATTTCAATACACTACATTATTTCCTCAAATCACAGACGTAGATCTTTTTATGCTCAACATATTTATTATTTTTCTAAAATGAATGCTAACGCTGCCCTAGAGTTTATAACTGCAATCCACTTGTGCTCAGGGCTCAGTTACAGTAGACAAAATTTTACACTTTTTTTATCCTTTAGAAACAATCACAGAGAAATTCACACACTGCCTCATATACTATCACTTCCTTAGAATACAACTCTTTAATGTCTTGTCAATACTTCTCATAACATTTGATGGCACTATTTCGACTAGGATGGAGCTTAATCTGTGATCTTGAGCGAGACTCTTCAACAACGATTTGGTGTAAGACCGAGTTTCCAGACTACCCTCCATCAAAAGACGAGCACTTGTCAGCAGCATGAGATCTCGTGTTTCTCGTGGTTGTGACATAATTCGTTCCACTCCAATCTTTTCAACTAGTCGAGCCAAAAGTCTTGCACCTGCTGCTCTTACGACTGCATTTTGATGCCTGTAAATGTACAAAGAAGTGATCACAT
Source organism: Stenchaetothrips biformis (assembly GCA_030522485.1). NCBI lineage: Eukaryota > Metazoa > Arthropoda > Insecta > Thysanoptera > Thripidae > Stenchaetothrips > Stenchaetothrips biformis. Next base: position 9,621,261 of record CM060101.1, read on the forward strand.
TTAGTGTAAAACTTATCTTAGAGCTACTGTCTATGAATTTCTAAAATTCTGTGATTTATATGCGGCACATATGGTGGATTTGGACACCACAGTTGCCTCTAGCCAAAGGATTAGATTTAAGCAATTTTGTTGCAGTACCATTTGGTATCTTCAAAGTCAGCTGTCAAAGTTATTTTGTTTTAATAGTGTATTAGTCTTGTTGTTGTTTTAAAATACCTTCATAATTTAGAGTGTAGGTATAGTCAATGTGATAAACTAACCACAGTTTTCTTAACCTGTTTACAATTTTTATCAGGTAATTTTTGTGTAATATTACTAAAACCTGACAGCTATTATGGGGCCAAACAATAATTGTTCATGAGGTGTGAGAACTAGTGCCAGTGTTATGATTACTGTGCAGATGTCAGGAGCCTGCCTGTCTACATTCTATTTTTTTTGCCTCTGCCTCTCTGACCCGATATTTGTTTTTTTTTTAATCATCTTAACTGATCAGATCAATGTTATACCCACTCTCCCTGTTCTTTGGTTGGAATTATAGCTGATTTAGACCTAGATCATATTTTTGTACTGTTTTGTTAATAAATGATTGCTAATTTTCTTATGTCTAAAGCGCTTTTTCAGAAAAATGTAGTAAAGCATCCATTTTTTTAACTAGTTGATTTACCAGGGATTTTGAGCTGAATATTAATTATTATTCTTTTGTCTTGATTATTGCACGTACTGTGTGTTCTTGTTTGTCCAGTTACTACAGGAAATACAATATGAAAAATCTCAGATGTGTCTTTTACCTTCCTTTGAACAATTAGTATTAAACCTTATCAGAATTTTGCATCAATATTTTTGAACTGCTTGAACAGCTGAGTTACATACCTGCAGCCTTTCTGCACAACTGCTGACACTGCCTTTGCTGGAGAAACGTGGTCAGTCATAACATCTAATGCAGAGTTGGCATCAGCTCTCAAGAATTTATTAGTATCTGCAGTGCGGTTGAAGAGAGCTGTTGATAGGTCCTCCGCTTCCTGTGAGCCACAACATTAAGACTTTGTTCGACTCCTTACCAAATTTACAGTTTTGACGAATAAATTTAGCTGGATTACTTACAGGATCCATGCCACGCTTCAGTGTGTAGAATAAATGACTGGCTGTTTGGCAGGCAGCCCTCGCAACTTGAGACCTTAAATTCTTCACTTGCCGTGCAAGGGACTCACAGCAGGTGTGTAATTGTCCTTGCAAGATGGCTGGATGATGTCGCACAAGTCGAACTATTGTTTGCAGGGCCTGCATTGTAACTTCCCTACACAACACAAAGCCCAAATTTAATTTTTTGTCGACATTCAGTGTTTTCACCACTCGCCTTTGCGATTGGAACAAAACTTGAACCAAGTAGAGGAAATAAAATAGCAAACATACCACTCCATGGAGTCCAGCTGCTGGAGACCGTGGTTCAGAGCCTCTCGAGGGTTGTCGAATCCAGGCAGAGTGTCGGCGAAGAGCGAGGCTGTTGAGTTTCCCAGGGAGGAACTGAGGCTTCCATTGGCCAGACTCATGAGGCTGGCCGAGCCGGCGCCGGAGCCCAGGCTGCCTGGCGTCGTGGCGCGCGGCCTATTCAGACTGCAGGAGGAAAGTTCGGCTCGTTAATTCCTTCAAACTACCCGCACGAGGGTGGACAGACTCCCTTCCGAGGGAATTCCCCGCTAGCGGCACCTGGCGCGCGCTACTGTACTTACACTCGAACGCCTCTGCCCGGCCGGGTGGCCGTCCTTCGGGTGGCAGCCGACTGCCGCTTCGGCGGTGGTGAGATGTCCACGCGGCTCACCATGCCGTGCATCGTGTGCTGGCCGTCCGGCTGGCCGTCCTCCGCCTCGCGGCCCGACGAGGGGTGCGCCGCCACGGGATGACTCTCGCCGTCGACGCCGTCCTCCGAGTCGATCGCCGCCGCCTGGACCTGCAGGGCCGTGGAAACGGTCAGGCCGCTGGACGCCGCAACGAGTGCGAGAGAGACAGAGCGACTCAGCAGCGGCGCGCAAGCTGTTTCGACTCACCAAGCCTGGGGCTTCCCCGTCGCCGGACGAGTCGTTGCTGAGTGTCGTCTCCCGTTCCAAAACCTGGTAAAAAAAAAGCAAGCGCTGTCGTTTTCTTTCAAGAAAATAGTACAGACAGTCACTGTTAGGGAGGTGGGAGGCTCTTGTTCCCAACTGCGCGCGCTTTGTCGCTAGCCTCGCATCGAGCCTTGAAGGAGCCGCAGCCGCTCCTCCTCCCCCACCCCCACCGCCGTAGCGAAGAAGTGGGGGGTCCGCGGTGGGGATACAGAGAACCTGAGTCGCGTTGCCCACAGTGTGTCCCAACAGCCCGGCTAGCTCAGTCGGTAGAGCATGGGACTCTTAATCCCAGGGTCGTGGGTTCGAGCCCCACGTTGGGCGTACTTTTTTTTTGCCGGCGCGTTGACGCACCTGGTTGGTGTTGTTGGTGCCGGGGGAGGCGGCCGCGGACTGGTAGCCCGACGTGCCCCCCGAGGCCGGCGCCGAGGTCGCCCCGTTCGGCAAGGACGCCGTGGAGCTGGACGCGTTGGCCGAGGTGCGGCTGGACGAGGACGAGTCGTTCCGCGGCGACGCGTCCTCCATGTCCAGGGCTTGAAGAAAAACCACAGGTTACCGACAATGTCTCGTTATTTCTGGCCCACTGTGCGGTGGCGAGGACAACGTACGGGCGAGGGGGTGGTGGGCCGACGCGCCCCGCTGGACGCCGTTGAGCACCAGACTCGCGGCGCTGGAGGCGCTCTGGTTGGGCGGGGAGTTGCTGTTGGCGCCGGGCCGCGCCAGCACCGGCTTCTGCGGGGGCGCATGAGGTGTCAAGTGGAGCTCGCTGCAACAGAATTGATGTCTTTTATCACTACACTGAAAGACGCCCCAGCGGGAAGGGCCAGGTAACCTAACTATTTAGAGCCGTAAGAAAATGTGATTGATCTTGTACATCACGTTGTTAATGTATGAAATATATCTGAAGCGTCTTCAGTTTCACATTTGATGTTTACAATTGGGGGGCCACTCAGCTTATCCCCTTCCCCACACCTGAACCCGAAGGAACAGTGAACGATCATCGATGACATGAAGAACGCCCTTGCGGGTGTTCCAGTCTGCCTCACGCTCAGGGAAGAGGATTGCGCCTCATCATCGTGGTTGTTTCTATTCTACAGTTGAGTAGAGAGAAAGGAAGATTTACTACAGAAATGATTCTGTGAAGTATAATCTTAATGTGGACACGGTGCGGCGGTCCAGTAGTATGTACGTTGGCCCGTGGCCAGCATCGCGATATAATCGAAGCTAGCCTACGGCTAAGCTTACCACGCGAACTGCAGGCCTGGCATCGTACAAGATGGCCGCAGCTAGGCAGGACGGGCTTTCGACCGCCAGCGCCGCGAGTTCCATCTGTCGGCGGCGGCTCCAACTCTTAGCAGGCCGCGGCGCCACGCCACGCCACCATGCGTACCACGTGCACGTGCCGCGCTGCGTCGCGTGGCCGCCGGACCGCCACCGTTTCAAACCCCCACGTTTCACTACGGATGGCCACTTAAAGACAAAATTTGTTTCGCAAAAAAGAAGCGCCCGTTCGTTTTCCATGTTCTACTTCAGGGTTTTGGAGCCCTTCTTGGCGCTGGTCGGTATCTCCAGACAAGCGTGCTCGGTCAGGTTATTATGAGAAATTCCCCGAGAGTGAGCAGAGAGCTTTCCTTTTTGTGATTCGTTGCATCTCCGCTAGCCTCTCAACGGGTAGCGTGGCCGAGCGGTCTAAGGCGCTGGTTTAAGGCACCAGTCTCCTCGGAGGCGTGGGTTCGAATCCCACCGCTGCCACTCATTTTTCACAAACGATATGGTCTTTTACTAATTTTTGGAGCCCTGATTATTTCCTTTCTTTCTTCTAAATTCTGATAAAGTATGTTAGACCGGGAAAATCTAATACATTTTTTTTTAGAGCGTTTTGAGGGGGAATGCATTTTATTTGTTTGGGGGGGGGGGGGGAGTCATTCGTCTGTCTGTCTCTATCGCATCCATCGGGACACCCCACGAGTGCGAGAGAGACAGAGACACGCTCTGTCTGCAGGGCGTGTTCCAGCGCGACCTCCTTTCCGCCGCCCGGCACCCCCACCCCCACCCCCACCCCTTGGGTGGCCTACTTCCATAAGGGTCTCCGCGCTGACCCCTGCATACTGATCGCCAGCGGTCTCTCTCGCACTCATGGGGCGCTCCATAGGGGTGCGAGAGAGACAGACGGGCGAGACTCCCCGCTCGGGGATCGGCCTGTCGGGGCTGTCTCGCTCCATGGAATCATGGAATCCAATTTCAAGCAGTAGTACACAAGGCGGCTACCAGTTGCGTGCCAGAGCGGCGCGGCGGGCCCGGCTGGTGAAAAAACAGGCAAAACGCGGCAAGAAAACGACCAAGTCACTGATTTTGTGTTGACGGGGCACGAAAGCTCATCGACGAGGAGTGCCGGATGGACTCACATTCACGCGCTGTCAAAAGGAAAAAAAGTCGAGACACTGGTGTAAAAAAATATTAAGCAGTTGGCAAGCCGGTGGTGCATTTTGTGGGTCGCGCGTGCACTTTGCATTATCCTAATCGGGATTGTGACGCCATCGGCCATCGGCTGGGGGAATGGGCCAATCGACCGGACCGGATTAAAGAACAACAACAACACTGGTTGGTGTCGCTGTAGGGCTCAAGTGTTGCACTGTATTTCCAGTCGCACAGTGGGCCTGCAGATTAGTTTCTGCCGCGCCCCATGAGTGCGAGAGAGACAGAGCGACGTACGGAGTCGGAGCGAGCGAGCCTGCCGGCGGCGTAATCGATGTGCCGCTGCTACGCACGCGTTGTCGGTGACCGAACGCACGCTGGCGCTAGCTGGCGCCGGTGCACGGCGTCGAACTTGTGAATGGCCGCGCGGTCGATGGCTCGCCGTCGTCTCTCTCTCTCTCTTGCTCGGCACACGCCACGAGTGCGAGAGAGACGGCGCGACGACACCGCTGTGTGGAATCGGCGGTATCGCTCGTCCGTGGGCTGCGGGTGACCGTGGCTGCGGGCACGCACCGGTGTGCGCCTCTCTACAGCTACAGCTCAACTTGTGGTCTCGTATCGTCAGAGGCCCTGGGCGCTCCCTTCCCATCCAACCTGCGGCCGCACCTGCAGGACTCGAGACTGTCCAGCGTGAGGATCTCCGTGAGGGGCCGCGCGTCGCCGAGCTGCAGGTAGCGCTCCGTGCCCTTGGCGGCGTCCTCGAGGCCCGCGCCGTCCGTCGGCCAGGTGGAGGAGCCCCCGGGGCTGACTTTGGAGGAGCGGCGGCCGCCGCGGGAGCCGAACCAGCAGCAGCAGCAGCAGCCGTCGGCGTCCTCGTCGTCCTCGTCGCGGAACGCGGGCTCCACGACGGAGACCGGCAGGCTGGCGTTGTTGTTGTTGTCCTCGCCATCCTTGCTGGCGGCGCGGCTTTGCACCAGCACCATCGGCTCACATGGCTCCAGGACGAGGGGGGCGTTGAAGAGTCCGCGCCGACGGGGGTTCGCGACCACGCCGTTGACCGGGGCGCCGCTACGCCGCCAGCGGTTCACCTGCCCTCGCACCGGCGCTGGGGGCACTGGGCGTCGCGACGCCGACCGAAGGCAAGGACGACGTCCAGGCCCGCAGTGGCGCCCTCCCTCCCGGCGGCGGCGCGGCGAACCGCGGCCGGACAACGCGGCGCCAGGGCCAGGCCGCCAGGCCGACGGGGAGTGGCCGGCGCTGCCCCACCCCCACCCCCAACCCCTTCCCGTTTCCGCCGTCCTGCTGATAACAACAAGCCTGGGGCGGCCTGCTGCCTGCCTGCCTGACGGCGGCTTGAGTCACCGGCGCGACTCCATCATGCTGGACGGTGGTTCCAGGTTCGAATTTACCGCGCCTCGCCGCCGTGCTGGCGGGGCAGGCGGGGGGGTTTCCCGCGGGTAGCACAGGGTACAGTACTCTACACCTCTACACCGCCCAGTCAGCCACGGCGCCGGGGATTGCCCAGCAATCTTTCACCGTCCCCGCCCCGCCCTCGGGCTTACAAATTGAACGCGGCGATGGGAGCGCTGCACCGGCGTGGGGACGCGCCTCACGGCGTGCTGTGGTGAAGCTCCTTACGTTGCAGGCCAGCAGGCACACGTCACGTCATGACAACGGAAGAAAAGTTACACTTTTGGCGGGGAGTGTCCTTCCCTTCCTCGCCACGGCGTCGTCGTGACCTTGACCGTGTGATAGATGGCGACACCGGCCGGGACAGTCTGGCATAAAAGGTGTCGATGAGGCACTTCGGCTATGGCCTCGGGCCCTCGGCCTTCATCGCGCCGCTGCCTTTATGCGGCGCTTCGAGGCGGTTCCCTACGGTCTGCTCCGAGCGGCAGGTCTCTCTCTCTCTCTCTCTCTCTCTCTCTCTCTCTCTCTCTCTCTCTCTCTCTCTCTCTCTCTCTCTCTCTCTCTCTCTCTCTCTCTCTCTCTCTCTCTCTCTCTCTCTCTCTCTCTCTCTCTCTCTCTCTCTCTCTCTCTCTCTCTCTCTCTCATCGCACCCGTGTCCGCAGGCCTTCTCGGAGTGATGCCTGGCGCACTGTATACTCGCAGCAGCGGTGCGTTCAAGTCACAAATGAAACCGCTCCGGAGTTCGCAACATTCGACAAAGTCCAATCTCCTCCTGGTTCTTTTCCGATGAGTGATCGGGTCGGCGTTACAGAGCGGTAGTTGGTGCTTCCTGGAAACTTGCTGCTGCCCGCAAAGTTCAGCGCGGTGACCTTAGAGGGGTACGTGTGGGGCCGGCCGCCAAGGGGGCGACGCTGTCGTGTTGGGGCAGGTCGGGCCGGACAAGCTGCGCTGATGCGCGGGCCGCTGGCGGCGACCTGGCGGCGACGCGGCGAGGGCCCCGAATCGAACCGGAAATCAATGGCAAGGGTGTGGAGCAGGGGGAGCGCGTGAAACCGCTCCAGCGCGGCTTGCGGGCACTTCACGCGCAGAAACACTCACACCGACACACCGCGGACGGACGGACTGACAGACGGAGACAGACAGACACACATTCGAGAATTTTTCCAAGGTCGAGCGGGGTCACACGTTCGATTCGAGTCCCATGTAGCGACTTCTGGAGCTCAAAACGCGTCTGTAGACTTTTGGCTGCCTCGCCGGTCTTCTGGCCCACTGTGCGCACCTGTCATACATCGCGGACATCGACCAGCATCGATGCTTCCGCCTCCAAGTCCACCGAGTCCCTCTTACCTCGAGTCGACGACGGACGGCGGCGGCGCCTGGCCTCCCGGGGGCGGGTGCTCGGCCGCCCCGAGCGCGGCGGCTCTGGGGGCGGCGAGGCGGCCCGGGGGCGGCGCGCGGACGGGGGCGGCGGGGCGGCCGGCCTGGCCGCGCTGCAGCGGCCTGGCGGTGGTGCTGCTGCAGCTGCTGCTGTTGCTGCCGCCGACCCCGTTCCTCACCACGCCGGCTCTCGAGGACGCGTCGTCGGCGACGATCCGCTCCCCAGAGCCGTTCTGCAACAAAAGGGCGTTCTCTCTCTCTCTCTCTCTCTCTCTCTCTCTCTCTCTCTCTCTCTCTCTCTCTCTCTCTCTCTCTCTCTCTCTCTCTCTCTCTCTCTCTCTCTCTCTCTCTCTCTCTCTCTCTCCCTCTCCCTCTCTCTGCCTGCAATCCCGGCCCAAGGCAACCCTACCGGTCTTCCACGTCTTGGACGTACAAATAATTGAGTGCCTCGAAACGGGCTGGGCGCGGTGCGCGGTGCGGGGTAAGATGGCTCGGGTCAGCTTCGGCCGACTCACGCGATCCGACCCGTTAATCTTTTATGGCCCACGTAAAGTAAACGCTCTTCCCCCTCCCCTCAGGTCTCCGTGCAGCCCTGAAGGTGAGTAGAGTAACTGGGCCCTGCCTTACCCATACAGCACCCGCCACCCTGTCAAACCAATCACCCCTCGGCGCCTGTTGAACCCGTCCCAGCGTTGCCCACCTGGAGGTGGTGGTAGTGGTGGTGGTGGTCAACGCCGTTGGTCGTCGGCAGTGGCGGCATCTTGTGTCGATTCTCGGAGGCGTCGCTGCCCCCCGCGCCGGCGCTACTCCTCGACTGCACCGAGGCGGAACCTGAACGCAGGGGTGGTTCTGGTTCGTCACTTTGATTTCGATACCATCAGGTCCCTGTCGCGGAGACCCTAGGCACCTCTCCCCTTCCGGTATGAGACATGGCTGGCAACGTACCGGCGGTGTGCGGCAGCGGGTCGAGCACGCGTCTGCCCTTGCGGTTGGTGGGCGAGCTCAGCACCCGCGGCAGCGGCGCGCCGGCGGCGGGGGCCGTGCTGTAAGGCGGAGGCGGTGCGTCTGCCCCCGCCCCCGACACGCCCCGCGGCGGCCACGTCTGGCTGAGGTGCTCCGCCGCGTGCAGGTCCAGGTTGCCGTTGGCGTGGTGGTGGTAGGGGTACGCGTAGGGGTACGCGTAGGGGTACGGGTACACGAAGGGGTGCACCCGGCCGGGGTGCAGCAGCGAGAAGCCTGCGCAGAGAGGTCTCAGAACAATCCAGGAACACCAAAAAAACCTTACCAAGTATTAAAGCACATGGTACTTTCAGGTACAATCAATACACTGCAGCTGTTTTCAACCTTTCCCGGCTCACCACCCATTAATGGCGACAAAAAATCAATCACGGCCTAAAGACGTCCTCTGATCATTAACAATGTACTTGCCTCTGTCGGCCTGCTGCGTGTAGTGCGGGTCGTGCGCCACTCGGTAGTACAGGGGCTGCCGCGCGCCGCCCGGAGCCATGCCTGCCGACAGTCAAGGAGTTGTACTTCGGGCCCCACGCCTCGCCGGCCAAACACTCACTGACTCCCCGCCTCGCCGAGTCCGGGTCACCGGATGACCCAATTAGATACTATCTGCACGTGTCACTTTCCTGGCCGATCGGCCATCCTTCCCCCTCGTTGACCTGTCTGGCTGGACAGGTCTGGACGGCGTCCACCACGCCGCATGGACAGCACTGCCCTACTTACTGTCCCACGGCGGGGCCTTCAAGCGCCCCATTCCGAGGAGACAATATTAAACAACGTCCCTGACATCGACCTGCTTCGATCCAATGCCTGCCTCAGAAAGCTCCTGGAAAATGAGACAGCCACTAATTTTTTCAAGGACTCTCTTTTTTTTTAAAAAAAAAAAAAAACAAAAAAAAAAACAGGGTCTAAGTATTTTGGATGCTCTGGGCTTTGGATGGAACAACAGCACGGGCACGACAATGAACGTAATAAATATTTTCGCATAAAAAATAGCAGATTTTTGTGGAATACAGCCGAAAGGCCCGGCACGTCGTGTCTGTGTGGACATGCGAGGGTCTTGGAGCAGCCCCTGCCAGCGCACGTCGAAGAGATGGATGTGCAGCCGGTGGAGTGGGCGGTGAGCAGCAGGGGAAAGGGGGGGGGGGCATTGCATTCACAAACACAAACGCGGCCCACATTGTGTACACACACACACACTCACACGCACACGTCAACACCATAATGTTCAATGCTCCTTCACACCACCCACATACGCAACCCCCCACCTCTACCCCAACACCACACATTTTTGGAAAAGTCCCCCATTCGCATTCACACCGATACCAACACAAACGCAATTCACACGCACTCGAAAAAAGAAGAAAAAATTGAAACCATGTTGGAGGGGCTCACCGTAGGAAGAGAAGAAGACGTGGTCGTTGTTGTCCACCGGGCCCCAGTACGGCGCGCTGGTGGCGGCCCCCGGACCCTGGGGCCCCGGAACCTGGCCACCGCCTGGGACGACCCGTGGACGCTGGTCCTCCTGGAAGAAGGGCATTTCCAAGTTATCCTCCTGGCCGAGAACTCGAGATTGATCGAAGCTACTCGTACCTAGCCTCGCGGTCAGGGCGAGAAGGGAAGCCACACGCACTCCGCGTTCAAATACGCACATTCTCAGTCATTTTCCAATAAAAGCTAGAGACTCTGTTGGAGTGAGGCCCAGCAGCGCGCCTGTGGCTCCGACGGTAGGCCGTCCGCCCCGCCGCACGGCCGTCGGGTTGCCTACCGCGGACTTTGCGGGCGCTCTTGCAGGGTGGCCACGTGTCAGGGAAGTCAGGGAAATGTCCGGGGAATAAAAGATTGTCAGGGAAGCCAGGGAAAAGTCAGAAAAAATGATCGGCTCTCAGGGAAAATGAAAAAAAAGGAATCTTGTGGCCACCGTGTCTCACCTGGTTGGTGGCGTAGACCATGGGGCGGTAGCCGACGACCCGGCACAGCAGCATGGCGCGCGAGAGGCGCGGCTACCGCGGGTTCGCGTCGTCGGCGTGCCTCCGGGGCGCCGTCTCCCGCGACCTAACCTCCAACGCGGGGACGACGGCGATGGGCGCGGCGCGCGGCGACCCTGGCGGCGGCGGGCCCTGCATGCCGGCCAGCTTGTCGCGGGGCAGCGCGCCAATCAATGACGCGCCGCCACTACAACGCGGCCAAGAGCGCCCCCCCCCCCCCTTCCCGCGAGGCCCCCGCAGCCCCCCGATCGCACGCGTCCCGTCCCCGCGTCACGTCACAGTGGCCGTGGCCGGCGACTGGTTTGCGCCGACCGGTGGTCGCTGCCGGGCCGGCCGCTGCTAGCGGTTCGGTTCGGACTGGCGGCGCCGTGCAGCCGCCTGCGTCGCTCCGTCTCTCTCGCACCCCCAGGGGCCGCCCCACGAGCGCGGGAGAGACGGAGCGACGGAGCGCGGCGCCGGCGCACGCGACTCTCCAAGCCACGCAAACCACACCAAAGCGAGGTGAAGCGGGCCAAGTGAATCAATGGCGACGCCCTTTGCATTATCAGTCGTCTCTCTCGCACTCGTGAGGCGGCCGGTCCGTCCGAGAGAGACAGCCTCAACACGCGGCAGCCTTATCGACGAGAATAAAACGAGAATCTAGGCGCCAATAAAAGAACGAACCGGCGCGGCCGCGAGGAAAAGAACCAGATTACTCGTATTCAGATTCGTTGAGATTACACGCGCTTTGCTGGCTCGTTTTGCTGTATGAATTTAGGACACCCCGTGGCTACAGTCCCTGCAGTGTAGTAACACAGAGTCAAGTCCGTTCACCCCGTCCGGCGTCCGCGCCTCCGGGTATCGACATCCGCTGTCAAGGACGCCGCGCGGGGTATCACCACGTGCCGCCGCAGGAGGTATCGCCGGGCTCACCTGCACGCGGTGGGGGTGGGGCGCGGGGGCGGGCAGCGGGGGCGGCGCGTCCCAGCGCCTGTCCGTCCAGGGGTTGCCCGGGCGGACGCTCAGGCGTCCCGCGGCCTCCCTGGAACAGGCAAAGGACAGGAAGAACGGTCAGCACAGGCAGCAAGCATACATACACTTTAACTTTAAAATGGAGTTGGACCCACGCGGTACTTTTTCAATTCGCACCCGGTATCTTTTTTTTTCGATTCGCACGCGGTATTGTTTACTATTCGCACCCGGTATATTTCAATTCACACCTGGTATTTTTTTTTTCAATTCGCACCCGGTATTTTTTTCAACTAGCACCTGTTATTATTCTCAATCCGCACCTGTTTTTTTTTTTCAATGCGCACCTGGTATTTTTCTGAATTTTCTCCCGGTATATTTACGACGCTTGACTCACCTCATGGGGTCGGCGAGCTGCTCCCGACTGCGCGCCGACCCGGAAGACAGGAAGCCGGAGCCGGCCATGATCCAGTCCACGTCCGGCCCTGCAAGCATAGGCAGCCAATCAATGCCAGCGGCGATACCCCGCGCCGAACAACTACCCCTCGCGTGCAGGGCGCAGGGAGTATCGCCGTCGCGGCCCCTTGTGTGCACACGGAGGCCCCACGACGGCTACCGGCCCCCGCCGACTTGCAAACAAACAAACAAACAAACAAACAAACAAACAAACAACAAGGACTGAGCGGCGCTTACCCGAGGGGTGGTGCGGCGACCGGTACCCGTTGGCCGGCAGCTGCAGGGCGTACAGGATGAGGCCGTTGGCGGCCACGGTGGGCAGCAGGCGCCGGGCGAGGCGGGCCTGCACCGCGGCCAGGTACGCGTCCGAGGCCATCGGGCTGGACTGCGAGCCGGAGAAAGACATGCCAGTGAGTTGGGCGCCGCGCCGAGTCCGCGCGCTCGTTGCGTTCAGGTCTCCGCCGCATCAGCGGGTCACTGTCATGACGCGATCAAAGGATCGGCTGGTTTCATAACGCGCGGGGAAAGGAAAAAAAAAGGCTTTTCGTTGCGTTTGTCGCCTAATGGTGGGAACGCCCCGCCTTCCTTGCAATCGGCGGAATGGCCGTCGCATAGAGGGGGAGGGGGGTGAATGGAAACAGCTGCATCCATTCTGCCAGGGACCCCATTGTGCGACCTCGGCCTTGGCGGGAGGGCCTTATTGCTAGACCACATCCCCCTCCCCTCCCGTCCCACCTGCCCCCAACAACCCCTAATTGCGAAACGCGTCTTCTTTCTCCTGCCCGCCATTTGTTATGCTTCTTCCCGACTCACGCTACAAGAAGAGGAAGCCGGCAGGGAATTGGTTTCCTCGTTGAACTCGATCCTCTCGGTGTTACCTGCTTGCTGGCGGCGTGGCGCAGCGCGGTGGACATCTGCTGGGACGACATGAACTGCGCGAGCACGGCCAGCGCGTCCAGGGCGCCCTGACGCACCCTGCGGCGGGGGTCCCGCGCGGCGAGGGCCACCCTGGCGCACACCCTGGCCCAGCGGCCGTCCAGCTCCACGCTGGGGAACGTCATGGCCACGTACATGAGCAGCAGCAGCGCGGACTCACGCATCTGCAAAGGAGTGTGTGAGAGACAGACGCACAGTGGGCCAGAAGACCGGAGGCGGTCCTAATCTCGGACGTGTTTTCACCTCCAGAGTCGCTAAATGGGACTCGGACCGAACGTGTGACCCCACCAACGGATTGCTCTCCGAACGAGGAATCCATTGGTGGGGTCACACGTTCGGTTCGAGTCCCATTTAGGGACTCTGGAGCTCAAAACGCGTCGAGACTTTTGGCCGCCTCCATCGGGTCTTCCGGCTGCGGTGCGCGTACAGTAGTATGTGAGCGACCAGGTGGCGGGCTTGCCTTGGAGCTCTTGGCGCCGATGCAGGCGGCGGTGAGCAGGGCGTCGACGACGGGGCCGGGGCGCACGCACTTGACCAGCGCCCTGGCGGTCTGCACGGCCTCCAGCCTGACGGGCACGGGGCTGCAGCCGGCCACGCGGCGGCACACGGCGGGCACCAGCGCGCCCAGCACGGGCAGCACGGCGTCGCGGCCCTGGCCCTGGCCCGCCGCCTGCAGCTCCAGCAGCGCCCGCATGGCGGCCAGGCAGGTCGCCGTCGTCCGGGCGTGCCGGTCCTCGGCGAGCACGGTGACCAGCAGGCGCAGCAGCGACGTGGCGGCCGCCGCGCCCTCCGCCGCCGGCAGGTGCAGCAGCTGCGGTAGCTGCGCCGTCAGACGGTCCAGGGCGGCCGCCTGCAGCCGCCAGTCCTCCTGCAGTGCGGACAGACCTGGAGGTTAGGGTGCACGCTGGGTGCGGACAGGGCACAGTGGGTCACAAGACCGTTGGGGCGGCCAAAATCCCGGACACGTTCTGAGCTCCAGAGTCGCTAAATGGGACTCGAATCGAACGTGTGACCCCACCAATGGATTGCTCTCCAAACGCATTAGGAATTTTGGCCGCCTCAATGGTCTTCAGCGGGCGCGACACGGAAGCTCGGCCCTGACTGGGCAGTGACAACACACTCCCCCCACCTCCAAGGTCACTATCATGTCACCCGTGCCTCCGCAGGGCCACCCCCTTCGGCGGCCTTTCGCTTTCAAGGTCGCCTCCTCGACGAGCGCCTTTTATGAGGACGCTACAGTTCATGGCTCGCTTTTCGCTTTTTCCGAGGCTTTTTCCCACTTCCCTTTGGGGGGCCCCAACGAAAGCCATCGACCCGAGCCAATTTCCCTCGTCAATTTCGCTTCGAACTGGGATTTACTTCCTTTGACCTGGCCCAACGGCGTCATTGATGACGCTGTACACTGCGCGCTAACAACTACGTTTCTAAAAATAAAATATTCAAACTTGAGCATGCATCCCCCAACTTCATTTGGATAACTACTTTCCAAGAAATTCATGATGGTGACGACAGAGACAGCGATGGCGCCGGTTCGATCGTCTCGCTCTGACGGTGCAGTCCTCGAGGTCCTTCACCCCCGGCCCGCCAATCACACGCCTTCCGGAACCAGCAGACTACCAATCAGGCTGCCCCTCGCGCACTGTGCCTCGGCCGCCCCGGCCAAGGCAGGAAGCCGGGGAAAATAGCGCTGGCGATGGAATTAGTGAGAGAGGAGGGGAAGGGGAGTAACAGGTAAGCAGGCGAAGTGAAAGTGTGTGAAAATAACGAGGGGTTCAAGGGGAGGCGGGTACTGCTTTAATGCTGCATGGAATAAAATCCGAACTAATTTGACAGACAACCGAACGAGAAAATTAGCCTTAAAATCATCGTCAAAAGTAAACCGCTTTTTTTTTTTTATTTTTTTTTTTTTTTTTTTTTTTTGGCATCAGTTTGTGTGTGAGCTCAGACCTGGGCGTCCGCTCTCCCCTGTGCCCTCTCAATCGTACTTCGGAACGGAGCCTCGTCTCTCTCACTCGTGAGGCCACCCGAAGGGGTGCACCACCTTCGGAACGGCGGCGTGCGGCGCACGTGGGTGCGGCTGGGTGAACGTCCGCGGTGTGACAATACGCACGCCAAGGCCGCCGCCGACGCCGTGCTGCGGAGACGTCACTGCGTTGTCGCCGGGACATGCCAATGATGGACGACTTGGCGGACCCAGCAGGCCGCCAGGGAAAATGAATTGACCTAGGGAAATTAATTTCCCCCGCGACAATGTCCATCTTACATGAGTTCTTTGCAAAAAAAAAAAAATTTAAAAAAAAATGAAAAAGAAAAATTGATAAGCATAAATTAACTTTAAATTTTGTGTTGCCATTGAGCAGGAGTGCAACCCTAACGGCACCCTTTCCCCCCTCCCCCCGCACCTTTACCTTCCCCACCGCTTTCTCAAGAAACGCATCGATCGAAGGTCCGGCCAGCGGACTGACTCGCTCCGTCTCTCTCGCGCGCATGGGGCGTCCGCGGCGGGCGGGGCGAGGAGGGAACGAGACGCCCGGCCGGACGCCCCGCCGACTGGCGGCCGGCACGCTAGCCGCGCCAGCCGCGCCAGCCGTGGGGCCACCGCCTCACACCCTGCAGACTGCGGGTCGTGTTCGTCGCTCTGTCTCTCTCGCACTCATGGGGCATCCCGTGTGGGTGCGAGAGAGACAGGACCACTCTCCGGGTCTGAGGCTCGCCGTGTGAGGCGTCAAAATCCAACAAAATTGCCGTTAAAATCTATTCCAAAATTAATTTATTTTGTTGTTGAGGATGCAGAGCCAAGAACACGGCGCGTCGCTGGACTTTGCGATTGCTTTCCAGTGGGCGGTCCGCGTGGCTGGCAGGAGGGTGCACTGGAGTCTCCAGCCGGCCGGCGTGCCTCCAGCGCCTCCAGTGCCTCGGCGTGTCGTCGGCTGGAGGGACTGGTGCACAGTGGGCCGAGCTGCGAGGCTGGCGCCGCTGGCGAGGCTGGCGCAGCGAGGGGGGGGGGGGGAATGTGTCGCGTGCATTGGGAAGTAGGCCATTGATTCGAGACGCTTTCCCCTCCGCCCCCTCCCCCCCCCCTCCGCCGGCTCTGCGGGGCGGTGGTCTTTGGACCTCGCACCCCAACGGGCGAGAGAGACGTCCGTGCCCGTTCTGTCAGCGCGCGTGGTCAGCAGTCACCAACCCACCGCAACCCCATCCCAATCTGAAAAATATTCATCACAGCTCGCCGGTCGTCTGGCCGCTGCACGCAAGCCTTTGGGACCCAGAACGCCTTTTCGTGTGTGGTGGGGCGGGGCGGGGAGCGTCACCTGTGTGTGTACAGCATGACCCCACCTGACACGCCAGTGCTCAACACTGACCTATTGGTGTGTTGCGTCGTTTCTTACATCGGAACCAAACCCTCGCCTGCCACCAGCTGCCCCTTACACACACATAACCACACACGCGCACGCACACACACACACACACACACACACACACACACACACACACACACAGACTCATGAGACTCCCTTTCAACTGGCCCACTTGCGCCGCTTTGTAGGTTAGGGTTGGACTGATAAGGGACCCCAGGCCGTTCGCATGGCGCGGCGTGGCGCCCCGCCCGTCCGTGATTTACGGTGGCCGCCCGACCTGGGGCAGCCCAGCAGACTCATTCCGAGCGAGCGGTGCGACTCTCTCTGTTGCACTCGCGGGGCGCTCCGTGCGAGAGAGAGAGAGAGAGAGAGAGAGAGAGAGAGAGAGAGAGAGAGAGAGAGAGAGAGAGAGAGAGAGAGAGAGAGAGAGAGAGAGAGAGAGAGAGAGAGAGAGAGAGAGAGAGAGAGAGAGAGACCCTCCCCCTCCCCCTCTTGCCGCTCCGCGTCGTACTGCAGGTGCCGTGCGGCCGGCCGGCCGGCCCATCAGCGAGCGAGACGTGACTCAACGGCCGCCCCGCCGCTTTGAAACAGCAGTGGCCGGTGGCGAAAATCTTTCCCACGCACGATGCGGCAACACCGCGCCGCTCCCCCTCCAGCGTCTCGCATTGTTGGCGCGGCCGGGTGGAGTGGGGGTGGGGGTGGGGGCGGGTGGGGGCAGCGCCGAGCCGAAGGCGAGGCAGCCAGCGCCAGCGGTCAGGCAAGCTTGCAAGACGAGCTGGCAGACGCACGATTTGGCATTGCCGCACCCCCTCCCCCCTTTCCTGCATCTGGTTTTGTTGTGTTGGTGGGAGGCGGTCGAGGCGTCAGTCGGGCGACCGCGGCTCACGAGACGCGTACGCGAATCATCGCTCCGCTCCGCAAAATGTAAATAGTGTGCACGTACGACTGAAACTTTTGGTCAGTTCGAGATAATCTTAGAAAGCACTTCAAGAAAGGGACTGCACCATTTTCTTTCATGTTCTGGACTTTCCTGAACTTTTTGTTCTCGTAGCCGCGTCCGGCCTCACGCGCCGAAAAAGGGCAATATTATCGTTATGGAGCGGTCGAAACGGTCGAAGGTTTGAAAAAACACGTCGAGGGTGCACGGTGAGACAGACGGACTCGGACAGGTGGATGCAGGCCAGCCGACCGGTGCCATGCATTATTGCACGGCTTGTCCGTGGGACAGCTGACGACCCCCCAGGGGGCTCCACACGTGGTGCCCCTACGCGGTGCAGCCAAGTGACGTCACTCTTCAAGGTCATCTCGCAGGGCAGACGGGACCAAGGGAGGGGCGGGATGCGATTAATCATTCACGGCTCCTCACGTAGTGACCGTCGCTCTGTCTCTCTCGCACTCGGGGGCCGTCCCGTAGGGGTGCGAGAGAGACAGAGCGACGACGTGCTGGCGATGTTTGAAGAGGCTCTCAGCTGCGGGCCTACGGCTGGCCTACAGCCACAGTGGGCCAGAGGATCGTTGAGGCGGCCAAAATTCCGGACGCGTTTTGAGCTCCAGAGTCGCTTAATGGGACTCGAATCGAATCGCCTTAACGGTCTTCTGACTCACTGTGCGTCGCTGCCCGGTTAGTGCGCGTTAGAGAGACAGACAGACAGACAGACAGACAGGCAGAGAGCGACGAACGGCCAGGACGCCGCCGTGCGTGTCGGCCGCTGCAGTCACTGCGTCGCCAACTGCAAATTAAATGCAGAATGCACTCTGCAGCGGCCGGGACGCCAGTGTCCTGCCTGCAGTGCGGAAGTAGTGGAGTAGTACAGTCGCGCGCGACAATGTAGCGAGCTGTACCGGCAGGCAGCCTCGCGGCCCAGAGACACGCACGACGCGGCCTGGCCACCGCAGCGGAATACACAGCAAAATAATAAAATAAAAGCAATAATAATAATAATGAAATAATAAAATAATGTATGCGAGGAAACGCAGTGAGCGTCAAACAGGAAGCGCAAGGCTGATTGGGTTCGGAGCAACAACAACACTCGCCTTGTTGTGGAGGTCCTCGAGGACGTGCCTGTCGACGACAGCGAGCTCCTCGCCCGCGGCCAGGATCTCCTTCTCGCGCGCCACCAGCTGCTGGAACTCGCTGTCGCTGCTGGAGCACGTCAAGGACTCCCCGCCGTCCAGGTTGGGGATCGGGGAGTCCCTGCCGGGCTGTGGGACGGGCTGGGCGCCGGGCTGGGCGCCGGGCTGGGCGCCGGGCTGGCCGGTCGGTCCGTCCTCCGCCCACTTCCCCGAGGCCCTGCCCGACTTGTGCGTGGTGCTGGAGTCCGGCTGGCCGTAGCGCTCCACGTCGAGCGGCGCGGCCGGCGAGGTCGGCGTCGTGGCCGCGTGGCCCGCGGGCCGCAGGGGCTCGATGGGCCTGAACCGCGGCACCGGGGCGGGCAGCGGCGCGGGCCGCGGCGGCTCCGGGTCCGCGTCCGGCCGCCGGAGTCCGTTGTGCTGGCCGCGGGGCGCGGGCGCGGCGCGCCGAGGGGCCACGGGCAGCGGGATGTGGCTCGTCGTGCGCACCCTGGGCTGAATCCTCTTGGACTCCACCGCCAGCTGTTGTTGTTGTTGAAGCTGCTGTCGCTGCTCTTGGAGCTGCTGCTGGAGCAGCCACTGTTGATCCTGCATTCGTTGCTCCACCTGCTGCTGCTGCTGCTGTTGAATTTGAAGCTGTTGTTGTTGTTGTTGTTGTTGTTGTTGTTGTTGTTGTTGTTGTTGTTCAAATGCCGCGTCAACTCTGAGCTGTTCTTTCCGTTTGTCTTCTTCGTCTTCTCCCTGTTGTTGTTCCTGTTGCTGTTGTTGCAGGCTCTCTCGTTCCATCTTCTCCTCTGCTGCCCCCTCTGGTTCGGGGGTGCTCGTTCTCGCCTCCTCTCGCCTCTCCATCTCCTCCTCCAGCTCCGTCTCCTCCTCCCTCTCTTTCTGCCTCTCCCGCTGCCTCTCCCTCTCCCTCTCTCGCTCCCGCTCCCTGCCCTCCCTCTCGCGCTCCTTCCTGTCGCCGGCCCGGTCGGCGCGCTCGGCCTGGTCGGCGGCGTCGCTGTCCGGCGTCCTCATCTTGACGATCTCACCGCCGAAGCGCACCCTGCGCGCCGTGCGCCGCGGCGTGTCCGGTCCCTGCTGCGGCGCGGCCTCCACCACGTCCAGCTCGTCGTCCTCGTCGTCCGTCAGCACCTGCAGCACGAACGCGTTGCTGCCCGTGTTCCTGTCCAGCTCGTCGTGCTGCTCCTCGGCGTCGTCGGCTTCCTCCTCGTCGTCGCTGTCGGTGTCCGCCGCGGCGTCGTCGCTCTCCGTGGACGCGGCCTCCTCCAGCGGCGGCCGTTGTCGCGGCTGCTGCTGCTCGGCCTGCTCTGTTGGCGGTGGCTGCTCCTCCAGGATGGTCATGGTGATGGCCGTGTCCGCGTCGAACTTGATCTCGGTCTCCATGACGACGCGGCCCGGCGGCGCGGCGCCGGCCGCCTGCACCGTGATGACGTCGACGCGGCGGTGACCGTCGTCCTCGGCCGTGGACTCCTCGCTCGAGTCGTCGTGGTTGCCGTTCTCGTCCGCGCCGTCGTACACCTGGCACAGCATCGCGAAGTCCCTCCTGGTGGCGGCGCTCTGGGCCTCCATGGCGGCCGCGAAGCGCGCGCCGCCCACCAGGTCGCGGACGGCCAGCAGCGCGGCGAGGGCGTGCGGCTGGTGGGGGACCTGCACCAGCCGCGCGGACAAGAAGGCCGTGAGCGCGGCCAGCCCGTGCGGCGACAGCTGCCAGTCGGGGTGCGCCTGCATGGCGCGGCCCAGCAGCCCCGGCAGCGCCAGCATGGTGCCGAGCGGGCCCTGGCCCTGGCCCTCTGCCAGCTGGAGGCCCTGCTCCGCCACGGCCAGCAGCACGGCCTCTGGGTCTGGGGAGCGCTTAAGCTGCGTGGCCAAGGCCTCGGTGGCGGTCTGGCGCACCGCCGGGGCGGCGTGGCCCAGGTTGGCGATGGTCTCCGCCGCCACGGTGGACGACACGAGCACGGCCAGGTCGCGGGGCTCCAGCACGGCGATGAGGTCCACGAGCACGCGCAGCGCGTGCTGCCGCACCTCCCACTCGGGGTCGCGCAGCCGCGCCGCCACCTCGGCGAACACCTTGTCCTTGTCCACCGCGGCGGGCAGGCGGTGGTACTTGATGACCTGCTGCCACAGCGGCGTGAGCGACATGGACGAGCTGGCCGGCCGCGTCTGACGCTTGCGGTGCGGCGTGGACGGGAACAGCACCCTGGGCACGGCGTCATCGTCCTCGCCCAGGTCGCCGTCGTCCGCCGCGGATGGCTGCGGCTCCGCGGCCGCCACTTCATGGAGGACCTCCATGGCGCGCTGCCGGCGGGGCGCGCGCGCGCTCAGGGGGCGGGCCGCGGCATCCCTCGCGGACGACGACGTCCTGCCGGCCGGGCCAACCCCCGGCCCGGAGCCTGGCGCCGTCGTGACGAGGACTCTGGCGGAGAGGGCGGCGCTGCGTTGTCCCGGGCCGCCTTGCCGTCAACGTCAACATAGCCCGGCCTGCGCGGCCGAGACGACACAACGGACAGCACGCCGACGTTGTTTACCCTCGGCGGGCGGGGCGCGGGGGCTCGCGGTGCCAGGCCGGGGCCGCGGCGAGTGCGCTGAGCTCCTTGCGGGGCAGCGACGCGAACGAGACTGCAGCCCTCCGCTGTTGCGCGCCCCCGCCCCACGCCCCACCCCACAAGGGGCCCAGCTCAGCCCGGCCGGCGCGGGGCGTCGTTGCACCGGATGGCGTTCGCCTTCTTCGTTCGTCTGGATAAATCAAGTCGCAACCCTAAACATTTGGGGTCACGGCTTGGTACTTGGGGTCGCCAGACAAATAGAAAAAATTATGAACCTCATCCGGAGACAAGATTATCAGGCGACTTCAATTCAAAAATAATGACGTAAATTTTTGCAAGAGAAAGGCTATTTGGTGCAAGGCCGATCCCCGAACCGGACTGGGTTAGTGCTGTCGCATTTAACAAATAATAAAACCGTTTGAAGTCAGCGGAGAGTGCGTCCAAGGCATAGATGGGTGACCGGAAGTTAAGCAGCGGCGGGTGCGTCTCAGACTTGGATGGGTGACCGTGTGCCGTGTGAAGTTAAGCAACAGCGATTTGGATGGGTGACCGTCACAGAATCAACCCTACGTGCCCGTTTAAGTTTAGGCTGACCTCCGAAGTCACTTGCAGGACAAAATAAGGCAGTAGCGCCCAACTGCACAAAGCCGCCCTAAAAATTCATTTTAAAAAATTGAAAAAAATACATGAAGAGATTTATTTTTATTATGGATCAAGGTTGTTGTGTGGGGTCGCGAATTTTTGGCTGTGGGGTCGCAAAAATGTTTGTCTGCCATTTTCGGGTCGCGAGCCGAGGAAGGTTGGGAACCGCTGAGTTAGTCAAAGTCTCCCAAAGAAAAGGTCCCACCGCCACCGCCCCTCCGGAGGAGGCGAGCT
Organism: Stenchaetothrips biformis; assembly: GCA_030522485.1. NCBI lineage: Eukaryota > Metazoa > Arthropoda > Insecta > Thysanoptera > Thripidae > Stenchaetothrips > Stenchaetothrips biformis. Next base: position 9,642,749 of record CM060101.1, read on the forward strand.
GGGCACGCCCCTGGAGTGGCACTCCACCGCGGCAACGTCTCGCTGAAATCCATCCCCGCTCAGCGCCGATTTGACTGAATCAACCTACTTCCCCGCCGCACGCCGCCGCACGCCCCACCACCGCCGCGAAAACGACTTCCAGATCGCCACTCGCGGCGGCCCTCAGGGTGGCCCTCGGTCCGGCCCACCGTGCCCCGGTGGTATAAATACGAAGTGACCGCGATACCCGCCTCACGCAGTGCGCTAACGGCCCGCGCGGCCGGCAGACAGACGGACGGACGGACAGGCAGACAGACCGGGCAGTGTAACCACCCCCTCCCCGCGCGCGTAACGAGGGCGGTTTGTCCAGCGTTCCTTACAGGGGGTCAGTTTGGCGGCGGGGGGTCATGGCTCGGGGCTGAACTGTACCACCCCCTCCACCGCCGCCATCCGCGCCGTGAGGTGGGCCGTTGAGCCGTCTCAGATGTTATCCGGGCGGGCGGTGCACGCCGCGGCCGCCGCGGCGCTCTGTGACCTATATTCACCCCGCCGCCGCGCTGCACCGCCCCTCCTCCCCCTCCCCCTCCCCCCTTCCCCGCCCCTATTTCGTCAGGGGGTGGTGGCTGCGCAGAGTCGTGCACCTGCGTGCCGGATCCAGTGCAGTTACGTCGCTCTTGTTATTGTTGTTGAGGTTTTTATTCCGATGTTTTCGTTCTGGCGGCCCGAATGAGAAGGCGCGGCCCGCGAGACGGCGCGATGCGATTGGCGGGGCGACTCTGAGAGAGAGAGAGAGAGAGAGAGAGAGAGAGAGAGAGAGAGAGAGAGAGAGAGAGAGAGAGAGAGAGAGAGAGAGAGAGAGAGAGAGAGAGAGAGAGAGAGAGAGAGAGGCCATTGCAATGGCGGGCAGTGAAAGTGGAGGCAGGGCGAAGGGGCAGACCAGCGAGTGGTCTAGGCAGGCGGACGGCAAAGCGACAAAGGCTTCAGCGGGGAGGAAACACTCCCCGAATGCAGTATTCCTGGCGGCGCCGCTCAAAGTGAGTGAATGAAGACATCATTGAAGGCCGCCCCCGACGTTCCGCGAGCCGGAAGCAATTTGCGAAATAAAACAAAAGAAAACAAGTACCAAGTAGACCAGCGGCGGTCTCTGCCCTGCACTTACCTCCCCCCTCCCCCTTCACTCACTGCCCTTTATTCATTGACCCGGAAGGCAAGGAAGAAAACTGTTTACAACGAAGGAGGGCGGGTGGCCGCGGGTAAAGGGGAGGGGGTGGGGGAATTTAAAAAGGGGTGGAGGGGGGAGGGCTATCACTGGTAATGCCCCAACTACATCGCGGTGAATTTGTAGTCGGCGGGGCGGTGGTGCGGCCCGGCGGCACAGTTTTACATTTCAGGTAGACGGCCGTATGCGTTTTCCACCCGCGGGGTCTCGTTGAGCAGGCCTCGTTTGCCCCAGACTGGGCGAGGGGCTGAGTGAGGCCTCACCCAGTGGGCCAGTGCCGAGAGCGGGAGCGCCTGGGAGGTAGGCAAGCCGGTAGGCAAGCCCGCTCCGCTGGTGGCTGTTACGGGCTTGCCTACCTCGCAGTTCGCAGGCGCTCCGCTTGACTCAAACGCATCAGGACGGACGGACGGCCAGACAGACAGACATCCAGAACACCAGACAAGCAGGAGGGGGAAAGCGCATGATCTGACGAGTACCGAAACCCCCGTCACCTGGAAATAACCTGGGCTATATTTGGACGCGCCAGTCTGGCGTGTCGTCGTCGCTGTTGTTGTCGATGTTGTTGTTGTTGTTGTTGTTGTTGTCGTTGCTTCTGCTACTGCTGCTATTGTTGGATAATTCCAGTGACGAGCATCAGCAGCGGGAAATCGTCCAGAAATAGCCGTAGAGGTAAACAGCAGAGCGGCGAGCCTCCGCGGCAGGGACGCGCACGTGATGCGGCGTCACGCGTCACAAAAAAGCGTTTTTTTTAGGGGTTCCGACAGGAGCCCCTATTGCATTTGACCGAAATTTCTTTTTTTTATTCCACCGTCATGACTTACGACATGTCAGTGACATGTTCGTGACATGTCACAACGATATTATCGTTGACCTCAACGATACTATACCGAAAAATATGGTACCGCGGTACTTTACCGGTACTACCGAAAACTATGGTACCGCGGTACTTTACCGGTAATATCGAAATTTTCGGTGCCGCGGTACTTTACAGGTACCTTCGAAAGTACCGACGGTACTTGACGTACCCACGGGTACCACGGACTCCATGCGCTGCAAACCACTGTACAGCGGCGCATCCAACAAAAGAACTTGGAGGAAAAAAAAAGAAGAAAAAATGGGGGCCCTTCTCCCACCTCCCCACACAGTAGGGAGGACCGCCTGCAACTTCGGTGGATCGGGGGAACCGGTGCATTCCAGGCGGCGACCCCAGGGGTTCTCATCTGATGTGGGCCGGGTGAAGGGCGGGGGTTGAGAGCCTTTGGTTTTCGCGGGGTGGTCAGTGGTACCCACAGTGGTACCCCCGCTGTCCGGCGCTCTCTACCGAACATGCAGTGTGAAGGGCCAGCTTCAAAGGACTTATCAACTCCAAACCGACGAATCAGAATGGACCCACTCGCGACCAATTGCGAGTGGCTGGAACGACCGGGGATCGAACCAGTGCCGAGGCCAATCCGCCGAAGCGGACTGCTTTTTAGACACCCAAGCATAGTGGACGACAAATGATCCAGACCACTACGCTATCACGACTGCACGTCTGCCGAGTGTCGGACGACGGGTTTGAGTCGTATTGGGATGAGGGAGGCAGTCGTAAAATGTATTGAAATGTTGGGATTCGATCCCCGGACCTTACTGTTCAAGTCCGACGCCTTAGCGATCTCAGCCACCACGGCTCATGGTGGATGGCGGCGTCAGCCGGGCTGTAGACGCGGCAGGGATGGAGCCGCAGTGAGCGGGTCATTCGAAAAATGTTGAGAAAAAGTGGGACTCGATCCGTCGACCCCGGTACCGGGAACCGACGCCTATACCACCTGTACCACCTGGTACCGCGGTACTTTACTTTACTTTCCTGCCCATGCCTGGTTGGCAATAAAAAACTACTTTCGCAACTATTTTTTAAATTAGCGGAACACCACGCAATGCATGAGCATTGGAATTTATTTTTTTCGAAATGAAGATTTAAAAAAGCCTTGGTGTTACTTTGAATACATGTCAAAATTTGACCCTGCCTTTTCATTACGTCTACGATTTTGTCGATTTTCCTCAGTTCAATGAACGCGTTGGAGAACGGTTCCTCGTCACTCTGTCTCCGGCTCAACGACACCTATGGCAAACAAATAAATGAAAAATTAAACAAAATTCAAGAAAAGCCGCACCGAGGCGCGAACACGGGCTCCAGATTTGATGCCGATTCCGATCCCGTATACACCTGGCCTATGGATCTGACCCGCCCAATACTGTTCCCCCAGCGCGGGTCAGCACAGTGGGCGCAGCGGCGCAGTGGGCCGAGCTCAGCTACTGCACCGCTCTAATGAACGAGTGCGCGTGGCGTGCGGTGCAACGTGCTGCACGCCAAAAAGAAACAAAAAATAAAACGATCATAGTCAAGAATCCACGTGAATCCTCGTCCTCGCGCAGGGTTCGGAGTCACGCGAATAAACACGTGTAAACAAAACAAAAACATCAACAACAACACGAGGACTCGCGTCACGCTGGGTCCGGCCGGCACAACATCCGCCCGAGTCATTTTCTTCTCGCCTTCATTGTGCGTGGCGAAAATGAAATGAGTCATGTGTTCGTCGTGACGCCCGCAGACGGCAAAAGCGCGTTCCTTTGTTTTTGTTGATTGTGATTTCTGATGGAGAAAGTATTAAGTTACCGCGCACGGGAGTTCGTACAACTCAGCCATTTTTTTTGTCTTTTTTTTTTGCGTATGAACAGGAGAGTGGGGCCTTGACAGCCAAAATCACGGCCTCTACCAACGTCAGATTCAAGCAACCAAACTCAAATTTAAACTTATTTTTTTAAAGTGAAGAATTTTTTTTGTTGAAGCGGTGAGCCCCGGTTCTACGCGTTCCACATGATCGACTGCGTGGCCGCGCACTCTCTGTGTTTAGAGGAGGTATTCGTTCGCTCCACGGTAATGCAGTCAAGGCCGCTGCTGGAAGTGTAACGGTCAGATGCCGGCGGGGCCGACCCAGGCCGACCCGATGTACGCGCCCCTAGCAGGCCCAAGGACCTAAATCAGAGTCATCAAATTAACTTTAAAATTATTTTTCAAAAATTTTAATTCTTTGACCTTTGATCGTCACAACGACGACGAAATGACAACACTGCGCGTGTTTTGTGTGCCAAGAAAAATTAAACATCGGTCTTAGGGTGCCACCGTTTTTTTTTGTTTTTTTTTGGGGGGGGGGGGCAGGTGCGTGGTCAGAGAAACTCTCCTGCTCTGCCGCAGCAGTCCTTTTAATTCAAAAGCACCTAACAAAGAAACGTGTCTGCATGTGCGTGAGGATGCAACTTCCCCCTCCCCTCACGGTCCAGCGCCCAGCCGCCCAGTCTATTTATGGGCGCCGCTGTCCTGCGGGCGCCATTTGACGGCCGGCCGCCACGTCCGCTGGACTTCCCCGCCGTGGTCTCCCTGTCTCTCTCGCACTTGGAGCGCACGGAACACACCATGACGCCCATCATCGCGGTGTTCATGTCCATGATCTCCTTGCTGGTGCTCGTCGCCGACCGCGCCAACCTCCAGGAACAGGTACCGTCACAAAACAAATCATCCGATCGATGCTGCGATGGTGTAAAGCACCGTCGCGTCATTCCCTGTCCGTCAGTGCAGGGTGACGCGATACCGCTGCCCAGCGTCGACGACGCCGTGTCCAGGAACTTCCTGGACGTGGCCAAGAGGACCCTGCCGCTCAAGATGACCCCCGCCAGGACCATCAACCTCCGTCGGTTGCCTCGGGCTGTCCCCCGCCCCGCCCCCGAGGCCCCCGTCGGCCTGACCACCCTCGTGACCACCGTGACGGCACCGGGACTTGACGGCGTCCCTGACGGCGTCCCTGACGGCGTCCAGCTCCACCCGGAGGACGCCGTCCTGCTCCAGTCCCTCCTCATCCGCGCGCTCAGGAAGCGGGGCATCCGGGACCAGTTGCTGGCAGGGACTTCCAAGGCGTCGACGTCGTCCTCCAGGTAAGTGTCATGCGCGAATGCTTTCTTTCCCACTCTACTTCCCGGTCTACTTCTGACCCACCGTGCGTTGGTGCCCAATGGTGTCCTATTGCAGTTCGAGGAGCGCCAAGAGCGCTAGGTCGTCGTCGGGGCCCCAGCCGGGGCCCCAGCCGCGGCCCCAGCGTCCCAACAGCCTGGGCGAGCTCAGGGAGGACCTGATGGCGCACGGCCGCGACAGGGAGCTGCTGCGGCGCCGCTGGCAGATCCAAAACTCCAAACACAGAATGGCCAACGTGCACGGGTAGGGTGTGGCCGTCGCTCCAGAACAAGCCAAGGGTGGATCCAAGAGGACTGTTGAGTGCGTCTCTGGATCTCTGGAGGCGGTGTGGACTGTGGACCTGCGCGACAGTGGAGGAAACGCCGCTAGACGGAAATGACTGTAGCCTCATCAACAAGACTGTCAGGCTGGAGCTAGAGGGCTTCTTGCCGCCAACATGAGACTGATAAGGCCTTTGTTTGTTGTAGGATGTTAAGGCGTATCTCATTTTTAATGCCATTCAACTTAGGATCTACGCTGCCAGTCGTGAGGATACTGCTCACTTTCTACTGAGTAGTTTTACGCCGAGACTTTAGAATAGAATTAGCACTGATTTTAATTTTGTGTAACTGTTTAAATTGTTGTTGATTTGTTCATTTTCTTTGAGGAGTTAAAGGGGAAGTGAGATTGTAACACACTTCAAGTACGTCCTGTTACAAGTGTATATTTCTTCAATGCACATATCAGTCAAATGAAAATATCACACAATTTTTAATAAAATAATGAGCTGAAAAAGCACAAATATATGGCCATCTGCAATCATGCAGGGCCATCCCATCATATGGCAAAGCTATTCTTTTCTGCATTAAAAAACAGAATTTAATGCACATGCTTGTGGAGAAGATATGTGAGCAAATACTAATACAGTAAATAATGTAAGTGGGCAATGAAAATTAAATCATTCGAGTTTTAATGGCACACAGCAACCACATGTAACATGTTATCATGTTATCAACAGAACAAAAAAAAAAATACTTTCTAATAAAGAAACAGGAAAAGCAAGCCTTGATTAGCACTTATGTAGTTTTGATTGGTTCAACATCTTAACTATTGCAATCAAATGCAAAAAGTCAAGCCAAACCGAATGGCAGTCATTAAAATATATCACAATACAAATGCAGAAGGTTTGAAATTTTTGATCCTTTGAAAAAACCGAGAAGTGTTTCTCATTAAGAAAACTCCGCACACTCATACAAAGAACTACAAACACACAACCAAAATCCACGAATTTAAATAGATTTCTTTTTTTAAAAAAAGGTACATTCTTTCAAAAAAAAAAAAACAAAAAAAAAAAAAAAACAAGTTGTAAAAACTACTAAGACTGACTAGAACACGGAAATTCACTCAATACACTTAAGAATATTGTTGATTATGATACACAGGCAACCATGAGTCACTTTTCAAAAAGAAATTAGGTTTTTTCTTGGTTAGCTATAAAATAATGAGGTGTACAAGCAAAGATATTTGTTCAAAGAATTCATGAGACTAAAGACATCAACTGGCATGACTATAAAGGGTATTGTTTGAACACAATTTGGCTTCAATGAATAAGGAGGCACTGCAGAAAACAAAATTCTATCACAATGAAAATGGCCCTCACAATAATGAATCTTAGCATATTTGGCAACAATGAAGAGTGAAGAGTCATAAGGGTTCAGTTGCACACTGTTTTATTACACAGACTCTAGAGCTTTTGATACGGGGCAAATTCAATAAGAGAAAACAGTCCAAACTGATAAAAGAAGGAAAAATGCTGCAACATTTTTGATGACATCATCAGAATTTCGGCAGTTAATTTAGTCTCCAATGGTGCACCAATTCATATTAAGCTCTTACACAAAACTTGACAAACATTAAAACATCATAAAAATACAGATTAGATTTTAATACTTTACACAGAAATGTACTACAAAATAAAAGGTTTACACATAACATCATACATACAACATACAGTAATAACACTACTGACTTGACAGTAGAACTATGACTATAAAGTGGTTTTCTTTTTGGAATTCTACAAGCTTTTCACATATTAATCACTGATTTATTGTGATCACTAGTAATGTTGGACACAAAATATTTGGACTAGCAAAACCATAGACTCATGGTGTATCTAACACACAGATTTTAACATAGTATTTCTTCCTGCACGTCTTACAAGTATTAATGATTTTTCCATATTAATTAAAGCACTAGTGGGGTGCTAGGAGATTGGTTATAGTTTCATACATTTAAACAAGAATATCATCATGCAATGAAAAAATGGAAAGACAAACATTTTTTAAGATGAGAGGCTCAGAAAAATTCACGCTCACTAAAACTGACAGTAAAGACTGACATAACTTAATATAGGATGATAGATAGAAATGGTTTTGATCCACAGGCAAGACTCAAAGGTCAGAAGTCAGTTTCACTCGCAAACTTTTCTATGTACCTCTACAAACTACTTATTTTTATAGGGATTTTGTGTCTAATAATAATGACTATAAGGACAAGGTGAATATTAGTGAGGATATCGTTTAAAGGGCGCCATTAAGAACACACCAGGGAACATAAAATTATTCACCTTAGGGAGTCCAACTATCAGTATTGTAGCAACATGTCCCACACCAGAATAATAAGGCAGACACAAAACAGCAAGGACATACATAAATCACAAATTTTATGCATCAAAGACAAAATTTTAATGCTATAAGTCAGTCAAATTCGAATTTTTAAGTGAAAATGGAACAATTAACATAAATTGAAGGAATGGGACTGTCAAAGTGCTATGGGTGTACAGAAGGTCAAAACAGCATCTACAATGCAGATAATGAAGACCAGTCAACAACACTTATGTGTTTTAATGTTAAATTTACTAAGAATTAGATACTATACATTCTAGAATTAACAAATCAGCTCTCATATTATTTTCATCCAGCCACTACAAGAACTTGTCATCAGTTATTCAGTCGGCTATGAAGCCACATTGGACACAGTCCCGTTGCATAAAACATGAAGCGACAAGAAATTAAACCTATTTACAGTATATAGAATCACACAAAGGAAGATTTGCACCCATCATAACATAAAGACAGAAATACAAGAGAAGAGTGCCTGGGCAAAAAACGTTGGAAGCTTTTTTTTTTTTCATTGACAACTTTGACTGTTTCAAGCTGAAGCATGCATAACAGAAATCTGAATAGTGAGAAAACAAAGAAAGAACTTCTAGAGTGCAGAACTTGCCTCTATAATATCCAGGGGCTTACTGCTGCCACCAGTGCTGTTTTCTTTATCTTTGTCTCTCTCTTTTTTGGACTTTTTGCGTTTTTTGGTGACAACATTTGGACCTACAGCTTTACTGCGTTCCAACAGGAACAGCGCTTCATGAAAGTCATCCGAGCTCAAATTGCTCTCCTGGACATGGAGAACAGAACTCAGAGCACCATCTGTCGATGACTTCGGGAACCTGAACATCTCTCTCTCTCGCTCGGGTTCATTGGCAGACTTGCTCTTGGTCGCTGGCTGTTGAATGTTGGCGGTGTGTGGACTCAGGATAGGCGAGGGTGTGCCTGAGTGTGGATGGGCTCTGGGGGAGCCAGGGACGGTGGCCACGCCACTGGGGCAGGGGGAGAGGCAGGGGGACAGGCCAGGCGTGGGGGACAGGTTCGGAGAGCATTCCACCTCAATGGACGATGGTGGGGACGGCGCGGCAGGCACAGTGAGGCTGGAGGCGCGTGACTGCCGGCCCGCCGCCAGCGCCGCCAGCGGCAGTGCAGTGGGGGACCGCGGCCGGGGCTCGGGGGTTCGGCTGATAGAGACCCCACTGATGAAGAGGGTGGGCGATTTCGGGATACCAGTCTCGGATTCGTACTCGTTAGAACTATCAGTCTCTTGTAAGGGTTTGTTGGGCAAGGAGATAGGCACAAGCTGAGGGGACTTGCAGATGCGTATGCGAAGACACTGGTTGGCGGAAGAGCCAGAAGCTCTGGTACCAGACGGCTTGCAATGTTTCATGCAGCTTGCTGTGCTGTTGGAAGGAACCGCAAACCCTGGAGTGCAGGAACTGCCAGGTGCTGAGTTGGACGTTGCCTTCCAATCACTCTCTTTCTCTTTGACGATGGGAGGTTTGCTTTCTTGAGACGCATCAGATTTTGAGGGAGCCTGCTGCTGACTTGCACCCAACCCACATTCATCGATAAACTCTAAATCAAGGTCTAATGCTGGTTTCTTACCAATAGCAGCAAGGTTTGTAAAGCTACGCGCAGACTTTTCACCAGGCTTACGGCTCAGTTTACAGCTGCTTAAAATGCCACACACCTGTGGAAAGAAACAGTAGAGCTTTAGCTAACAATTTGATTATGAGTATTTACAGGCTCAAAATGAATAAGTGTCCTGGCATGTTTTTTACCTCAAGATCAGCATTCATTGAATCACATGCAGTGGTGCTTGCTTCGTCCAGAGATGATTGTAGGCCGTAGTCAACACCTGTGTCGTCTGCTGTGCTTTCTGCGGTGCTTTCGGCAGTGCTCCCAGCAGTACTTCCAGCAGTGCTTCCCCCACTGCCATGTAGTCCAACCAAAAGTAATGTATGGCGTTCCGCTTTAAGAATACGCCTCGCTATTTCCTCAGGTTTGTCATCATGTTGACTAGAATGGTCTGAATCCAAGTGGTAGCGTGGCTCTCTTCTCCTAGAAGCCCCCCATACACGGCGAGGTATGAGATCGCCAGTTGAATGAGACCGTTTCAGAGACCTTTCCCCTGAGCCATCATCCTCTTCAAAATTAATGTAGTTATCAAATGCATCATCACCATTGGTACTTCTAATAATTGCTTCATTAAATATACCATTTTCATGTATATCACTTATTTCAAAACGACCATCTTCCCCATGGTCCCGCTTAAAGCTTCCAACAAGAGACGTAGGTTCAGCTAACGGCTTTGCCCAGTCATTTCTACTGATTCTGCTGTAACAATACAATAAATTATAGACAAAATTAGTTAAAGAATTGGTGAGAACTTGTTTTAATGGCACTGCTCATCTCATTTACTCACAAATTGTTTCTTTCTCCATTCTCATAGAATGGTCTGTTGGTCAACTGCATTTTCACTTGGCCTGTAAAGGATGTTTTATGGGACTCTATTGATGTGTCTCTTAAAGTATACAATGTTGCAATTCTTTCCTCATTTTGACATAATGCCAGTGTCTCTGAGCTTTCTTTCAGATGCTCCGGGTCTTGCAGAGGTAGATGAATAGATGACTTAGCTGATTCATCGAAATTTTCTGTAAAGACGACCAAAACATTAATGTTAGGAGGCATCCACTTCAAGTATCCACAATTCTTTTGACTTTCCTATCATGCCTTCATCTATATCAATAACAAGGAAATTAATAAATGAAGCACATGGAAAAGCAGGCAGCTATGCCACAGTAAAACGTCCCATTGATGCACATGGCTTCTACAGTCAGAGCATCTGACAGGCAACAATGCAGTTTCAGATATTAATCAATTTCTCTTAATAAAGAATGACACATATTTTAGATTTTGCCCAGAAATTAAAAGGGAACATAGAACACTACAAATGGTTTGAGCCTAAAAGCAGGATAAGAGAAGGATAATGAGACATTCTCCAGATTCCATGCACATTGAAAAAAAAAAAAAAAGGTACAAGGTAAATTGGAATAGGTAATAAAAGATTTTACAACAGACTGGAACTAATACACATATTTATAGGAAAAAAATGTTTTGAAAATGCAGCAAGATGCACCTAATTGTCAGTCAGCTCAGAGCAGACTAGCTAGCCAGAGAATATCAATAAATGTTGAAAAATGCCATAAAATACCGCTTTGTCTTTTGCTGATAAATTATTTTTCCCCAGTTGCTTGGACCAAAGAAGAAAACTAAAAAGAAAACTTACAGAGCTGGCATGCTGTGCTCACCCTGGTGGGGATGCACTACCGTGCCCTCCATGAAGGCATGATTCTCCACTTCCATAGGAAGGGGAGCAGGGGGTCGGTTGGCAATCGACTGCGACTGGCAGGCACTGCTAAAACAGACAGAATAAAAATTGAATGGGGTAAAAATAATATAGAATGAATACTATTGATTCACTGCTAAAAGTATCTTACTCAGAGTTGGAAGGAACCTGAGATGGAACTTGCAGTTGATGCCTCTTAAGCTCATCTTCAATCATTTGAAGTCTGGACATTTCTAAGGCAATGACCAGATCAAGGTTGTAGGAATCACCACTACTTGTAGAAGACACTTTGACTGCGCGAGAGCAGCGTAAGCTGCAAAACTGGTGTAGAGATTGAGTTCTTGCATTTTGTGCACATGGGCGCACACAACCAAACCTCCCACATAAAGTCAGCGGTGTTGTAGTTGAACAAGGAGACTGCAAAGAAATCCATTTTTAAATGTTATACATTATTTTGAATAGGATAAAACAGGTATTTTTTAGTGGCCTTAGGAACCAACCTCTTCATCAGAGTCATAGTCCGGTGGCTGCAAAGCGTGATGGTGCAGAACATCTTTGGCCCAGCTATCATTGGGGTCTATCTCCTTCAATGATGCAGCTATAGCCTGTGACAATTCCTTCTAGCAAAAACAATTTAAACACATGAGAAATTTTTTTCATTTTTAAAATGGAAAGAAACTACAGAATTGAAGATTTTTCTTACATCATCCAAAAGTTCTGGAACTAGCCCAGGGAATCTACGCTTTCGGTTTTTACGCAAAACAGGTGGTGTCTCTGGAGGCACAAGACCCTTATTAACAGCTCGTACGAACTCATGTCTTTTACGGCGTACCAGAGCTGTCGTTTGAATTATGAGTGATCGAGGTGTTCTCAGATAAGGGCGAGCAATTTGCTCAGAGAGCTTTTCTGTTACTTCTTCCAATTCATTCTGCACAACGGACAATGAATACGGATTTGAAATTATAAAAAACACAGTAACAATAATTCCCATGCTAAAACAAAGACACTACCTGCATGAATTCAAATATGCTCTTGTTGTATCCATTATCTTGGAGATAGTAGCCATACACATAAGAACCACAAAGAATTCTCCGGGCTTTCAGAAGCTCTCTGACACCTGAGACCACAAACTGTGTTCCTTTCTCGATTTTGCTTTCTGTGGGAGAGGAAAAAAGGGGAATGTGAGAACATACATGTATTCAATGAAACACAGAACAATGAAGCAGCCTTCATCAAATGAATGAACCTGTCATACCATCTCCTGGACTCATGGTCTTCGAAGAAGGTACCAAGCAAGCAGCGAGAAGAGCCATTTTTGTCGGGGCTGAACTTAACAGAGGTTCCTCTAACTTTTGTGAGTTCTCATGATTCCTAAATCTTGTGTAGAAATGTAAAAATCGACTCAGCTCTGTGGCTTGTTGGTTGCGCACCATGGCCTTGAAAGTACAATGAAAGATGCCATAATTTTAATAAAAGTGATACAGTTTACAGGTGTACTTTGAAATAATTCAATTCAAACACATACTTCACTTATGAGTACACCTTGACGTTCGTCTGCCTTGTTTGAAGCTTCAAATCGGTTGCAGCGGAAGTAGCCTCCAGTTGAAGAACTATGCTTCTTCCAGGTTTCCAGACAAACCCAACAAAACTCTAGCTTACACTACAATTAAAATAATATAACAGATTAGTACCAAGAATTACAAAGAATTACAAGCATTGATTGCTCTAATCTTACCTTGGAACACTTCATATGATTGCAGCCCTCATTTTTTTGGATGGGAGACTTACAGTTGGGGCAAGGTTTCGAATTTGTCACAAGCCATAAACAATTAGCAGCGTCTTCAATATCTACCCCAGACGAAGGCAGCTCCTCTGGCTTTACTTCAGCAATTTTCCTCTGCCACATTTGCCATTGCTCACAGCCACTTGGGGCGTGCACCTCACCAAGACACTCCCTGAGCAAACAGGATACCAACATTAGTTTGTGGAAGCAGAGAGAACAAATGACACATGAAGCTGATGAGGTACTAACCAACAGAAAAAATGTCCGTTGCCACAGTCAACAGCATGTGACGTTGCCGCAGCGGAATGGTTTGGTGGTGGTATTTGCTCAGTTTCTGGAAGTCGAACTGCCTGCCCACAACCAGGTCTTGGGCACCATTTGATAGAGCGGCTACTTTCTACAAATGCCTTTCGAAAGATACACATAATACATTAATATTTTGAGTCACTTCAACAAATAAGCATTCAAATACAGCTTTGTTCATCTAATTGTTTGAAACTGGAAAGAAATTTATGAATCTTACTTTTATATCGAACTGTAAATATCTTCGTGCTACCTCAGGAGTCACTGACTTTTCTATCACTTCAACAGGAACCAAAATATCACAGCCATACTCAGGACAGCTGATGTGATGAGCATCACCGTCCTGTATTTTCATAGTCAAATAATTTTCCCAGCAAGTTGAACAAAATGTGTGACCACAACTCATTGAGCCAAGTTCCAGCATAGCCCAAGTATTAACAGAAAGCATACAGATTGAGCACTGAAACAAATATCAACATTATTAGAAACTAAAAATCAGGTCTGTAACAAATGAAAGGGTAATTAACATTATCTAGAAATAAATCAAGGCCTAAAAATACCTCGATTTCTTCATTTTGTTGTCCGGGTCCCTTGTCCACCGAATGCGTTCTTTGTCGGATAGGAGACTCAAACGAGTCTTCTAGTCCGGTTCCCTCCATTTCTTGTTCATCACAACTATTAGATTCTTCAACCACACTAGGAAAATGGATTGGTCTGGTCAAGCAAAATGTACTTGGGCCCCCTTCTAAGGCTGATGGAGGTGGTTGGACACCGGCTGAGTGGCAACATTGAACAGGATCCCTCATCCATTTATCAAGAAGGGACTCCCGGGACCACTCTGAAAGGCAGCACATGTTGTGAGGTGTAAGAGAAAACGCAAATCAATAAATGACTGATCGATGTCCCCGGATGTCCCTTTTAAATCTTACCATTGTCTCTCAGAAGCGCTTCTGCCGTAAAGAGAGGTATATGTAACATATCACTTGTTTCAACTAAAAGCTGGTCTTTGGCCTCCTGCAAATCTTGAGTACGAAGACCACTGTACACTTCATCAGGCTCAGATCCTCCAGTCAGCTCCGCCTCATTAACTGTGTCATTGGTGTCAGCCTGGAACATAGCCGAGTGTAGGAAGAAGGTCACCCATTCAAAACTTTGCCTTTCAACTATGACTTGTTTCAGTGAGACTTACAAAAACCATCCTTGATTCCAGAAGAGCAGCAATATCATGATGTTGTGAACGCACTGCGACATCACATGGAGTGAGGTGCTCGGTGTTCTCGACGAATAGAGGGCTGCCATGAGCCAGAAGTAGCTCCACGCAACGCTTCAGGCCCGAGCCAGCTGCACAGTGGAGGGCAGTATCTCCTTTCTGCAACCAGTTAGTCAAAGTTGTGTTAGAGTTTTGATTCCCATCATAGAGCTGAGGAATATTGTCTATTCATTTCACCTGGTCCTGAGCTTGTAGGTCAATGCGTTCTCTGCCCCCATTACTAAGGTCTGCACCTCGCCATTGCAAGATCAAAGACACGCAAGCTGCTCTGCGCTCTTGAGCTGAGAACCACTTATTGGCTTCCAGATTACAGGCAGCATGCAAGACAGTCTCATTAAATGCATTTCGCTTGTTTGGATTACCTCCCAAGTCATGCAAAAATGTTCTGAAACACAAGAATCAAGTTAAATGAATATTTTATCATATTAAAGCTACAGCTTCGCACAAAAAAATTGAAAAAACGGCATTTAAAATAAAAATAGAAAAGAAATATTAATACCTGAGGAGATGCTTCATTCCATGCTTTGCTGCATAATGCAAAGGAGTATTATGATTGTGATGTTCCCCATAGCTCAAGTTGGGGTCCAGATGTCTTTTTAAATCTCCTGAACTTTGGAATACCTGAAAGGAAGAAAGAAACCAAGATAGACAAACATCCCCACATAAGGAGCAACTGGTCAAGAAATAATGGAAATAGAAAAAGAGGTACACATATAGAGTAAATGCATAAAAACACAAACCTGCATGGCTGCAAATTCGTCTCCATGTTGGAGGTACTTTTTGAACTTGGACGACGCAGTACCCATTTTGATCCAGTCGCAAAGGTACTATGTCCAGAAAGGCAATTGAACTGATCAAGCAATGGGGATAGGCACAGCAGAATCCATTCTTCCCATGCTGGCAGTGAATGATCTAGCATTCTACAGAAAGATGACTCCTAGAGGGTTCACCTCTACCACTTCACTTTGGCCAGACCTGAATATAATATGTACTGTTAGGGTACAAACTCATGCGTAACAGGATATAAAAACAGGTAATACGCAAAAATTTAAAAAAACATCCGACACTGTCAAACTTGACAAATACTAAAAATGAAGACTAATTAGTCATAGAAAAGACTTTAACAGTGCTCTGACTATTGATTTAATTACAGTATATTTCGTGACAATAATAAATGAAACATAACTGATGAAGGACAGAGGGAGTTTCATAAAATGCTGACATGCAGCAGAACTGGCTCAGTGGGTGCGTTCAGAGGCTGCGTCTATTGTGCATCATCAGGGAAGTTGAGTCAGACTGTACAAAGCTAGGGTAGGCAACAGGCTGAGCGCCCTGAACGACACATCAATGGGCAGCTCGGTCCTCTGTGGCAGTGCCCGCCGAGCCGCCCCGCCCACGCACTGCACCGCGCCTCAAACCCCGCGACACACCTCGCAGGCCCACACAAAGACGTCGCCTGGCCTGGCTGCATGCACACCTGCTTCGACACAATGCAACACTGCACTCCCTCCTGCTGCGCACTTTTAGCGCTGCGCTGCGACGCACCCTCGAGCGCCGTCCCGCGACAGGTAGCGCCCCGCGGCCGCGGGGCAGCGCGGGGCAGCGGGTCAGCGAGCGCGGACCACCGCCGCACGCACGGTTCTTTGTTATCGGGCATTTGCACCGACTGACACTTGGGCGCCCACACCGTAAACAAAGGCCCAGGTCGCGGCCGAGACACCCGATATCGCTCACTCACATCGCACGGCGGGGCTCCGCGCGGGCGGCGGGCGGCGCGCGGACATCGCCCTCTTCCTGAGCCGCGGAGTCCACGGAGAAACCCGGAGGCTGGAATCAAAGCCCGAGCGCCGTCGTCATTTTCCAGGCGACTCGACACTCCACACTCCACAAAGCCGATCGATGGCGATGGTTGACTTGGTGCGTGCGCGTCTGTTGTGCGCAGGGCCGTAGCAGACGACGCACTTCGGGGCGAATAGGCGCGGTCGGTATCCGCAGGACGGCCGAGCGCCGTCTGGCGCCATCTTTTGAACAGGGGAGGGACATGTACAACTTTCCTGATTTGAAAGAAGCCTAAGAAGCTGCTCATTTCTAGACAAGCAGAGGGAAATACAGAGCGAATTTTCTGTCTAGATAGCAATTGGAGCGCCCACCTCACTGTGACAGTGAAAATTCCCAACTTGAACTTTGGAGCCACTTTGGTGCGATTGTCATCTGTTCAAAGTGAGTTGCTGGTTTTTGTTTTCGTTTCTCGCAAGGCGCTGCGTTATTGCTGCAGACGACGACTGACCGTGCCCGTGACTCCGGTGAGTCCTCCAGCGAATTCTTTTTCTAATTCACGATGACATTTGCCGTTTCTCCAAAATACTTTCACCGACCAAAGTGCGAGTCGGTGGTCGCCGTTTTTCGCCCTGTGTAACCTGCTTTCCCACTGTGCCACCAGCTCCGACACTGCAAGCGTTGGCGCAGGGCCAGCCTCAGCCGACCCGTTGCCTAGTTCCTGTTCCGTGGTGGTTGCTCGCCGAGGGCTGAAACCTTGGGCCGTCCGTCGGGCCAAATCGAAGCGGTCATGGCTCAGGGCGCGGCGCAGAGTGGCTCCAGCTCGCCGAGGAATGCTGGGCCGCCCGGCGACTCCGGGGCGGTGGCACAAGCGGCAGAGGAGCAAGTGGTGAGTTAGCCATCCTCAGAGTCCTGGTGGCTCTTCAGTTAAGTGGTTAGGTGTCCTGTTCACTTTTCATCAATGGAACTCCGCTTGTCGTCAGCCTGACGTTGTTTAAACGGCCTTATCCACCTCTATTCAGGCATGTAGTACTGCGGCTTGAGGCTTTATCGCCCTGAAGGACAGTTTGGGGCTGTGTTGTTCTGCGGAACCTTATCGCTCTCAATGATGATGAAATTTCCTTGGAAATTATGTGGTCAAGTGTGTACAGACGACACTATTCAATGTTTGGATCTTATGTTGCAGGATCAGCCAGCACCCCAAAACCAGCAGGAAGCTAGACAACCCACCGGAATGGAGTCCTTCATGGCCATCACAAAGTCTCTAATCATCCGTGCGCTTGTCATTTACTTTATCACTTCTTTCTTCCGACGACCATCAGCTCCAGTTGCTACGACAGACCCGCAGACTGGTGTCCAAACTAAGGGAAACCTACCCGCCTTTAACTTATTTGAAAATGGAACTGCCTTGGTAAGAAACTGGCCTTCTCTGCATGTATATTTTAGATTCATAGATTCATATTGTTTCCTCATTTTGAAATGTGTAGTTCTAAAATTAATTTTCCCTATTTATTTTTTTTGAACCATTAGGATCTGTATGTGTTTATATCAGAATCAAAGATCTTCAAGGATTTTGATAAACATGAAGCATTAATCTGGAGAAAGAATAATTTAATATATGGAGACTGGTATGGTGGTCCTAATGGGGATGGAACTTATGTTTTAAAGTCCCAGATTAAAACATCTGAGGTGAGGCCATCATAAACTTTTCAAATACAGACTGTCATAAGTATTTTTACATTAATTTTGTTTCCATTCTATTTAAGGCTGTTCAAAACAATGGATCATTATACTTGCATGTATATGTGACAAAGCATGGCAAGTCCCCAAAAAATTCTGAATTTGGCACATACAATGTGCGACAACTCAACAAGTTTAAGCGTAGGCGTTATACGAAGACAAAGAACCTACTGACTGGGGAAACCTCTGCCACACCCGAAGAAGTCTTGGTAAATACTGCTAAAGCACGTTCAACTTAAAAAATTTGAAGTGCATCTATTTATTTATCTGAAATTCTTGTGTGTTGTGAATTGTAGAAAGCAGAAACTACAAAGGAAGAGGTGATGTCTCACTGGCATCCCAATCTGACAATTAGTCTGGTTACTGATCAAACAAATTGGGTTCAGGGAACAGTCCCTCCTCCACTCAATGAATGTAAGTAAGGATTGATAGTTAAGATGTTAAGATTCAACAATTTTTAATAATACAATTCACAATTTGCAGTTATTGAATTTCTCCCTGCTGGCACCCACTACAAACCAGCTGTTTACTTTAATGATTTCTGGAATATGCTTCGTGACTACCAACCCATCAATTCAACTGTCAAGTAAGCGCACTTCCATGGCCCTTCGTTTTCCTTCTTTAACTGTCTTAAACCCAACTTATTTTTTTTTATCACCCCACAGGACCCTAGATCTTGAACTTACATTCCAGCCTCTGTCACTCTTTAAGTGGCAGATGTACACTGCCCAGTCTATGAGGAACAAATGGACTTCAAGTGTTTTTGGTGACAATTTTGTTGAAGAGGAAGATGAAGACCAAGACTCTTTGAAAGAGGCCTTGCTGGAAACTCCAACTTACCTCTTAATTTTGACTGCAGTTGTGTCAATCCTACATAGTGTCTTTGAGCTCCTTGCATTCAAGAATGGTAGATAATCTCATTTTTTTTCCATACTTTTTTTACCTATTAATGGTGTTTTGGTTCACTCTAATCGGTCCTTTTTTTCTACCAGATATTCAATTTTGGAACAACAGGAAGTCATTAGAAGGACTGTCTGTTCGCTCTGTGTTCTTTAACGTCTTCCAATCGCTAATCGTGCTCTTGTATGTTTTGGATAATGACACTAATACTGTTGTCAGAATCAGTGTAGGCATTGGCCTTCTTATTGAGATTTGGAAAATTCATAAGGTTGGTATCATAATAACAGGCATTTCATTATACACTGTTTCTTTGCAAAGGTTACTATATTGTCTCTTAATCAATTCAGGTGGTAGACATCAAAGTCAACCGGGAACAGAAAGTGCTTGGGATTTTCCCCCGTATTAGCTTTGCTGATAAGGGATCCTACACAGAGTCTAGCACCAAGCAATATGACATGCTGGCTTTCCGCTATCTCTCATGGGCTCTCTACCCACTTTTAGCTGCCTATGCTGTCTATGCTCTTCTTTATGTGGAACACCGTGGATGGTATTCATTCATCCTCAACATGCTGTATGGTTTCTTGTTGACTTTTGGTTAGTACCAACATTTCTTTTTGCCAATTTAGGTTAAGTTGGTACATTTTCTATCTGTATCTTCTAAAAAGTCATTTATTTACATGAGTAATTTTTAATTTTTCTCTTGCGGCCAGGTTTTATCATGATGACTCCTCAGCTCTTTATCAACTACAAAATGAAGTCTGTTGCTCACTTACCATGGAGAATGCTCTCTTACAAGTTTCTCAACACATTCATCGATGATATTTTTGCCTTTGTGATCAAAATGCCCATGATGTATCGCCTTGGCTGCTTCAGAGATGGTAAATTTTATTTGAATATATGTAGTTGCAACTGTAGCTGTTGGCGAGCACTTTCCCCTTTTCACCTTATATATCTTGTTTCACATGGAACAACTCTTTGTTTCAGATATTGTCTTCCTTATCTTCTTGTACCAGAGGTACATTTATAAGACTGATCCCACTCGTGTGAATGAGTTTGGATTTTCTGCAGAAATGGAAGAGGAGGCCAAATCTTCAAGTGGTCAGAAACCGGCCATTGAATCTGCTCCTGCCGACAATACTAAGCCCAAGAGCAAGTCTGCTAAAAAGAATGAGTAGTGGCTTAACCTATGTCTAGTCAGATTTTTCTTTACAATAATTATTTTTACAAATATTCCTGTTGCTAGTGATAGAATTGTTCTGTTGAAGTGTAATCATAGTTTCCATCAGGATTTATTTTCGAACAAATTAAGGTTATGACCTGCTGAGTGCAATAAGAGCACATAAGCGAATGTTCCAATGAAGTGGACCTTGGTTTGAATCAAGGGTTTGAATGAAATGTTTAAGTTTTCCAACCAATTTTGCCATTTGGTTTTATGACTTTGTGTAACTTATTCGGATTTTAAATTTTAATGAAACAATTAAATGTAAGCTTGAAAAAAAAAAAAAGGTAAAATGATGATGTACGCAGTATCATACCTGATGAGAGGCATCAATTCCATGAATTTTGTAGACTAAACTCATGATACATCAAGAGCTTAGCTGTCTTTCAGTATTAACTAATTGTCTGTCAAAATGTTTTGCATACCAAGTCAACATTGTTTGGATAGGAGCGCCCAATAACTTATCAGTAAATGTACTGGCTTTCCTCTGTTGACTACAAAGAGCAGGCTCTATGATTTCAAGAAATGGGTGGATATTTTGTTCATTTATTGATGTTATACAAGTTTTTCTGTTAAATTTATTGAACCAACATGCACATATTGCACAATTGAGGCATATTGTTACTACATATTTATGCTGTGAAATGGTACTAGTGTGAATATTGATCATTTTTTAGCATGATCAGCATTTAAGATCCTTTATAAACTTAAATGTATTTAATAATTTTATGCCAAATTATATGATTTTTTAGTGAAAGCTGTGTGTTGTTAATTCTGTTTTTGAAGGCATCTGAAGAAGACTTAAACCTGGGTGCTTTTTGTTTTCTTTAAAAATGCTCCTCCATTTTCTACTTGTGATGGCATCTGAAAAAGACTTAAAACTGAGGGCTATGTGTATTCCCTGAAAATGCTCTCCCTTGCCTCTTTATTATTCTGAAAAAACTCTGTACGAGTTTCATTATTTACGAAATCTGAGTGACATTTTTTGTTTGAACTTGCTTCTGATCAACCCATATGATCTGCTTTTTGTTTTAGTAGGCTGCTGTGTGAAATTGTCATGTTAAAATATCAGATTACTGCATATCAGATTAGTTACTTCAAGTGACATTTGAAATGTTTACTGTTAGCTTCCAGTGGGGAAAATGGTTTGTACTGTTGCTTATGAGGTTGGTTTGTGATTCAAATTTACCACAGTTGGATTTGAAAACAATCATGTGGTTCTGCTGAATATGATGTTTGACTATTGGCATTTTTACTTTGCATTTATGTTTTATTTTATCCTTCAAAAGCTCTCAATCTGTGAGGTCACCTCCTAACAAAATTTACTAAAGAATTTGAGAAAATTAAAATTTGATTGCTCTAGCTTGTATGTACTTTGTGTTTTGTTCTCTGTGAAATTGTCTATCAGATCTGTTGGCAAGAATCATGAATCAAACAAAATGTGCAACACGTAAATGCTGTGATTAAGTGTATTTATAATATTCTGATTAGAGTGTATGTATTCTCCACAAAAAAAAATAAATAAGGAAATGATGTTCTAAGGCAAGCTGTCGATCTGATCTCCCAGGGTCTCCCAAGGACCACCAGATGTAATCTGCTAAGTGGTAAGCTGTGGAGCAATGTATCTCCAAAGCACTACTCTGAGCCATTAAAAGTGAAGCAACCTGAGCTATTAGTCTTTAGCTAATTGTTGTTCAAAAATAAAATAAAAAAAATAAATGTGTATTGAAAATATTAACTTGGCTCATTTCGACACCCTTTCGACCAGCCATAGTGATCCCGGTGGCCGAGAGCGTACAGACATTTCATTCAGAGCCCGTAGTGTCGGGGTTCAACACCCGCTGTTACTTTTTTTTTTTCACCAAAGCTACTGTATTTACTCATTAGGTACAAAATAAACAATTATTTTTTTGCGGGGGGAGGTGGTGTGGGGTCGCGAATGTTTGGCATGGGACCGCGCAAATGTTTGGCAGCCATTTTTGGGTCGCGAGCCGAATAAGGTCGGGAACCGCTGGGCTAGATCCGTTCGGAGTGCGTGTCGAAATCAGCTAAATATGTTGCAGGATTCGGACATGAGCGCTCGGCTCGGACTATGCAGCATCGGCGCACGGACGCTCTCGACTACAGGGAGTGAGCAAGAGATTCAGAGGGACAGAAGCGCAGTTGGGAATCGCAGCCTGCTTGCGCTTGTTTTTAATGCTGGCCGAGCCAGCCATTTGCGGAGAGAGGGAGGGGTGGGCCGGCGCCCCGACCGGCCCCTAGGGGTGCCCTTCCCGCCCCGCCCCGCCTCGCTCTGTGGCGTCTTCTCCTCGGCTGCTTCTCTTTTCCACCCCATTCCCTTCAATTCCGGATTGAATTGTTTCGGGGGCCTCACGGAGTGACACGCCGCACTCGTCACCCCAGCTGCGCAATGCTGGCATGCAACCGCTACACTGCTACACTCCCACGGAAACGAGGGTGAAGACAGGCACCAAAAATCGAGGCAGGAAAGAATTGCCAACCTCAGCCGGCCTACGAGGGAACTTCTACGGTATAACAGCTTGAATTTTTAAGATTGGAATAAAATACTGAAAATTTTGAAGAAAATAGAAAAAAAAAGGAGAAGAAGGAGATGAAATGAAGCGGTTGACGAGAAGTTTGCAAGACTGTTTTTGCAAGGGTGCCGGAAACGTCCGGCGTGGCGGGTCGTCGGGG
Source organism: Stenchaetothrips biformis (assembly GCA_030522485.1). Lineage (NCBI taxonomy): Eukaryota > Metazoa > Arthropoda > Insecta > Thysanoptera > Thripidae > Stenchaetothrips > Stenchaetothrips biformis. The sequence continues at coordinate 9,665,635 of CM060101.1, forward strand.
CTGTTAGACCGCCTCGCAGGAAACACGTGACTCCCGCTGCTCCCGCCGGAGGAGCCGGATGCTGCGGAACTTCCGGGAGCTTCGCTGCCACTTTGAGCGCCTTCTGAGCTGGCCTTCGGCCTTTGGCTTTTGTCTGCGATCAGAGAGGAGAGAGAGGAACTTATTTTCACTGCGCTCGGCGACGGAGGGGCGTAGGGAAGTTGGTGTGTTGCGAGATTCAGACCGACCCTCGATTAGATAGACCTTTCCTGCCTCCTTCGCCTCCATTTTTTTTTGCTAAAGTGTGCACTTTGCGTAAAGATTTTTTTTTCAGCCACGAAGCATTTTTGTCGCAGGTTCAGACACTTCTTTTACTCTTGTCAGTGTTCATTTTTATTTTTTCCTCGAAGAACTTTGTGCGATCTACACAAGTCACGAGTCGCGTTGCAGGAGGGCAAAAGAGAGAAAGGGTTGGGCGAATCCTGGGAGGGAGGGGGAGGGGGCTGGAAGGCACGAAAAGGGTGGGTAGGATGAGGGAAGGCATGCCCATGCCGCGGTCGAAAGAATGGACCGTGAATCCGCAAATACAGTGGCCTGACTGTCTGGGCACACAAAGGTCACCGAGAAGGCCCTGCCTTCTCTCGCGGGGCGGGGCGGGGCGGGCAAGAGCGCCGAACCCTTTCCTTGGCCGTGCGGTCAGGGCGCTCCATTAGCCACACCAGGCCCTCGACCAGCAGGATGCTTCCCGACGGTGTCGCTCCGTCTCCCGCATCCTTGCGAGGCCGTCCGCGGGAGGGAGGCACCACTGTCTGTCAGTGCGAGACCGACAGAAACATTTTGCCACTCTCGGCATCCTTGACGGAGCCTCACTCGCCGCTGTGCCCCGCGCGTGAAGGTCTCCCGCGTCAACCACGTACAGCCGCTTTCGAGAATTCTTCGGAATGAACAACACCACAACACATATCAATTTTCCACTCCCCCTCCCGCCGAGTAAGACAACGCTCTCCTCCCGCTCCGCCATCTCTCTGCCATCTCTCTTTCTCTTTCTCTTTCTCTCTCTCTCTCTCTCTCTCTCTCTCTCTCTCTCTCTCTCTCTCTCTCTCTCTCTCTCTCTCTCTCTCTCTCTCTCTCTCTCTCTCTCTCTCTCTCTCTCTCTCTCTCTCTCCTCCGCGATCGCCATCAGTTCATAAATCCGCCAAAGGAGGAGCGGACGTTGTGAAAAATGGTGCCGTGGCCCTTGTTACGTACACTGTACTACGCTACCCGGCATGAATCATGTATTCCACCAACCCCGTCCCCTGGCCCCCCACCCCCACCTCTCTCTCTGTCTCTCTCTCTCTCTCTCTCTCTCTCTCTCTGTCTCTCTCTCTCTCTCTCTCTCTCTCTCTCTCTCTCTCTCTCTCTCTCTCTCTCTCTCTCTCTCTCTCTCTCTCTCTCTCTCTCTCTCTCTCTCTCCCCCTCTCTCTCTCTCTCTGTCACGCGTGCAAAATCTGAGCGCAGCCCAGCCGATCGAGTCAATTCGTAATGTATATTTATTGCCCCGCCGACGAATTAGAGCCGCTGGGTGGACGGAGAAGTGGGGGGGGGGGAGAAGGTCACGCAAATGGTGTTCCAATAGGGGGGGGTCACGTGGCCACCCGATCTCGCCAAGATACGCACGCACGCCACCAGCGAAGCAATCTCGAGAACAACCCTGTTTGCGGAGAATCTAGACTGCTCCCTGCGGTAAAGGACCGCGTCGTGGCGAAGTTCGTCTGTCTGTCTGTCCGTCGGCGTCTGTCTGTCTGCCTGTTCGCGCGCGGTAAAACCGACCATAATTTAATTTGAATTCATCGTATCGTAACCTGAATAGCCTCCGTGCCATTACGAGGCCGGCTACGAGGAGGGCGCCCCTCCCCCTCCCCTCCCTGAAGGCCCTTTTGGAAGGCGATTTCTTCGCGAGCCCCTCGATGACCTCCGCGAGGCTAGGCGTCCCCAGGGTGAGTTATGTAATGTATGAAGCGCTTCTCCCCGGCGAGCGGCGCCAAGCCCTGCTGCAGGCCTGCAGTGCCCTCATCGCTCTGTCTCTCTCGCTCTTGCGGGCTGTTCCGTAGGGGTGCGAGAGAGACAGAGCGACGAAAGCACGGCCAAGCTGCACAAAGCGGCCCGGGGGATCCCGGCCAAGTGCTCTATTAATTTAACATCTCTCTCGGGGCGGACAGCCGCGGCGATTGGCCGTCTCTCTCGCTCTCTAGCGCCGGACCGCGGCAGGGAGGAATCTGATCCGTCACAACGGCACCGTTCTGACGTCATTTTGGCCTCATCCTGACCGCCCCGGCAGTGCATGGCAGTGCATGGCAGTGCACGGCCAGCCAGGGCGCCCAGTCCATCAGACTAATCAAGTGGCGCTGCCTGGCTCTGCCTGGCTCTGCCTGGCAATGATTGAATTATCACGGCTCTGTTTCTGATCACGCAAGTGTGTGTGTGTGTGTGTGGGGGGGGGGTGTCTCTGAGGTATGGCAGCCCTGGTCATGATCAGACAGGGATCGTCCCTGTCAGGGCAAACGAAGGGTTGGCGTCACAGGAAAGGGTCGGCGGGTCGGTGTCCTCTGGAGCACGTCCTCGGCCATCCTGGTGTCGGGATAGTCGAGATAGGACCTGAAACGGTCCTGGCGCGCCACACGCCCCCGCGTCTCATGGGCACAGTGAATGTTTTATTTTCACTTTTAATGGTTAGCAGTGTAGTTGCATGTCGCGGCGTCGAATGGAACCAGCCCCGGCCTGGAACTCCCTGCAAACTACTCTCGCAAGCATTCCGCCTTCCTCAGCCCCATCTCATCTTGTCTACCCTTCGCTGCAGAGAGAGAGAGAGAGAGAGAGAGAGAGAGAGAGAGAGAGAGAGAGAGAGAGAGAGAGAGAGAGAGAGAGAGAGAGAGAGAGAGAGAGAGAGAGAGAGAGAGAGAGAGAGGAGAGAGAGAGAGAGAGAGAGCTCCCCCAGTCTGCTTGGCACGAGAGTAGCAGTGGAGGCGGTGTCGCACCCAGGACGCAGATTTAAGAACGCTCTCTCCCTCGCACTCACGGGAGAGTGCGAGAGAGACAGTGCGTTCGGCCCCAGCCCGCATAGGGCCCCCGAAGGCCTCGAAGGGCGGCGCCACTGGCTGCCCGGCTCGGCCAATGGCAGCGCAGCGCGGAGAGGCCCCAGCGGGGCTGGAACAGTAACCACAGCGCGGCTGCGTGCGGGGCGGCGACGCCGGCGACGCCCATGGCGACGCCCCACCTGGCGGCCGGCGCTCTGTCTCTCTCGCGTGGCCGTGGGGACGCGGGCCGCGCGGACGCCGCCTCGCTGGCGCCGAGCATGGCAGACTGGCAGGGGCGGGGCGCCCCGGGCCCCCGGGCGCGGCCGCCTACTCTGTTTTAAAACTTGCAATGGAAGCGGACCGACGCCGGCAATTAGAAGGCGGCGTTTTTTCTCCTCTACTGGTCACCTCCGGTGATTAATGGTAAACGTGCGCAGAGTTCAGAAAGCAGCAGAAAGGTGACTAATGCCCCATAGCGCACTGCGGAGAAACGTGTTTTCAAAATTTAGCGCGCAGGTAGTTTGGTACGATTGCTCCATCAGTGAGGTGGTGCCTGCGTGAGCTGCGTGAGCTCGGTGAGGGATGCGTTGGCTGCTCCTCACGCAGCTCTGACGGAGCTTTGGGTAAGCTCGGTGAGAGCTGCGTGATCCCGGTGGCCGAGACCGTACAGACATTTCATTCTGAGTCCAGAGTTTCGGGGTTCAACACCCGCTGTTTTATTTTTTTGTTTTTTTCACCAAAGCTACTGTATTTACTCAATAGGTACAAAATAAACATTTTTTTTTTTGCGGAGGGAGGTGGTGTGGGGTCGCGAATGTTTGGCTGTGGGGCCGCGCAAATGTTTGGTAGCCATTTTTGGGTCGCGAGCCGAATAAGGTTGGGAACCGCTGATCTATGCCCTCACACCGGCCGGCGGCGCGGTTAGAGCCCCTGCCACCTGGCGCGTAGGCCGCGAGGGAGCCTCCTCGTCGGCGGGTTGCCTACCCCCCGCCTCGCAGGCGCTCAGGTGCTCCTTGTGGTCGTCGTCGTGGTCCTGGTGGTCCGGCCGGACAGGAACACGATCCGCCAGGGGTGCGCGGCCGGGGCGGCCGGGGCGAAGGCCAGCGGGCGTGCTGCTCGTTTCCCCGGCCAGTGCTCTCCGACCCGCGAGTGCGAGAGAGACGGGGCGACGGCTTCCAAACAAACAGGCCGGCGATAAAGGCAAGACAAATAGAGCCCCATAACTGGGAACAGTTCCAAAAAAGGAAGGCAGGGGAAAAACTTTGGTTGCTGGCGCCAGCGAGGCAGAGCGGCAGAGCGCGCCATCCAGCCGCCACTTTGGAGACGCCAGCGGCGGGCCGCCATGCTGGCGCCATGCCGGGGGGAGGGGGGGGATCACCGCAGCAGTAGCAACATAGCGCTGAAGGGACGCCGCCGAATCGGGGCGGGGCGGGCTGGGCCCAAGCAGAGTGGTTCTCCTCGCTCTCTCTCTCTCTCTCTCTCTCTCTCTCTCTCTCTCTCTCTCTCTCTCTCTCTCTCTCTCTCTCTCTCTCTCTCTCTCTCTCTCTCGCTGTTCGGATTCAACCTGCAGTCGGGGGCCTGGAGGGGGAATGAGTTCGCGAAGAAGGGCCCGGCCGGCCGCCCCGCCCCGCCCCGCCCCGCCCCACCCCACCCCGCCACGTCGCGGCGCCGCCAACTTCGCGGGCGTGGCGTCGGCCCTCCGCCCCGCCCGCCACGGAGACAGCGTCCGCGGCGACCCCGCGACGACGAGGCGGGGCGGGGCGGGGCGGGGCGGGGCTGGACGGCGACGCCAGCAGAAGTTTGGCCGGCGAAAATCTGATGCAGGCCAGGAAATGGTCCGGACAGCCCGGGGGAGGACGGGGAGGAGGATGGGGAGGAGTGGCGAGTCGAAGGCAGGGGTCGCGGAGTCCGAGTGCAGGGCAGAGCTGCGCGGCTGTGGCAGGCAACCTGACAGGCTGAAGCCCATGGGGCCTTCACCTGTCAGAGAGCGAGAGAACCGGAGTGTCTCCGGGTGCGGGGGTGGCGGGGGTGGCGGCGACGGTGTGCGGGGAGGGGGTGGGCCATCCTGGCGCCACCGGCCGACCGCACCGGCAGCGCGCCGCGCACCGCGCTGCCGTCTCTCTCTCTCTCTCTCTCTCTCTCTCTCTCTCTCTCTCTCTCTCTCTCTCTCTCTCTCTCTCTCTCTCTCTCTCTCTCTCTCTCTCTCTCTCTCTCTCTCTCGCCGCCTTCCTCGCCAACTTTATGGTTGCCTCTGCTTGTTTGGATCGTCTGGGGAGTCTGTGCCGTCGGCGCTCCTGCCGAAGTGGCGCCAGCAAGCCAGCGAACACCGCGGTTTCCACCCGCCCCGCCCCGCCCCGCCTCGCTCGGATTGGCCGTGGGGGCCAGGCGGGCACGTTCCCCGAAAATGGCTCTCATCTTCTGCCCGCGCTGGCCTGGGCCGGGCCGTACCGGCCGAAAAATAATGCATTCGCGTCGGCATTTAATTCCCTTTCAGTTCGATTCCATATCCTTTATTTGGCGTTGCAGTGAGGAGTAGTCCTTTTTACAATCGCAAAAATAAAAAAAAAATAAAAAAAAATTCCCGTGGAGTGCAGGGCGCTGTAAATCGCGCGCCCTCGCGGCGGAGCGCGTGGAATCACAACATCTCGCGAAACAACTTTCGCAGCGGGGAGTTTTTCGCATTTATGTGAATCTATCTTGTGTGTGTGTGTGTGTGTTCGCGGAGTGATTTGTGTAGGACATGCGTGTTACTCATCCCGAGCGATGCACTGGCGCGCCACGCGCCGCGGCGGCCGCCCCCACGCCCCGCGCGCGCTGCAAGAAATATTGCTGATACGCGCGGCTTCGCCTTTGCACTTTGTCTAATTCCGGCAGCGATTCCTTTCAGAATGCGTTTTCCGCTTCCTTATCTTGCTCGGCAATAATCCAGTCAATAGCGCGCGGCGGCGGCCGGAGGGGAGCGCGGAGGCGCCTTGTCTCGCGGCGCCTCTATCCGGAGTCCGGGCCGGAGGAAGGGACCCGGAGGAAGGGACCCGGAGTCGTTCGCCGGTCCTGGCCGACCCGGCGCGGCAAATGCTTCTGTGTTAGAAACTTTTTTTTTTTTTTTTTTTTAACTGAGAAAACCTGGTGGTAGGGATTTTGAAAAGTGTGGGTTACTGATGACAATTCGTCTCTTGCCGTCTTGTTCCTTTCTAGGTGAGCGTTGTGTTTTCGCATCGAAGCAAATATCGGCGGCAGAGGAAACTTCCAGAAGTCGTGTCGTGAACGCTCAATTTACCTGATGGATGAAATGCGCGCGAAAACATAAAATCTACATGAATGAATCATTTATTAATCATCCATCATCTTCCGCGATTTCTCTCTCTCTCTCTCGCACAGCGTCATCTTCGGGGGTGATTCGCCATTCATTAATGATCTCTCTCTTGCAACCCCTGCCGATGCAGCCAACCACTTTCTCTCCGCGAGACGAAACGGAGCCGTAAAAAGTGGTCGTCCTTGTCATGCACTGCGCCGCTCTGTCCCTCTCGCACCCCGGCCGGACGCCCCGCGAGTGCGAGAGAGACAGAGCGACAAAGACAAACAGGCCTGTTTGCTCGTCCGCGGCCGAGTGGCCCCAATGAACACAGTGTTCGCTTCTTCGTGTAATGGATGGCTGCATGGAAGCTTCGGTCGCGTGGATGCTGACAGAGGCTTGGAGGCGCACCCCACGCCTGGCCGCCTGGCAGAGGGACTCCCGCAGACGACATGACAGCAGCACTGTCCACTGTCGTCACGCCCACATTCCTGCGGGCCGAAGTGGTCGTGGCAGCGGAGGGGAACGCACCCCGCTGCGCCGCGTCGCCGATTTCGGACCCGTTTTCGACCACTTTCCGACCACTGCATCTGCCCTGCACCAAAACCAAGATCATGTCACTTTTTTTTTTTTTTTTTTTTTTTTTAATTTTCAAGTAATGGTAGTGTTCATAGGGCAGACGCCCTGTTGTGGACTAGACTTTCCTCGACTTTTTCTCTGTGTTCTGATTCCCAAGGGCCGCCCACCGCTCATGGACTCGCCTGAACTCAACCGCAAATAATTAATTAAAAGTTTCTGAATTCGGAGGTTTTTTGAAATTGCTCACTGAAATTAGTTCCGGCGCCGCTCGGGCCACGCACGACGCGTTGGTGCGACGCGAGAGCGGGGCCCTAAAAGGGAGTCGCGCGCGTCGTTGTGGTGAATGGCACTGACAATCATAAAACAGTCATCCTGCCTTGACGACGCGGCGCGCTGCGGCGCTGCGGGACTGCGGGGAGTGGCCGCCATCACGGGTGTGACAGTGTGACCGAGTCCCACCAGGACACCCATGGGCATGGCAAAGCAGCGCGTACTCTCAGATTAAATTCGCAAAATCCTCGGAGGCGAAAAAATCCTGGCGATAGAGGTCCTTCCCTTCCCCCTCCCCCTGCCTCCGGATATCCGCCAATCGTTCATCGCGGTGTTTGCTCGCCTGATTGGCGCAGCCCCTGCAGCCCGATGCCGAAGATCCACATTTCGGTTTCCATTGGGTGTATATCACGGGACCTACTATTTTTTGACCTACTATCATTTTTTGGCTTTTCCCCGAGTAGAGCCGAGCAGTTGGTCTAAACTTGTCCTACTAATTTTCAGAGGGCAGATTTCACGGGACCTACTAAATTTTGACCTACCTCTTGCCCTGTAACATGCTCTGCTCTTCCCCCGGCTCTGACCTACCACCTAGACCTACTCTTCCCCTGCTCTCCCCCTTGTCGTCCGACGTACCGAACGTTTAATTTCCCATACCCTCGTGTCTGGGCTACGTTCATAGCCTCTCGGAAGGGTGTCCTTTCAGAAACCAGTAGGACACAACAAGGGGCAAACGGGCGCTGCCAACTTAAACCGCAATGCACCCTCTAGCACCACAGCGCCCCTAGGCCAAATACTGTAGCTTCGTGGAAAAAAAAATAAAAAAAAAAAAATAATAAAAAAAAAAAGAAACAGAATTAGCGGGTGTTGAAACTAAAACTATGGACTAGGTAGGGAATGTCTGTACACTCTCGGCCACCAGCATCGCTGTAGTTGCGGTGGATACAAAGACTCACATTTGATGTTCGATTCCTGCCGCACGCACTCTGTTCGGATCCAGGCATTCAAAGGCACCGCTTCACCGGGAGCTTACCATGCGGCAAGGTGGCCGAGAACGATAAGGAGCAGAGTTCAGAATCCGGGGAACCCGGGGTTCGAAAACCAGTGCAAATGTCATTTTCGACAGACTGTCCTGGGGGAGCGACAGTCAAATTTTGGGTCGGCGGACGCTTCCCTCGCGGTGGTGACTTCACTTACTCACTCTTACTAGTCCGGGCCGCCCTTAGTCTTGCGCGGACGCTTCCCTCGCGGTGGTGACTTCACTTAATCATCCATACTAGGTCGGGCCGCCCATAGTCTTGGGTGGCTCTGGGCCAAACACTGTAGCCTGGTGGAAACAAGGGAGGTGCTAGCAGCGGTCGAGGGGTGGGGGGGACGCGCCGACGGAGCTGCTAGCAATTCGCTTGTGGAAAACAGTAAGAACAAAAAAAAACATAGAATCAGCGTGTGTTGATTACTAAAACTCTGGATATGGCATGGAACGTCTGTACACTCTCGGCCACCGGGTTCACTGAGGTTGCGGTGAATACAAAGGCTCACATTTGATGTTCGATTTCCTGCCGCACGCACACTGTTTGGATCCAGCCATTCAAAGGCACCGCTTCACCGGGAGCTTACCATGCGGCACGGTGGCCGAGAACGATAAGGAGCAGAACTCAGAATCCGGGGAACCCGGGGTTCGACACCCAGTGCAAAGGTCATTTTCGACGGACTGTCCTGGGGGAGCGACAAGTCAAATTTTGGGTCGGCAGACGCTCCCTCGCGGTGGTGACTTCACTACCTCACCCTTACTAGCCTGGGCCGCCTAAAGTCTTCGGCGCCCCTAGGCCAAATACTGTAGCTTCGTAAAAAAAAAAAAAAAAAAAAAAAATCAGCGGGTGTTGAAACTAAGACTATGGATTCGGTGTGGAATGTCTGTAGACTCTCAGCCGGGGTGCGTTGGCCGGGCCGCCCCAGACGAACGGTCGGCTCTGGCGGCCGCCCGAGAGGTTGCGTCGGCCGGGCCGCCCCAGACCAACGGTCGGCTCTGGCGGCCGCCCGAGAGGTTGCGTCGGGCCGGGCCGCCCCAGACGACAACGGTCGGCTCTGGCGGCCGCCCGAGAGGTTGCGTCGGCCGGGCCGCCCCAGACCAACGGTCGGCTCTGGCGGCCGCCCGAAGGTTGCGTCGGCCGGGCCGCCCCAGACCAACGGTCGGCTCTGGCGGCCGCCCGAGAGGTTGCGTCGGCCGGCCCCCCAGACAAACGGTCGGCTCTGGCGGCCGCCCGAGAGGTTGGGGCGGCCGGGCCGCCCCAACCAACGGTCGGCTCTGGCGGCCGCCCGAGAGGTTGCGTCGGCCGGGCCGCCCCAGACCAACGGTCGGCTCTGGCGGCCGCCCGAGAGGTTGCGTCGGCCGGGCCGCCCCAGACCAACGGTCGGCTCTGGCGGCCGCCCGAGAGGTTGCGTCGGCCGGGCCGCCCCAGACCAACGGTCGGCTCTGGCGGCCGCCCGAGAGGTTGCGTCGGCCGGGCCGCCCCAGACCAACGGTCGGCTCTGGCGGCCGCCCGAAGAGGTTGCGTCGGCCGGGCCGCCCCAGACCAACGGTCGGCTCTGGCGGCCGCCCGAGAGGTTGGGGCGGCCGGGCCGCCCCAGACCAACGGTCGGCTCTGGCGGCCGCCCGAGAGGTTGCGTCGGCCGGGCCGCCCCAGACCAACGGTCGGCTCTGGCGGCCGCCCGAGAGGTTGAGTCGGCCGGGCCGCCCCAGACCAACGGTCGGCTCTGGCGGCCGCCCGAGAGGTTGCGTCGGGCCGGGCCGCCCCAGACCAACGGTCGGCTCTGGCGGCCGCCCGAGAGGTTGCGTCGGCCGGGCCGCCCCAGACCAACGGTCGGCTCTGGCGGCCGCCCGAGAGGTTGCGTCGGCCAGGGTCCGCCACCCAGACCAACGGTCCGGCTATGGCGGCGACGCCCGAGAGGTTGCGTCGGCCGGGCCGCCCCAGACCAACGGTCGGCTCTGGCGGCCGCCCGAAAGGTTGCCGGGTCGGCCGGGCCGCCCCAGACCAACGGTCGGCTCTGGCGGCCCGCCCGAAGAGGTTGCGTCGGCCGGTGCCGCCCCAGACCAACGCTCGGCACTGGCGTGCTCCGACCCTCGATGAGGTTGGGGTCGGCCCGCGGGCGGCCTGTGCAACGTGCAGTGTGGAGTAAGCGGAGTCACCACCAGCGAGGGAAACGTCCCCGCCAAAGACTCCAGGGCGGCCCGGCTTAGTAATGGTGAGCAAGTGTAGATCACCCACCGAGAGGGAAGCGTCCGCCGACCTAAAATTTGACTGTCGCTCCCCCAGGACAGTCCGTCGAAAATGACGCATTGCACTGGGTGTTCGAACCGCGGTTTCCCCGGATTCAGAGTTCTGCTCCTTATCGTTCTCGGGCCACCGAGCCGCATGCTAGGCCTCCGGTGAAGCGGTGTCCTTTGAATGGCTGGATCCGAACAGAGTGCGTGCGCGCAGGAATCGAACATCAAATGTGAGTCCTTTGTATCCACCGCAACTATAGCGATGCTGGTGGCCCGAGAGTGTCAACAGACATTCCCACTACCTAGACCATAGTCTTAGATTCAACACCCGCCCTGATTCCGTTTTTTTTTTTTAATTTTTTTTTATACGAAGCTACAGTATTTGGCCTAGGGGCGCCGAAGACTTTAGGCCGGCCAGGCTAGTAAGGTATGAGGTAGTGAAGTCACCACCGCGAAGAAAGCGTCCCGCCGACCCCAAAATTTCACTGTTGCACTCCCCGGTAACAGTCTGTCAAAAAATGACTTTTTTGCAACTGGGTGTCCGAAACTCAGGTTCTCCGGACTCAGGGTTCAGCACCTTTTCGTTCACGCGCACCGTGCAGCAAGATACGCGCCCGCCGGAGAAGCGGTGCCTATTGAAAGGCTGGATCCGAAAAGTGAGCGTGCGGCAGGAATCGAACATCAAATGAGTGCCTATGTCTTCCACCGCAACCACAGTGAACCTGGTGGCCGAGAGTATAACAGACGTATCCATGCCATACCCAGAGGTTTTAATAATCAATCACACGCAGATTCTATGTTTCTTTTTGTTCTTACTGGTTTCAACCAGGCTACAGCGTTTAGCCCAGAGCCACCCAAGACTATGGGCGGCCCGAGCTAGTATGGATGATTAAGTGAAGTCACTACCACCGCGAGGGAAGCGTCCGCGCAAGACTAAGGGCGGCCCGGACCTAGTAAGAGTGAGTAAGTGAAGTCACCACCGCGAGGGAAAAAAAAAAACGTCCGCCCGACCCAAAATTTGACTGGTCGCACCCCCAGAACAGTCCGATCGAAAATGACCTTTACACTGGGTGTCGATCCCCGGGTTCCCGGATTCTGAATTCCTGCTCCTTATCGTTCTC
>CM060101.1:9678196-9784922 GCA_030522485.1 Stenchaetothrips biformis
GCGGTCTGACTTCTTAGTTAGTTCTCTTAAACATAGTTTTATTTTCATTTTTTTTTGTTGCCCGCATAGTACGCGGACAGCAAACTCCCATCGTTCAAAATGGAAATCTTTCTACAGGACCCAAAACATGATGGTAAGGACCGTTATACCCTCTGTACTCACCGTTTGCAATGGCTCGAGCTTAATGTAACCATGGATACCGCTACAGGTTTGTACCAGAAAACCACTCATATAGGCTGATGACGACCTGTTTTAGATACTTGAATGCCATCTAAAAACTCATTCATTTTTTGATCTTTAGGTCCTGCTTATGGAAAGCACCCTACTCATTGCGGGTGGGCATATGACACAGTATCAAGGTATTTTTTTTTTTTTTTACCCAGGGGGGACTTGGGTGCGCCTGGGCCATGTCCTATGCTTGCACCACACCCCTATCACATTCATACTACGATTAACAGGTATATTCTAAAGCATATGACCATTTTTTCAAACGGTAGTCCTACCTTTTTATCCTACTTTTTCTAACCCTTTATTGAATTGTTTTCCCCAGCGCTGGGCTTCCGCAACCCCAGCCACTTCCGCCCCTGCAGGTTGTGGGGCAGTCACCCGCCCTGCAGCCAGGACTGGCAGGCCTGGCAGGCCTGGCCACCGTCCAGGAATGTAATTCCTCAGCCTCGAGTAGTGCTGGCAGTTCAGTGGGCAGCACTGTCGGGCCCAGTGCTGGTGGCAACGCAGGACCCAAGCGGCTTCAGGGACATCCACTCAAGAGTTTCAGCGTCCCTGCCCCTCCCCCACCCCCTCAGTCAGCGCCGTGCACGCCTCAACAAAAGCACATAGGTGATGACTGCTCCTAGGAGAAGGGTGAGAATTGGGAAAGGAACGAGGGATATTAACTGACCTGTTTTCGCACTGTTCAGGCCCTGTCACTGGTGTCAGTGTGAGGCCAATCCAAGGATCCAGTCCGTACAAAAAACCAAATTTAGTGGCAACTGTCACAGCTGTACCAGTCGGGGGCCCAAGGGGAGCGCCCATGAATTCAGGAATTGTCACGGGGCTGCACGATCCTGGAAGATTACAGGTAAGTCTTGGAAGATATACTTTAGACATTGAAGAGAAGCATTTTCCAAGTTGCTAATGATGTGTCATTTCCGATTGCTGCAGCCTTCTTACAGCACCGAAGAGCTGAACCAAGAAATGGCTAACTTGGAAGGATTGATGAAGGATTTAAATGCAATAACAGCCTCAGAATTTGAATGCTGAGGTTTTAAACATTGCTTTTTATTATGTTCCATATTTTATTGAATCAAAGTTCCTCTGTTCTGTATGAATTTAAATGTATAAATCTTGTCAAATAACAGTGACAAGGACAGTAGCTCTGTGATCTAAAGACTGCATCAGCTCCTTGTACAGACATGGCCTTGGTTAGCTCATTTTCCTGTAATGCATCACTCAGGTTTGGCGGAAGATTGTCAAATCCCAAATTGTACCTCATGTAGGTACCGTATCGTTTAGGAACTCAGTAGCCCAGGCGAAGTATACTGTTTACTCTTTGAGGGAGGGTTTGCATTCTTAAAGTGCATCAGGAGGATAAAGGCCACCATTTGCTCAAGTACAACCCTTCAGAAAATATTATTTGATTTCGCCAATAAAATTAACTGCCGATACAAAAGTAAAATATTTTGTGGGAAAGTTTTGACATGGTTTTCCTTAGTAGTATGGATTTCTGGTAATAAAAACTAATCTGTTTACAGGGGTTAATTTTGCTGGGTTTCAAAATAGATTTGAGACTCCAGGTTTAAGCAACTTGCAATATCAGTGACTGAGGGTGATATTAAAATTTCTCATGTCTGGATAAATTTTGTAATATTATTTCTATGTGTATTTATATTCTATCTATCTCTTTTGGTGTAGATACTTTTAATGTTTAAAACTACCAGTACAGTATTTCACTGCCATGCTTTCTTTAAAGACCTACAAGAATATTTTATGGAAGTTTACCCAGATTTTGAATCTCTTGATTTTCTTCCAGTGATGTGGAAGGATTTTTGTTATGTTCTGTACCAGTTTCTGAAGTTGAATGTGCAAAGTTAGTATTATACAAGTGATAAAATCCTTTTGGGATGAGTGTTGGGCTATGTGTTATACATTAAGAATATGACTCTAGGTAGACTTATTCACTTAGCATTGGGTTCTGCATGGTGTCAATGTACTTTGCCATTTCACTGCCTTTTAAAATGCTTTTGTTTGTAAAATCCATTTTTTGTTATTTTATTAGCTTATTATTGTACATTTATATTGTATTTTGTACCAAGCTAATGAACTGACAAATTAATTAATTGTATGAATGGATGTGTGTGCCCAGTGTGAAGTCTGTTTCTGTATGTTTATACTTTATTTCTCATAGACAAAGAAATATCTGTGTATAATTGTGTTACATATGAATGTGGTGAGATTTTGTGAATATCTGCTGGTATTTAAGTGCTAGTTATTGAATGTCTTCAATATCCAACCTCTTGCCAGTTGAGGGCAGCCCTATGTATTTGTTGTCTGTATGAATTGGTTGTAGCGACCAACACAAGTGTGTTTCAAAATGATATAATGATGATGATTCATTTTTATTGCAATTGACCCATTTATATGTTATTTTTTTGTACTGACTTTTGCATACAATGTTGGTTTTTTTCTGTAATTTTTCATAAAATCGAAGTTATATATGCTCAATGAATTCATGTCTTTTGTGGAAATCATGACAAGTTCATGAGTAATCGTGTGCGTAAGGTTTTGAAGAAGCTCTTCGTGTAAGAATAATTTTTGGAAACAGACACTGTTATAAAATAGCAAGCATTTTTTCTTTTCCATTTTGCAAACTCTTACTTTACGTTATTGTTGCTTTGTTGTGAAAACAAATGTGAGGCATGTGAGATTTGCAATCTCCCATTCCAATAGACTGATTCAAACTAATCCCAGATAGTTCTGTTGAGTTTATGTACTGTACTTTACAGATTCAGTTTTATTTCTTTGCTTTTGGATATGTCCAATAATTTATGCTTTATGGGCCATTGTAGAAAAGTAGATCCTAGATACACATTCAATGTGCCTCTGACAGGCAAAGTTGTCTCTTACCACTTCTTATTGGGTGGCAGCTTTTCGTAGGATTTCAAGGTTGTGCTTTGTTTTGTTATATTATTATGTTCATAGTTTTGTCCACATATTCTGTTGTCATGTTACCTGCATTTGGGAGAAATATGAACCAGTGACTGAAATGGCAGATCATATTGCCCTTGTCATAATTGCTCTCTATATTTTATTTAGACTATTTTTCTTTATTTTGTTGCTTGTGTCTAGGTATCAGGTACAAACATTGAGCCATAAGTTGAAGAACCATTGCTCCACAGTTACTGTTTTGTGACAATTCACAAGCCTCTGGTGGTAATGAGTAGTAGTTACTTTTCCAGATTACCACATTTCAATGCTATGTATGTGTTATTTTCCTTGTCATCAATCCTAACTGATGCATCTTATGCACTTAAATCTTTTGAACTTAAAATAACTTATAAAATATTTCTGGTTGTAGCTCAATTCAGTTTTCTTAATGTTAAGTCGAGAACTGAACAAGTCTTTGTAAATTTGTGTGTAAAGTTTTGTTCCTGGAGAAAATTAATTTCTGTAATTTGTGTGCTGATGAATGTGTTAATACTTAATAATTAGTCCTCATATAAAGCACTTAAGATCTTTGTAAATAAAATCAAATTTTATGAGCTATGACATCTAGTATTGTTTTAAACCATCCTTATCCTCCTCAGGTCAGAAAAGTTACTGGGTCTTGTACTGTTTATCTCCTCACTGCATGTTGCTCGAAGTAATCAGCTCAGGCGCACTCCTCGAACCCTCAACCAGCCAACCAAAGCCAGGCTTGAAATTATCGTGTGGGTACAAATTAGGAGAAATGGTTGAGTGAAAGATGATTAATTTATTATTAAGATGAATTAGTAAAAATTTGAGTTGATTAATTAACAAATTTAATTTTAGGTAGGAGGTGACTATTTTTCAGGAGTGGAAGATGAAATCTCATACTGGGTAGTGTCATCAGCCCAATGAGTCTGCAACATGTGACAATGATTCATAAGTAAAGTGATCCTGAAATCTTAATCAAACAGCATTTGCCAGACTTACCAGCTTCATTCTTTTTGCCATGTGTGTTGGAGTCAAATCACATCTATCAGCAAGTTCAGGCTAAAAAATTAAGTAGAAAAGAAAATAATAATAATAATAATAATAATAATAATAATATGCAATGAAGGTTCTCACCAGAGGAACTGATAGTTTAAATTGTTTACAACTTACATCCATCATTGTAGAGGTAGATGAGCTAGCATTTTCTAGGTCATCTACAAATTGAACAGACTTCTTTTGTGGAGTTGGAGGATTTGATGCTGATTTGAGGATGGAGCGAGGAGTGACCTCCTTGCCATCAGGCCCAGGAACAAACTGAGGTGTAGTATTTCTGGATGGTAAATCTTTGGATGGAGGTTGATAGAACTCATTGTCATTTTCCTGTTGTTTCTGTTGAATCACAGAATAGGCGTTAAGAACGTATAAGAAAGAAAAAATATAGTTGTGCCAACACTTCAAAACATTCCTGTACCACGAAATGCAAACTTACAATCTTTCTTTTTTCCGCTTTGGCAAGACGATGGCGCTCTCGATGTTCAGCCATAATCTGCCTGAAAGCAGCAGGATTTGAAGCGATTCTGTCGGTAAGTTCAGGCTGAAAAATAAAGAGGTAATAAAGAAACAGGCACCTTCTACCTTACACTAATTCATCAAAAGTTTTTATTTGGACAATCAAGGCTAGAGTAACTTACCACCATCACTATGGAGCTTGAAGAGCTCGCACCATCATCAAAGTCATCTTCATATTCAATAGTCTTGTGTTCTTGTGGAGTTGGGGACTTTGAGGACGATTGCATATGGGAATAGGAAACATTTTCCTCATCTTGCTCAGAGGTTAACTTTGGAGATGTTTTATTGGAGGGTGCTAACTCTTGAGATGGAGCCTTGAAGACTTCACAGTTGCTGTCCTGTTGTTTCTTTAGAATAAGAATTGAGAAATAAATACAAATCTTAAAGGAGGAAGAAAACTTGGCATGCAGTCTCTCCCACAAAAAAAAAAAAAAAAAAAAAAATTAAAGAAATAGAGAGAAACAGCTCAATAGTCCAGCAATCAAAAAAGGGAAAACTCACAAGTATCTTTTGGGCAAGGTGGCGCTCTCGATGTTCAGCAACAATTTGGCGCATAGCTCCAGGATTTGATGCGATTCTATCAGTAAGTTCAGGCTAACAATAAAGGAAATAATAAAGGAGTCACAACTTTATCTCATAAGGAGAGTAATAACAAAGTGTTCAATTGTAAGCATTTTATAAGTCAAAACAGTATTGAACATACCACCATTACTATAGAGCTGCAGGAACTTGCACACTCATCCAAGTCATCCGCAAATTTGACCGTTTTGAGAGGAGTAGGGGGTTTTGAAGATGATTTCAGAATTGAGCGTGGAGTTATTTCTTTTTCAGAAGGCTTAAGAACTGAGCGTGGAGTAATTTCTTTTTCAGCAGGCTTGAGAGCCAACTGCAGAGGTGTTGTTTGTTTTGTAGGTGCGACTTCTTGCGATAGTAGATTGAAGGCATCAGCAGCCTCTCGTTCTCTCTTCTTAGCAGCCTTGTGTGCAACAATCTTGTTCCTCAGGTGATCCATTCTTTTCTTGGCTAGGTGAGCCTCTTTCTCAGAACTTTTGAGTGTTTTTTCTGCTTGCACCTGCCTTTCTCTAGCATTTTTCAGTTCACTCTTTAGTTGTGTAAGATTCTGTTGAGCTTGATTGGCCTCTTCTTTCTTGAGGGCCAGCGCACTGCATATTTCAGGCACTTGTTGTTCACTTTCCTCATATTTGTCCCTCCAGACAGCTATCTGCTTCAATAAGCCTCTCTCTTCATCTCTACGACACTCTGCAGTTTGTTGAAAGTTGACAAGATCTCTCATAAATATCTGAAAATGAACAAATTTTATAACATATTATGATACATGATAATACAATGACAATTAACTAGGGAGAATTACTGTACCTGTTTTTCAATTTTGTGAGCTGCGGCTGCCTCTTCAGTTTCTGACAGCAGTTGTTGGACTTTAATTTCTAAGGATGAAATAAGACTGTCAGTCTCATTAATTTTTCTGCTTATTTGCTCCAACTTCAAAGCTACTGATTGCCCCTCTGTAATTTGTTGCTCTTCTTTCTGAGAGTATTCTGATATCGCCAAAGTCAAATCATTGATAGATTCTTCTTGTTTATCCTTCTGCTCCTCTTTTTCCTTGATAGAACTTTTGAGATTTTCTGACTGTTTTCTACTTTCCTGAAGAGAATCCTTATAATTATGCAATTCTACATTCTTATTCTCAATAGCTTCAATCACATGTTTCAAATTTTGCTGCAACTCATCTATTTTTCTTAACCAGTCAGCATTTATGGAATCAATCTCTTGTTCAGAGGCTGCAATTTGAGCTTGCATTTCTTTAACAATATTTTCATTGTGTTCTTTCATTTCAGCATCTGAATAGGCACTAACTCTTTCAGCCTCTATAATTTGACTGTTTAAGTTTTCCTCAATCAAAGTTAAGGATTCAAGTTCTGCTTTTCCATGGGAGTTTTCTTGCTCAGAGCGCACAAGTTGATTCTCAAACTCACAAATAATCTCGTCGTGAACTGCCTTTATCTGCATTAAGGATTGCTCAGAGATTTGGGTGGCATATCTCACAGCTGCCAAATGCTCATTTAAAGCTGCCTCTTCGCTGAAAAGCAAAGCAGCAAATAAAATTAACAGCATCTGGCAAATTTCTAGCTAAGAAATCGCAAAATTTTACATACTTTTTCAATTCTGTTATTTCTCTAGCCTCATCAACAGAGTTACTTTCCCAAACAGAAATTAACTGGCAGGCCTGATTATAGGCATCTCGAATTTCCTGTAATTGGGTTTCCATATGTGCCAAGCTATGTTGAATGTTTCCATCCTGTGTCAAAAGCGGAATGGCAAACAAAAGTTTGTGTGAGTTAATAAACTTAATTTAAAGTAAAGATTATGACTTAAAATTAACTCACCTCCTCAAGAATATCAGCCTCTTCCTTTTTTGCATTGCTTAGTTCTTCTTCCAAAGTTAAGTCAATTTCTGCAGCATTAGCTGATATTTTCAATACTTCTTGTGACAACTCATTAATGCGATAAGTGAAGTTTCTTTCTAACTCTTGTACTTGCAGACTGTAGAGCAGAGAAGTGATGATAATTTAAACACAAAAACGAAATTGTAACAACAAACATTTTTCTAGTAACATACTTGATTTCATCTAGTTCTGTATTTAAAGAGAGGCTGTTATTTGTCTCTGCATCCAGCAGTTTTAAATCATCACTAATGCTTGTTTGTTGCTTTGATAAGGAACCAGAAAGGTTTTCTATATTAGTTTTCTTTTGTTGTATAGCCATACAAAGACTTCCTACCCTGTAACAAAATTTAAAAAATTATATAGTTTGTCTTTGTTTACAGAAAACAACCCCAGAAATGCAAGATTATTTCTTACCTTTCCTTTCTCTGCAAGATTTCAATCTGCAGATTCTTGGTTTTCAGAGTGAATTTCCCCTTTTCTTCACTTGCAACTTGTATATCATGATCAGTACCATTGTCTTTCTCTGATAAGCTTTCGACTTGATGTTTAAGAGATTGTTTTCGCTGCAATAAAAAGTGGATTGATGTAGCATTAAGAAGACAGAAGGCAATTTCACATCCTGAAGTGTTTCTCACCTTTCTCTTCTCTTCCAACAACGCCACTTCATTATTTGTCAACTTATCGATTTCCTCATTCTCAGCTAATATCTGGTTATTAATGTCACAAGAGAGAGCCTTCAGCTGGGAAAAATTATCCTCTTTTGATTTTTCTTCAAACTCATTTTGTTTGCAGTAGTTATTAAATTCGTTCTCCTTTGCAGTACTGCAGTCCAATTCCTGCCTTTGATTCACTAGAACACATGAGACATGCATGATAAGAATGCTCTCACAATACTGCACACAGAGAAATGAAATGCACTCACACTGCTCACGAAAGTGTTGTGAAATGCTCGGTATGGAAACATTGCACATTTTCTGATAGGAGTGATGCATGTGCAGTAATGCTGCTTTGTAAGTAGCAAGAGTGTCTTTGTGGGTGTTATAAATATCGACTGTCTTTTGCAAGCAGTCCCCAACAGCATTAACTCTTCCCCCAAGCATAACAAACATTTGCATGACCTTTCCGTACCTAAAAAATAACAATCAGGTAAGACACTGTTTGAACGTAGACCAATGACCTTAAGACAAACTCAAAATTATTCTTACTTAGTCTGGATAGCCTCTTGATGTTTCATTTCAGTTTCATAGCGTAAATTCAACAGATCATTTTGACTTAGTAGCTCAGAATGGTTTTGCTGCTGTCGATCACAAATTTCAGAAAACTCCTTTACTTGACTCTCCTCCATCTCACGGGCAGCTTCAGAGGCTTGGGCCTTGGTTATCATGGATTGCAAAGACTGAGAGAGTTGCGAACTGTCCATTTGATTGAGGGATTCCGTTTGCTGTTGCTGAGAAAGTAAGATAAAGATGAATGGGAACAGTTCAGCTAGAGCCCTATATACTTCGTTCAGCAAAGTCTATCCGAAAGCTGTGGTTAGACAGGCTACCCTACGTGGTCGTCCCACGCACCCAGGGACGGACAAAAGTGGGTTGAGTATCAAAACTCCATCAATGAGAAGAAAAAATCTCCAATATCAAAATTTTGGATCATTTAGACGTCAAAATGACTTGAACAAGACTATGGCGCTTACCTGCTGCAACCTGGATGGTTTGTGGGCTGTATGCCCTTGGCCCTTCATTTCTTTTCTTTGAGACGACTTCTGCGATTGATTCGGCATTCCGAGCCGATCTTTACCACCTACTACTGCAGAACAATCAACTCCACTACTTTTACTGACTAATCTTCGGATGAAGCACCGACTCAGCTGACTCGCCCACCGTTTCTAAACCGTTTCTTCCAGCCGCGCCACTGCCACTTCCCGCCTCGCCTCGAGCAAAAACAAAAGCGGAAGTGATTTGCAACACTCGCAGACTGGCAACTCATAGCAGCAAACATCATTTTGAAAACTTTCTGTATCCCTTTAAATTATTGAGTGGGGTCATAATTCAAACATAATAAATTTCTTTTAGATTTGATTCTTTTTAAAGGTGCTTATTTGAGACCTAACAACCCGTTTTGTTTAGATTCTTCGGGATATGGTAGTTGGTACTGATTTGGTTCGTGTATGAGGATAAATTTTCAAAATTTTGAATTTGAATGATGTTCCATGTAACTGGCCAAAGGATGATTTATCTTCCCCGCGCGGGGGTTGAAGACTGATTGTTGCCTTAAATGAGAGGATGGAAGTTAGTAAAACAAAGAAAACATTTGATTAATTAAAAATTTTATTTAAAAATTTACAAGGGCAACATAATGGTGTCCTAACTCTTAAAGCAAGATGCGGCCGTGATTCAGAAGCCAAATCAAGAGACACTGCACGCAACAAGAGTTCAAAAATACAAGGCATTCTGTGAATAGGCACCATTGTTACATATACAATTCATTAAGTATATGATTAAGATAAACTCTTTAATAACAATAGAACACTTCATAATCTTGAAAACTTGTAACTCAAAATTCATTAAGTTAAGTGAATCAAGGCCATTTAGTGTGAAATTCTTTACCACTTGTCAAGTTACAATACCCTTAGGAAGATGGTGTCTGGAGAGGAGTCAAACATTCAAAAGCTATGTACAAAAAAATGATGGGAAAAGCCCCAACCCAGGCACCATCTGCCTTTGAAAGCAAATTAAAAGTTAAAGATCAAGAGCAAATATAAAGTGTGTCAAAATGTAAACATGGCAGTCACAGACAGTGCTTTACACACCTGGAACATAATATTTCTTCAAATGAATCATACCAGCAAAAATATTAGGCACTTGCTCTTCCAATTAACCCTGCTTTGAATTTTCTACCTATCCACTTCACAAATCAACCATGATTTTGTTCCTTTGCAACAGATATATTAATATATTTTTAAAAGAAGATACAAAACAGAAATGAATGCCTTTCTTTTTTTTAAATAAACATTACACACACACACAAATTTGAAAATTTAACCCCCCTTCCCAAGAGGATGGATTTCACTGATAGGTGCATATGCAGTTACTTTTATTCACCACATTAAGAGTGGTTAAAGTTTTGCATGCAACGGACTAGGTTTAGCCGTCTAGAGGCTAACACTGCATTTAAGTGCGGCCAACCACAATAAACAATGATGGAGACAAAAATAGAGCAAAAAAAGAAATCACACACTAACTTCTATCATTAGTAATGAAATGATTGTGAAGAGTACTTAACTAAACCATGATAGATGCGTTACATCAACAGACATTAAAATGAAAACATTGTTATAAACTATGAGTAAAATCTATTAAAACAAACGATATGTTGATTTCTTTGACACAAAGTAAATGGCAACACATTAGCAGAGAGTGAGACTGCTATGTCAATAAATAAAAAGAGGGAAAACCATAAACTGTTGGCACAATGAGTAAGAAATTAAGAAACAAGGATAAAAAAAAAAGAGAGAGAGAAAAAAAAATGCATTTGCAAGGCTTTCTAATTTCTAAGTAAACTTATGCAGTTGAAATAATTCTGTTCTATTTAATCCATGAAAGGTACGTTCATATTGGTCTGCCAAGTAAATTATTGATTAATTAATCACCAAAAAGACAAACTATGTCAATAGTCATTAACATATGGTGAAGACCATAAAGTTATTAAAAATAAGAAAACAAGTGTCATAAATGACTTAGTTCATTGAGGTTCACTAGGGACTGGAAAATCGAAAGGTCAGAAAGAAAGAAAGTAATGGAGTAGAGATGATAGATGGATTGAGAGAGGAAAAGAGAGGGATAGAAAAAAAATGAAATTCAAGGATAGAGACACATGGAGAGAGAATGAGAAAACATAGACTAAAGAGAAAGAGGTGAAATCAGGCAGAAAGGACAGATGCAGACATGAGACAAATGATGGAAGAAGAAAGAAAAGACAAGAACAGAGGTAAAACAAAAGAGGAGAGAGAGGAAGGAAGAGAGATGAAGAGACAAGAAGACGCAGGAAAGAGAAGACAAAACGGAGGAGGAAAGGCTAGACAAGAAAATTAAGCCAAATTAAAAACAATAATTTAAAGATATCCGGTCCCATTAGGCGAGTGTTTGTATGCAGAACTCTTTAAAAATTGCAGTAGAATAAGTACTTCAGTGACACGTTCAATGCAAAACGTGTTAAGTACTTAGTGGCAATTACTGATGTGGCCGCAACACAGCAGCATCAAGAACAGCTTGCTTTGACTACATCAGTCTAAGAGACACAATGAATGTTTAGGAACAATCACAGTGATTAGCACCATAAAAAAAATAAAAAATTAGAACTTAAATGTGAACAATATTTGAGAATGAGATGAGCAGATGTCCACATTGCAGAAAGTGTACAACCTACAACTACAACCTGGTCCAATTCATGTATGTGAAGCATGGATGTAATTTAGCGACTCTGAAGAGGAGAAATTAAATTTGATGAACATACGGTTTGAGTTTTAAAAACTTCGTTACAAACACAACAACCTACTTCATTAGTTGTTGTCCAGTTGGTACGTCTTGGAGGATGATGATGTGGTGAAAGTTCTTTTCTCTACGGTGCGCTGTGTCATGGACTGTTTGAGCATTCGCTGCTCCAACGACTTGGTCTCCACTAAGGACCCATCATCGGCCACCCTCATGGAAGTGCTGGACGTCATGTTCCGGTCCAGGTCCCCCAGGTTGCTCTCCGAGAAGGTCGAGAAGTTGCTGGTGCTCATGCTGGACGCGCCCGAGTAGTCCAGCGGCGGCGGCGGCGGTGGCGGCGGCAGCGTGTGGTCCACTGTGCTGCTGGAGGAGTACGTCTTGTACACGGAGCCTCCGAAGGGCCCGCCGAAGGGCCCGGCTCGGCCGTCCACGCAGGGGCTGAGCGGCCCGGCCGGCGAGGACGTGGCCGAGGCCGACTTGTCCGACTTGCCGGCCTGGCTCGTGCTCGCGGACAGCGAGTAGAACTGCGGGCTGGGCGGCACGGGCGGCGCCGAGCCGAGGCCGTGCGGGGTGAAGGCGCTGGGTCTGGCCAGCGGCGTGCCCGGCGACCCGGCGGGGCTCTTGAACGTGCTGGTGCCGCCGTACTGATGACTAGGGCTGTACGGGCTGGGGGTGGCCGTGGGGGTGGGCGTTGAGTGCGCGCTAGCGTACACGCCCAGGTTGTTCTGGGCCGCTGGCGGCGGCGTGGCTAAGGATGCGTAGCTGTTGCTGGGCTGCTGGCTCGAGAAGGAGCTGAGGCCTGGCGGGGAGCGCTGCGCCGGTAAGTGCGGGCTGCTCTGGGGGTACGACTGGGCCGGCTGCGCAGGCTGCGCCAGCCCCGCGTTGCTTGGACTAGAGTAGGCCGGACTCTGCCAGGACGGCGCGCCGTGGCCGAAGCTGCTGCCGCCGCCGTGCCTGGCCTGCGGCTGGGCGGAGTCCCCGTTGACGCCCGAGTGGAGGTGGTGCGGCTGCTGCTGATGATGATGCTGTTGTTGCTGCTGCTGGAGATGGTGGTACCCATGGCCGGCGGCCGGCCCCTGAGGGGCCCCTCCCGGCCCGTGGCCGTCGGGCCCAGGCCCTCTGCCGTCGTACCTGCAACACCAGACGAGGCACTCGTCAGCGGAAGGGCCAGCAACACGTGAAAAGTTAAAACCGCCCACCCCAGCTTAGCTTAGCTGTGCCTGCTATGCAAAGAAAGCTTATTAGGATGCCGTTCTTTTGTTGTCAGTTCACAGGCATTAACACTTTGCACATATATACAGCATTAAAAACAAAAACTGTTTGAACACCATCCAACCTTGGTTAAAAGAGTGTTATTAAAAATAAATCATTCAACAATTTCACATTTAATTAAATTACTTTTTTAAAAATCAGTTAATTGACACAAAAAATAAAGCGTCTACACACAAGCATTGTGAAATTCTGTGTTAGCTGGCAGGTGCATTTGAGGATTGCGTAAAACATAAAAAGTTTTTTTTTTTTTTTTTAATTGAAGAACAAAAATTAAAATGGAAATTAAGCTACTATTTGACTTTGATTAAAGCCACGATGAATATTTTATTGTTAGAATGGCAAATGAGCAACAGAGGATGCCCATGCACATGCTCAAGCCTTTAGTTTCGGCGAGCAATAAAACAAAACGAAAAACGACACACACACATTGTTACCTCGTCGTGAAGGACTCATAACCACTTCCATAGCCATCAGTTTCACCGTCAGATGCACTGGCATCACCTCCCTTCATCTTGTACTTCGCTTGTCGAATGGCAGTTAAACGACCTCTGGCTTCTTCAAGCTGTCTTTCAATACGTAGCACTTCCGACCTGGAATATTAAAAGAATTATTAATAAAACCGATCTCTGTTTCGATAAGAGCAACACAACCAAACTTTTCATCAGAAATGTACTGACCTTGCATTGATTTCTTGAGCAATTCCTCCGACCATTCGTTTGTTCAGGACAAGGCTACGCTCTTCTTCATTTTGAATGGCCTGTTGAGCTGCTCTGACCAGGTTATCAGTTGCTCTTTTCACAGCATTTCCAGCAGCTTGAAGCCGCTTAGTGCTTTCTGCATCAGGATCAGCCTTCACCTGAAATTCCAAAAGCAAAAGTTTAGTCCACAGCAAATACCTAAAGAAAAAGAAAATTATTTCAATAGACCAACTTTTTTACCTTGCAAGCAACTAATAATTGCGCTGTAGACGATGCAACTTGTTTAGCTGATGAGATAAGTTTCTCCTCGGACGCTAGACCCTGGACCAAGGCATTGGCAGATTCCACAAGGCTGTGTGTGGCTGCTGCGACAAGACGAGCTGCTGAAATAAGGCCCTCCGACCACTGGCCATCTTCAGAGCTGGTCAAGGGCCTTCGGCTAACTTTGCCAAGGTCCATAAGCTCTCGCTGGGCGGCTGATGCTGCCTTGACCAACGCTGATGTTGCAGCTGCGATTGATTTAGCAGCTTCCAGAATCATTTCATCAAAGTTCATACTTTCATCGGCTTCCTGAAAATAGAAACAAAAAGAAAACTATTGAGTGTCAATAGTTCAAGAGTGCAGCATCTTTGCTCGGTGGACTTTAAAACTCCTACTATTGTAATAGTTTTGGTCTAAAAGATTATTAGGTCTCGCACACAATATTTATTTTTTAAATACACAAAATTAATGTGTGGGTATCCTGATGTTCGTTGTAAATAGCTTCACTGTAGGAATATGTTTGATTCCTGGTTGGTAGAAAAATACAACCAAGAATATCAAACATATCTCACAGTAAAAAGCCAAAAGATCCTCTTGAGAGCTGATTGTTGTCTTCTTCTGTTCAGAGATGGCTAAGCAAAGGTGATCGTCCATTCAGTGCAACTATCTACCAAATATAACAAAATTTAGGGATACTGCTCTACAAAAATAATGGACGATCAGCACATTGCAAAGTTCTACATCATAGACAGAAAGCTCTACATTCTACTGATTACATCCTTCTACAGACAACCTACAATGGGCTAAAGGAAACAAAGTTTACCTGAACTCCCTGGATAGAGCGTCGTGGCCTTAATGCTGCTAGTTTCTTGGCTGCAGCGTCGATTGATGCTGCGGCACCAAGCAACTCATTCTCCGCAATGACAGTGGGATCATCAGGGTCGACCCAGTCAGTGCCTACAACATAAATACATGTGATCATACAATCGGAAAATACAAATATCATTATGAGGAAAGATAAGAAACAATGCCAAACCTTTGAGCAACTCAGCCATGGCCACTAGGTTAGTGACACACTGGGCAATGAGCCGAGAAATGGGCAGTAGTTCTTGTTTGGCTTCAGATGAACCTGGTCTATTGAGGGATTGCAGAACTGCTTGCAAAAGTTCACGATAGCGGGCTGCGGTGTCTTGACCCGCAGAAAGAGTACGAATCCGCAATTCTTCAGTTTCTGCTGAGTTTGCACATCCTCGACAAATGGTTAGCATATCAGAAATTGCTTTCCGGCCTACATTAGCTGCTATTATGATATCTTCCTGTTTGCATGAATTTCCAGCTGCAACAGCTTTGGCAGTGGCAAGAGTGATTGGTTTGGTACACCGAACGAGGTCTTCTGGAGTAGCATGAGATTTGACTTGCTCTGGAGAGTTCAAGGCCTAAAAAGAATGAGGAAAAAAGTCATAAGTCAGTAAGAGATACATGGCTTGATGACGTTTTGAAAAAAAAAGTTTGGATTAAGGTATTGGTTACATGGAGACTTACTCTGATCTCCTGTGCAATAGCCTCAATTGTAGATTCCAATGCACGAGTTCCCCGAGTGTGTTCATCTTCAACAGCTTTCACAGTTTTCAATAGCGATGTTACATTCGTCACCATCACCTGCAGAAACCAAAGAGGGAATTAACAAGAGAGTCCAGTGACTTCTAAACAGAAACACACACTGTTAGCAAAAACTCATAGGTTATTTGATCTGTGATTACGCTATGAATCTTGCAGTTTATGCAGGGTTAGCTTTCTCTTGAATAAGTTTCATCATTGTGTAATAACAATCAAAGACTTATGAACTAAAAATTTGTGTGACTCCTCTAGTTTCTAAAGTGCAGGCATACTTTTGCTATGATGATACAAGGGACAACAAAGCAACAAGATAGGCATCCAGGATGCGTAGCATTTAAATCAACATACCATTACATTGCAGGAGTATCTTCGAACCCTACTACATACAATTTATACTGTTCTTAATGAAATAATGTTTAAAACAGGTTTTCACTGCTTTATTTTTTTACCAGATCTACAATGGATATAGTTTTCAGAAATGCAAGTAACACTACATTGATACATTGATAAAGAAATCTGCCATAGGCTAATAAATAAATAAAAGTTGAATAAGAAAAATTACTCTCCTAAGAAGCTTAAATCATAAATAAATGCTTAATAAATATGCTTAATTAATAGACATAACATTGATATGTGTACAGAAGATAAAAAATATGACACTCTGAAGCCCTCTACTGTGCATTATTGGGTACATCAAAGTTTGTATTACAAGTTTTGTGTCGCAAAGAGCAACTTCACGATAAAGTAAGTAATACAAATTAATAATTGTGATTCCCCCAAACTACTCTCTTGCCTCCGATGTGGAACTGTGGCTAAGTTGTGTCCATCCAAAGCGACTCGCCACTTGCTTGTGCGGCTGAAGACAGCACACTTTCAAGCCTATTGAACAGATACATAAATAAACAGACGAACATGGAAACACATTGAAATTTAAGTCCACAAAGTTCACAGAGGAAATGTGACATTCAAGATGCAGAGAACAAACTAAACACCAATATTACAAACAAAACTCTGCATGTGTGTTACTACTAAAAATGTACATAACAACAACTATCTTCAATGAGAAAAGTGATGGAAAAGGTATGACAGAGCAAAAGTAAGGTGTTATTGTAAGATCCTTTGCAAGAAAAATGAGATTTGAAACATGTATGAAACACTGAGCATTCCACAGAAAAGGATGCAACAGAACAAATTAAAAGCCAGGCGCTAAAAGCCAGGCAACACTCACAGTGGACTTAAACTTGGTGCACCATTTGTCTGTCCAAAACTTCTGTTCTCTTACCACAAACAAGCAACTTAAGTCCAAGGTGTAGATCACCAGCTTTGTTGACACACAGCTAAATAGTTCCCTCTAATTTCAGCATCTCTTCAAATACACATCTTGACATTATAAAATATTAACAGAAGATGTCCTGAATCTATAACTATACCCATTGTAAGGATGAGGTTTCAGTCACAATCCAGTTATGTTAACTCCAAGGCCTTCGGACCCTCAAGTATATTCAACCAGACAAGTTATAGAGAAATTAAAGAGAAAGAAAAAAAAAGAATAAAAACCGCTTGTTATTAAGAAAGTTAAAGAGGAACTTCACCTTACACCTAACTTATAGAAGCATTGTGAGAAACCATCCTGGTTCTCATGAAGTCCACTGCGAGGACACACCAAAGAGCTTATCTAGACTAAGTGTAACAATTATTGTTAGCATTCTGATGTCAATTGATATAAAAATTGCAACAGTTATAACAAAATGCAATGAACACTATAAGAGTCACACCAAAGTCAATCTAAGGAGTCTTTGATTATAATTAATTAGTAAGTGAGATGCATAAAACTCTCTTTAATAATGACTTGAAAGCTATCAATGAAAGTGCATGCTTCTTCAACTGAACACAATACAGGCAAGAACAATGAGTATCACAGAACAAATTGACTAAAATACTGGTTAGACAAAAATAGAAACAAAGCAGAAAACCTCAATCTAGACAGATTGAATTTACTGTACCTTTGCAGAGTCTTTCAAATGGTTCATGGAGGGATCATTAATGCTTTTGCCAGATGCTGCCTTTGTAGCATGGATCAGATCTCCCAAGGCAGATGCTACATCTTTGACAGCATTAATGAGCATGACCTTGAAGGGAGGAATGAATGAACTGGTTAACAACGCAAACACACCCACAGTTAAAATTATTGAACTTTTATGTTCATGATGGCATAAAGTACCTGTGCCTCTGGATTGTTGGAACCAAGGGAAGCAGCACCAAATTTAACGACCTCAGCTAATTGAACAATAGTAGAAACAGCATTCTGCGCTGCAACAGCTAGCTGCTCTTGAGACGAAGCAGCCCCTGTAATCAAAAACAAAAGATATCAGCTCAGTTGAGCTCTCATAAAATTTGACACAACACGTAGATACAACCAATGCTCACCAGCAACCAGGGTTTTGGTGTCCTCAACAAGCGCTTTAGCTGTCTTGAGAATATTTTCTCTGTGGTCGGCAAATGTGTCATCCTCTCTCTCTGCATTAAGGGTGCCAGCTGTGGCAAACATGATTGTCGTATCCAAATCACCAATAATTCCTGACACAGTGGAAGCAGCATTGATGCAAGCTTGTGTTCCCCTGGAGCCAGCCTGAAGGGCAGCAAGGACTTGGGACACCTTCTCAGAGACATTCCTCGCACTGTCAGCAACATCACGCTGAGCAAATGTGTCACCAGTGGGTGCCATCTGGCAAGCTCCGCCAGCAGCAACAAGATCAAGACAAGACCTTCCAAGTTCTTGAACACTGGTGCGGATGCGAGATGAGACATCAGCATTTGTTGTTGACATTGCCGCTCCAGTAGAGTCTGCTGCCAGTTTGCAGTATTGATGAGTGAGCTCTGCGGCAAGCTGACCAAGACGGGCAGGATCATTCCCTGACTTGGAAACCATCTCTTGAGCTATGCGGGCAATCTCCTTAGCGCATGAAACCATGCGGGTCTGGTAGTCAACGAAGCTGTCAGTGATGGTGATTTCAGTAGTGGTTGTCACTGATGTGCGGTTGTCAGCAACACGAGTCATAGCTCGGGTGATGGTATCCAACAGACCAGTTACAATGCCTGCTTGCGTAGAAAGCTGTTCTAGTGTGCCAGCCAAATCTTGAAGAGCATCTCTTGTGGATTCTGCCGATTCATCAATCTCAGGGTGGATGTTAAGCGCTTTGGGGTTGCCTCCACCTTCCTTGGTTGCATGGACCAATTGCAAAGCACATTCAGCTGTTGTTTTTGTCTGGTCAAGCAACCTCATTTGTTGTTTGGAGTGAACCATAGCAGAGGCAGCACCCACCGCTCCAGCTACCAAGGGTTCTATGTAGTGAACTAGTTGAGTCACCTGAAAATCAATTTTAAAAAAGTTGCAGACACTTAGTACAAGGCAAAATTAACAAAAATAAAAATGTAACAAAACAACAACAAAAAACAATGCTTACTGCATGGCCAATATTTTCTGCTTCATATTTAGCAGCATGCCTCAAGGGCTCAAGCTTCTCAGAAATCTCATTGACAGAACTCTCCATTTGATCGGTGAAACCTTGCAATGTGTTATCACGTCTTGCGGGCAGGCTCTGAGAAACGGCGAGGAGCGACGTTTGGTCCAGATCTCTAATCCGTGAGCTCAAGGTGTCTATGGCTGCATCACAGTCCTTCTGACCAGGAGCCTTATCCCTAAAATCAAACCAAAAGCCAAGGTGAGGAGACATACCCGAGAATAAGTGCAAAGCCCCACCGCCCAGGCCCATGTTAATGCAGCACCAACAACCATTAACCGAAGGGTAACTGCCATGCTGACTAACCTGATGGACGACACCAACTTCTTGATCGAGTCACTCACGCTCTTGCTGTGGTTGGCCAGCAGCTGCCACGTGGGCGGGTCGCGAGGGTTGACGGCCAGACCCTTGGCGGTCTGGATGAGGTTGCAGGAGCCGTCCACGATGGCGCGGCCCGCCTCCAGGATAGGCTCCTGCGCCTCGTGGGCCGCGGCGCCGAGGCGGGCCGGCCGGCTGGCGAACTCGGGCGAGCCGGCGTAGGTGCACAGGCTGTCCACGGCGTCCAGCAGCGGCCGCGTGGCCTGCAGGCACGACTCTCTGTTCTGCTCGCTGTAGTCCACGTCCAGCGCCTTGATGTCCTTGACCAGCAGCGCCGTCGAGTTGGCCACGTCCTTGGCCGACTGCACGAAGTGCTTCTTGGCGACGGGGTTGGTGGTCTTGAGCGAGGCCATGCGGCACGCGTTGCACAGCAGGCTGGTGTGCTTGGCGATGACGGTGGCGGCGGACAACACCTGCTGCTGACTGCTGGCGGGGTTGGTCAGCGAGCTGCACGCCTGGTGGATGGCCTGCGCGGAGCGTGCGAACTGCGCCTGGTCCACGATGCCGGGCTTACCGGCCACGCTGGTGGGGTCGGACACGGCCACCAGGTAGGCGGCCTGCGCCGACGCCTCCACCAGCCCGCAGATGAGCGTGCTCACGTTGCGCACCGACTCGCCAAACTGCTCGTGTTCGGAGCGCTTGGCGTGGTTCGCGATGCCCGTCATGCCCTCGCCCAGCGCCTTGGACTTCTCCATGAAGGCGTCCAGGCACTCGAAGTAGCTGAGGTCGCTCACGGGCTCGGACGGGTGGTCCAGCAGCGGCTTCATGCTCTGGATCTTGCGCACCGCGTTGTCGCACTCCTTCTGGCCGGGCGCGGCCGAGGTGCACACGTCCACCAGGTGGTTGATGCTGTCCGTGACGGCGCGCGCCGCCGCCGTCAGCTGGTTCTTGGAGTTGGGCGCCGTGGGGTCGGCGGACACGGCCTTGGCCGTCACCAGCAGCGTGGACGACGTGGTAGACACGCTCCGCAGCGAGAAGATGATCTGCGTGCGCGTCTCCGTCTCCTTGGTCTGGCCGGCCATCTCCATGCCGACGTTCACCACGTCGCCGAACGCGGCGCCGAAGTTGCGCGAGGACGTGGCCAGCTCGGAGGAGCTGTGGATCGACTGCACCACGTCGGTGGACGCGTCGTTGAGCACGGCGGCGGCCGAGTTGAGCTCCTGCTGCAGCTGCCCGTACGACTTGCTGGTGGCGGGGAAGTGGTCCGGCGAGGCGAGGAAGGAAGACACCTCGTGGATGGACGAGATGGCCGAGTCGATGTCGCGCTGGCCGGGCAGCGAGTCCACGCACGCGTTGAGCGCGGACGACACGTCCTTGGCCACGGCCGCCATGTTGCCGGCGTTGTCCTGGTTCTGCAGCGAGCGGCGCGCCTCCTCGACGAGCCGCAGCGACCGCAGCATCACGTCCTCCGCCGAGGTGATGACGCGCTCCTGCGTCTCGCGGACCGCGGTGGTGGCGGCCACGCCGCGCACGGCCATGGTCAGGTCCTTGAGGGAGGCGGCCGTGTCCCTGGCGGCCAGCCCGGTGTAGTTCTCGTTGCCCTGCGCCGCGGCGGACAGCAGCTGCGCCATGGCGAAGTTGACGCTCTTGCTGGTGCTGCCCAGCTGCAGCGCCGCGGCCTCGGCCGTCTCGCCGGGCAGCGGCCGCAGCTCGCTGCGCTCCGAGGCGCGGCGGAAGGTCTGCAGCTCGGCCTGCAGGGAGCGGATCAGGTCCGAGGCCGCCTCCAGCTCGGCGCCGGAGCACGCGTCCCGGGCGCGGACCGCGGCGGCGCGGAGGTCACCCAGCGCCACGTCCAGCGACTGCGAGCTGCTGCTGAGCTGCATGGCCGAGGCCTGGTCGCTCACCGTGGGCAGCACGGCGCGCGCCGACTGCACCACGCGGCCGCCCGGCTGCAGGAACTGGTCCGACGCGTTGATGAGCGCGAGCTGGCGGTCGGGGCTCTCCGGCGCCGCCATGGTGCCCTTGACGCCCTCCACGAGGCGCGGCACCAGCCCCGCCATCTTCTTGCAGTCGATCATGAGCTCCTCCTGCGAGGCCTTGTTGGCGTTGTGCGGCGCCACGCTCTGCGCCGACGCGATGCACTGCGTGGCCGAGGACGCCGCCTGCTTGGCCGCGGACTCGAGCTTGGTGATGAGCTTGCGGCGGTACTGCGGGCTGGCCGCCGTGATGGTGGCCGAGCGCAGCTCCTCCACGGCCTTGCGCAGCTGGTCCTGGCGCGCCGTGTCGTGCGGCGTGGACGCGCACTGCCGGGCCGCCTCCACCATGCGCGACGTGGCGTCGGCCAGCTGCTTGGCGGCGGCCAGCAGGCGGCGCTGCAGCTCCGAGTCCGGCTGCCGCTCCGCCTCGCCCTTGATGGACTGGATAAGGTGCGCCGTGGCCTGCCCCAGCAGCCGCGCCTGCTTCACCATCTCGCCGGCGTTCCCCGTCCACGCCACTAGCTTGTCCGTCGTGACCAAGATGGTCTCCACGTGGTCCTCCTCCTTCGTCTCCCTCGCCTTCGTCCCCGACCTGTCACACGGCACAAGCACAAGCAGCGTGGTCAGGCGCGGTCAGAGCGAGAGCAGCTGGCTGAGAAGGGTTATCGCGTCGGGACCAGCACCCCCAGCCCAGCCCAGGTTAGACCCTCAAGGGAACGCGACCATCGGGGAGGCTGCCGAGTCATCTTTTATCGAACGGCTCTATTCAAAATTACTACAATAAGACAGTGCATAATTCGTTTTTTTTTACGAGGTTTTTTTTCTTAATTTTTTTTTTTGGTCTGTGTGTTTTTTCCAGATTTAAAAATATCTGCTTCCCCAGTGGTTGCTAACGAATAGTAAACTACAGCAGGCTTTGTTTTGTACATGTTACCACCCGTCCGTTCCTCCTTGCAATTTAGTAATCATTCCAGGTTGTGATAGAAAATAACGAGGGAAGCGCAGGGGACATGGCACACGACACTGATCGACAACATCTTTCCACTGAAGTGCGCGACGCAGCTCTGAAGCGCCGCAGTGCCTCCCACTGTGCCCTGGGCTTCCCCCGTCGCTGTGCGCGCCGCGACCGCCACTCACTTGATGTGGTTGAGCAGCTCGTTAAGGGTGCGCGTCACCTCGGCCGCGGCGGCCGCCAGGTCGCGGAGCAGCCGCTCGTCGTTGCAGGACTCGTTGCAGACGCTCACCAGGCCGTCCACGGAGCGGCCCACCTCGCGCACCGCGCCGCGCAGCTGCTGCTGGCAGGCGGGCGAGGACACGGTGGGCGCCACCACCTTGGCGCAGGCCACCAGCTGGGACGTGGCCAGGGCGCACTGGAAGGGCAAGACAAGCGTGTAGGTACCTGCCCGATCCGAGCTCACACATCGACCGCACAGTGGGCCGGAAGAGCAATCCATTGATGGGGTCCACAGGTTCGTTTCGACCGGCGACCTCCTCACCTGCGTGGCGGCGCCGATGACGCGGTTCTGCGTGCCCTGGTCCGGGCAGGTGGCGGCCACGCTCTTGGCCTTGATGACGAGGGCCGCGGTGGTGTTGGCCACGGCCTTGGCCAGCCCCAGCAGCAGGTCCTGCACCTCGCGCCCGTACTCGTCCTCGTCGCCCATGTTGCTCAGCACCTGGTGGGACGCCTCGCCCACGCGGCTCGCCGCGTTCAGCAGGTTCTGGCGCGGCTGCGGGAGCAGAGGCACGTCAGCCAAGCACTCAGACGACGCACGGTGGGCCAGAAGACCGTGGAGGCGGCCAACATTCTTGACGCGTATTGAGCTCCAGAGTCCCATTTAGCGACTCTGGAGCTCAAAACGCGTCCAGAGTTTTGGCCGCCTGCGCGGTCTTCTGACCCACTGCGCAACGCACCGACGCGCACGTGACTGCGGCGGCGAGGCTGACTTGGTGCGTTACCTCTCTCGTTTCCGGCTCGGCGGCGCGCAGCAGGTCGCTGAAGGCGTTGCAGAGGCGCCTGGCCGCGTCCAGGAGGCGGTCGCCCGAGTTCTCGTCGTCCATCAGGGCGGCGATCATCCGCACGCCGCGGGTCATCTCCGGCAGGTTGCTGGTGATGGTGGTGATGGCCGCCCCCACGGCGGTGTGGTCCACCTCCTCCGGCGGGCCGGCAGTGAGCGTCACCACCTGGGCCGTGGCGGCGTTCATGGCCGCGATCTGGGAGCTCACATTCTGCTTGTTGGTGTCCAGGGTGGATTCCTTCCATTTTAGCGAAGCCTGGCGAAATTAAAGACACGCTCACAAATAGAACAAAAACAACAATAAGTCATGGGTACAAGGCAGCTAAAACATCAAATACATACAGGGTCTGATCCAAGCTCTGGAACCTCAATGCTCTCAATGAGCTCTTTCTCCACTGTTACGATTATGTCTTGTCCAGTGTTTATCGTAGATAACAATGCTTGCTGCGGTTCAGACAGCAGATTGGTCACCTGTGATTGTTGAAGCTGCCAAAAAAAATATTACAGAATTAGTTTTGAGTTTAAAAACGTTATTCAAGAAAAGAAATCTAGGTAATGAGATTAGAAAAGAGACATAAATGAGAAATAGCAAGAATAGCACGCTTCAAGCTAGAAGCAGCTTCTTCATTTATGGAGGAATTATTCTCACACATAAATGACTTAGTAAAATATATCTCTACTTTTTAAATAAAAATGTTAATAAAAGGAGTACCTACTCTGCTCCAATTGTAACCACCCTCTATTAAAGGCAAGACATGGAACAGATAACACACAAAAAGACAAGTAAGTAGACAGTCACCAAGCAGTCACCCAATATTAGTCACATGCGTAACAGAAGCTGCACATTTAAACCATTCAAAGGACCTTTCATTATGATTTTGGGACATTTATTGAATTGTTTTGCAGGGCACTATCCAGCGTTTGAGAATTTTATAAAGACAATCTAAAACTTCAAGGTAATAATAGACTTGAAGGAAGAAGGATTTATACAGTTTCATTTCCACTTTGCAAAGGCACATGCTATTAGGCACAGCTTAGACACATTATATTTAATAACACAAAATATGAATATACAGAAAGCAGACTGTAAGGCAATAGAGATTGGATTAGACACATAATAAGTCACCTCATCATGAAAAGGGAAAGCACATTCAGAAAATTGTTCATGCCAGGTTTTGGATAGGAGTCACTTGAATGTAACAGAAGAGAGATTTTCATTGACACATTCTGAAGAAGCAGCAGTATGTTAGCTGTCAACAATACAGCAGCAGCTTGAGTACTCACCGTTGTTGCTTGATGGCCTACATTGATTTGGCCAGTTGTGGTCGTGTACTGCACTCCACCTATATGGCCAGTTCCATAGGGTCGTTCGCCTGCAAGAAGCGTATACACACTACAGCTACAGCAATAACGACGCACACCGCCTCAAGCTCCACCCAATGCAGTGCAGGTGTCCCCACTCCTCAGTTAGCACCCACTCAATCTGTTGGTGGATTGACATTGGTTGCAAATCTGGGGCAGTGCATAATGTACACAGTGCAGTTCACAAAAATTAAATTTTAATTAAATAGTGAAAAAAAAAAAGGATTAAAAAAAAACGTATTTACAGTAAGCAAACTGCTATGACTGTACACGACTTGACTTTCAAAATTGATTCAATGAAGGACTATGAAAAATTAAAATTACAAATTTTATTTACGATTCTGGCTTGCCTGAGGGCAGCAGCGTGTGTTTGCAGCTAACAGGCTTTGCCTGGTTGCACATGCACTGCACTTTTAATGTCAACACACTGCTACGCAACAGCCCTTGAGCTGTATTGACATCAAATAGAGTACTCAAAATAGTACAGAAACTTAACTAATTTATCTCAGGTATTTTTTTTCTCATCAACAGCCAAGGTAAATCAATGGTAAGATGGTTGCATTCATCTCACTGATGATGAATCACACTTCATTCAATGCTTACCATCAGCTCCTGCACGCATGATGGCTGGCTTGGCCACTGACTCTGTGTTGACTCTTCCAATTTTACTGCTTTCATGTTGAAGGATAGTTGCCCTGTTAAAAGATCGAAGTGCAAGACTGTTTGAGACAAAAGCAAAACACACAAAAATATTTAAAATTTATTCTTGGGATTGAAAAATGCTCTTACTTGAGTGGAGAGACGCTGTCTTCGACCATGGTTGAGCCCTCATCCCCTTCAATTCCAAAGTGGTCTTTTGACTTCTTTTTCTTCAAAATGATATCAATGTATCCCGCAATGAGCTGCTGGATTTGTTCAGCCTCAGTGGTCTGCACGGAGTAATACTGATCTGAGTAGTCGCCAAAATCTAAGGTGAATGTGTTAGGGGAAGCTCCCCACCGGCGCACCGTTGTCAGTGGCCATGTCTTAAGAATTTCTTTGGTTTTCTCATCTAAACGAAGCACTGAGTCTTTTGTTACACCCAAGAGACGAGGCACAAGTTTATTCTTGCCCTTCATCTTCTCTTTCACCAAGAAGAATGTAACACCATAGGTTTTCAGGTCTCGGGCTGTCTTGGTGTATACAACTTTTGCATCCAGTTCTGATATTCCTACGTGCTTCCGATGCTCAGCAAATATTTTCTTCTCCACACCCTTTACTTTGATGTACGACTGGGGCAGGAACTCCTTCAGATCAAGGAAGGGTGGTTTGTGCTTCTGTTCATTGTGATCTCCAAACTGAATATGGCATTGAATTCCAGCAAACTCGCAAGCTTTTTCAAGAGTTACAGGATGTGTTCCATCCAACATAGCATCCCGAGCTTGCACATAAAGCAGATTCAGCTGAACAGGATCTCGAGAATCAATATTTTGGTCGGAAAAGAAGTATTTACGCCGCAGCAATACAGCTTCATTTTCATCAATACCCTGCTCTCTTAAAGTTTTACCGGGATCAATCCAGTTCACTTCATCATCTGTCTTTAACTTTTTACGTAGTTGTTCCATTTTGGCATCCCGTTCTTTCTCTTCCTTCTTCCTCTTCAATGTAAGTGTGCCAAATTTAGATTGATTTTCAGTATCTTCCTCCACATTTTCTCGAACAAGACTGTATTCATCGTGGTTTGTGATACCAATTTTAGTGCAAATAACAACCATAAGATTAGCAACAGGCTGACTATCATCCACTAACATAGTCTTTAGTGTGCCATCTAACATTCTAACTCTAAGTGTACGCAATTTTCTTCGATATTCCAGGAGATCCTGCCAAAAAAAAAAATATTTGGAGGAATTAAAACAGGATAAAATTTGAAAACCCCAAAAATATTGAGGGATAAAATGATGAAATAAATTGAATGAAGTCTCAAACTTGATACTCACCCCATTACGAAGAATATAATACTCTAAATTACGTCCAGGTTCCAACCAAACACCTTTTTTGACATCTTCATCCGCAAGGAACATTCCATAATCCTGGGCTGTAACACATTGACAAAAAATTATTTGTCAGTCACTTTGGCAAAAATCAGAGCATAACTGACAAGACGCGAAAACTGAACAAGACACTCACGCTGTCCAAAGTTAGCTTCTGATATTTTCTCCCTGATGATGCGGCAAGCATCAAAGACGGAAGTCGAAGGGTCGAATTTCATAGTCTTCGTTACATTTTTGTCGACGATGCTAATTTTCAGCGATAGAGTGGCCATCTTGGAGGCGGAGGGCCCGCGGCCCTAACTGCTATCGTTCACTGCAACAATAGAGAAAGAAAACAAACATTACAAAAACTGACAAAAAAGGCGTTAAAAAAATATCAGGGTTCTCGAAGCAAACATTTTCAGTCACCGAAACGAATCTAAGAGCAAATCATCTGTTAAGAGGGGCAAGACTCGTGCCGGCATGGAGTTAGGAGGGGGGGGGGGCAGGGGAGGGAAGGCCGGCTTGGAGGCGGGGCGCTCGAGAGGGCCCGAGCGGATAGCTAAGGGCTGAGTTTGAAAACAAATAAAATCTCACAACACGTGTCCCGCTCGCACGCTGCCGGCCTGGCGGCGGGAGCGACAGAGACAGAGCCTGGCCCCGATATAGAAGCAAACGTAACGCTGGCGGCCTGGCGGCGAGGCGCGGCGCGGCAGAGTCTCTCTCGCACCCAGGGGGCGTCGAGTGGGGAGCGAGAGAGACAGAGCGACGCCGTTCAGACGACAGGGCACGGCCGGCGCGGCGCGGCGCGGCCCACAGCGCACCCACCCACGCTCAATCGCACGCAGGGGCCCTGCCTGCGCCGCGCCGCCGCCTTCCCGCCTTGCCTGCCTGGCCGGCCTGGGGCCTGGCCTAGCAACTTGCTCCACTCGATGCCAGCACACTGATTCCGAGAGTCGGTTCCGTCTCCCTCGCACCTGTGCGCAACTCCCCCATGAGTGCGAGAGAGGGAGTGACGGCAACGACCCTCAGTCTGCAGTGTGTCAGTCCCAGCAACAGAACCCAACGGACCCGATCTCATGCCATGCCGCCTGGCCGAGTCCAAACGGGCCGTCTTTAATTTAGTGCGTCGCGATGTCTCGGCCGCGGTGCCTTCGTCGCACCGCCACGGACGCGACGCCAGCCGGCCAGGGTGGCGCTCTGCTTCACCAGCCGGGCGACGCGGGCCGCGGGCCGCGCCCACTGTGTCAGACGTCGTCACCGGCCAGGTCGCCGCCGTCAGCGACGCGTCGTCAGCGTCGTGCAGGTGGGGCGGCCGGCGTTAGTCACAGGAAGCGGGCCGCCCCCGCGAAGCCCCTCTCCCTCTTGGACAGCGGCCAGCCGCCAGCCAGCCGCCAGCCAGCCGCCAGCCAGCCGCCAGCCAGCCGCCAGCCAGCCGCCAGCCAGCCGCCAGCCAGCCAGGCAGACAAGCGCGGCCACTGCGGCCAGGCCCATGCCAGCCCATTGCCCCCAGCGGCCAGGTGGGCGCCAGTCACTCTATCCCTCTCGCGCCCGCACGGACCACCTCATGGAGGAAAAGAGAGAGAGAGAGAGAGAGAGAGAGAGAGAGAGAGAGAGAGAGAGAGAGAGAGAGAGAGAGAGAGAGAGAGAGAGAGAGAGAGAGAGAGAGAGAGAGAGAGAGAGAGAGAGAGAGAGAGAGAGCCACAGCTGGAGGCGCCACACTCCGCCAAGGCCGCTCCGCTCCGCGCCGCGCAGCTGGGAGGTGCGGCTGCCACGCCGGATGTTCCTTGCCGGCGACACAGAGCCTTGACCGTCACAGTGGGCAACTGTTTCGCGAGACGCCCCTCCCCCTCTCGCAAGCCGCCCGGTGTGCCCCCCCCCCTCTCTCTCGCACAGCACGGCGAGCAGCGACTTCAGCATTCCAGAAAGCCCGGGCGATAAACCAGCCTGCAGACCGCGCGTTTCCGAGAGTCGTTTTCGTCGCGCTCTGCCTCTCTCGCGCCGCCACGGGACGCCCCGCGAGTGCGAGAGAGACAGAGCGACGGGAAGGACTCTCGGAGACGGTCTGCAGCACACAGCTGCGCGCGCAGCATGCAAGGTGCGGACTCGACGACCGAGCGACCACGGCGGACTGTTTGCCTACTCATGTGCAAAGATCGCCTGAGCCTACAGGGCTTTAGGGAACCCCTCCGAGACGTCCGGCAAGACAAGCCGCCAAGAAGCCCTACGATAGCCTTAATGGAAAACCCAGAGGACCCCCCCGGTCAGCCTTCGCGCACAACCTTTGGGCAAAAATAGCCAGTCGGCGCCAGCCAGCCAGCCAGGCCGGCCGGCCAGGCGGACTAGAGGGCCAGCGCGCGGCCAGCCGCGGCCAGCCGGCCCGCAACTAGGGCAAGCCGAGGGCGGCCGGCGCGCCTAAGCCAAGGGACGGCGTGGGACGCAGCAAGACGTCGCAACGCGTCGCGGCGATGACTGAAAGCGGTTGGATATTCGGCCATGCAAACGGCACGGCCACGCGGTGCGGGGCTTGGCGGACACACACACACACACACACACACACACACACACACACACACACACACACACACACACACACACACACACACACACACACACACACACACACACACACACACACACACGCGCGCGCGCGCGCGGCGGCCTGCAGTCAATGGGTCTCGCGGCCGCCACGCCCCTGCCCCCCCTGGCCGCGCCTCTGTCTCTCTCGCACTCACTGTCGCTGAGCCGCGGTCGCGTGGGCGTGAGAGAGAGAGAGAAAGAGAGAGAGGGAGAGAGAGAGAGAGAGAGAGAGAGAGAGAGAGACGTCCGCCGAACTGGAACGCCACAGAGCGAGGCGTGCGGCGGAGTGGTGTCGGCCGAATCCATTCCAGCAGCTCCACACACGCCAGACACAGACTCACCAACGCACACACACACACAGAGGGAAGCCACAGGACGAAACGAAACGTATCGGAGGAGAAGAAGAAGAAGAAGAAGAAGAAGAAGAAGGGGGTTCGACACGCAACAGGAAGGCGCTCGCTCAGCCTTCATATCCGAAGCGGCCGCCCCAGCCAGCCCTCCCCGCCCCGATGGGACGGGCCGGCCTGGCGGACGCCCGGCGGACGCCCGCACGGAAATCAAGTTATTTGGGCGGAAAATGAAAAATTAGAGCGCCGGCCGGGCGGAGGGGGAGGGGAGGGGAGAACCGTGAGCCGCCAGCAGCCGCCAGCAGCCGCCAGCAGCCGCCAGCAGCCGCCGGATCCCGAGAGTCTCTCGCACCCATAAGGACGGCTGCTGGGCCCCTGCCGCTCCGGGCGTAGACCGTCCCGTTGCACTGCGCTGCCGGCCGGACTGCCTACCCAGCAGGCGGCGTCACTCTCCCCGCCTGTCTGTCTGTCTGTCCGTCCGTCCGCCCGCCACTCGTTCATTACGAGCGAGGAAGGCAGCAGCGCGCGGTCCAAACACAGCCCCTTTAAGGGCCGAAGGTCGTAAAGTTGGCGCAGGACACTTGCAGCCCTTATAGCCTTCCGCGGGGAAGTCCTAAAGGGTCCGCGCGCTGTGGCTCTGGCCCACCAGTGGCCCCACCAGTGGCGCCGGCATTGCCCCTGCCCTGGCCGGGGCGGGGCGGCAGGCTCATTCCGAGAGTCGTCGCTCTGTCTCTCTCGCACCCCTACGAGACGCCCCCTGAGTGCGAGAGAGACAGAGCGACTGTCTGGTGGCGGGCGGGGCCGAGGGCGGGGCGCACCCTCTCTGCCAATTATAACGTGCGGGACCTAGAGATGTATACGGAGG
This sequence comes from Stenchaetothrips biformis, assembly GCA_030522485.1. NCBI lineage: Eukaryota > Metazoa > Arthropoda > Insecta > Thysanoptera > Thripidae > Stenchaetothrips > Stenchaetothrips biformis. The sequence goes on from CM060101.1 coordinate 9,708,733, forward strand.
GCAGACGCGACCCTCCCCGGCCGGGCCCGGCCCCGCGTCCGAGTGCGAGAGAGACAGCGGTAGACACGCCCGCTAGATGGATGGCGTCTCCGCTCCAGAAGCAGGAGGGGGGGCGGAGCGTCGGCGCAACACTCGATTTATTGCCGATTTGCGGTCAAGTCAACGTCGGTCATAATGAGGTTAGCCCGATCAGCCCCCGTCTGGCAAGCCTGGCTGGCTGCCTGGCTGGCTGCAGGGTGGCTGTTATCAGCAGCGCGCGCGCAGACACGCCCAAAACACGACCCAAAACAAGACAATTCAGGACATAAATCCAGATTAAAATCCTTACAGACCTGACAAAAAAAAAACAACTCAAACATGATGTAGTATTTTGGATGAATCCAGACTGAATGTTCAGGCCCGGCAAACAAGTTATAAAATCGAAAATACCCTTGCATTTTTTTTGGAAACAATTTATGGAAGCGTGGAAAGTTATTTCGTGGGACCAGTGGCCCAGCCTCTCTCTCTCTCGCACTCGAGGGGCGTTCCGTGGGGGATGCGAGAGAGAGAGAGAGAGAGAGAGAGAGAGAGAGAGAGAGAGAGAGAGAGAGAGAGAGAGAGAGAGAGAGAGAGAGAGAGAGAGAGAGAGAGAGAGAGAGAGAGAGAGAGAGAGAGAGAGAGAGAGAGAGCGACGCTGTTGGCCGCGTTCCCGCGACACCGCAGCCTTGGAAGCGCGCCTGGCCGCGCCTTAGGGGAGGGGGTGGGGGCAAAGAAAGCAAGACGTACTGCCGCTCCAGTGGGCCGCCTCGGGCCGCGGCTCTGTCTCTCTCGCACCCACGGGCCCTGCCGTCGGGGCGTGACAGAGACAGAGCGACCTCTCTGGGCCGCTCGCTTGCCTCCAGCGCCGCTCCAGCGCCGCTCCAGCGACCCGACCGGCAAACCGGGTTGAGAGTCACCGCGGGCCGAAACAGCCAGAAATAAAGATTTAAATTTAAATTTCCCGCGGCAGCGCGGCGCGGAGACCAAGAAGAGGCATTCCAAGTGGCGCGGACGGCAAGGGGGGAATAAGTCACGCTGGAGATAGCGACTGGAAGGGGGAGAGAGAGAGAGAGAGAGAGAGAGAGAGAGAGAGAGAGAGAGAGAGAGAGAGAGAGAGAGAGAGAGAGAGAGAGAGAGAGAGAGAGAGAGAGAGAGAGAGAGAGAGAGAGAGAGAGGAGGGGTGAGTGAGGGCTGGCGAGAGTAGGTGAACGGGACAGGAGGGGAGGTATGGAAAGCGCTGCCAGAGGGTGCGCCGCTCACCAAAACGCCAAAAAAAGGGAATTTCCGCACCTTTCTACTCCAGGGTGGCTCTGCCTATCTCTCCCGCACTCGCGGGGCGTCGCGGCGGCGTGCGAGAGAGACGCCGCGAGGCAGCCAGGCTCCAGCGGGAAGCCCGACAAACGGCTACAAAACGCGCGCGACGCGAGCAACGGGGTCCTGGGGGAGGGGGGTCGTAAGAGTCCCCGCGGTAGAGAGGTGTGAAGAGACGCACGGGAAAAGACAATCGGGATTAGAGAGGCGGGGAGGGGCGAACGGGGCGGCGAGAGGGAGGCAACGACCCTACCCGGGGCACCCGTGGGTGGCGGGGGCGGCGGGGGCGGCGGCGGTGAGGGGGAGGAAGCTCCACATAATCACCAGAAAATTACACACGGCCTACTGCCACCCCCAGGCAGGCAGGCAGGCAGGCAGGCAGGCAGGCCAGCCCGGCGCTGCAGCAGAGCGGCCGGCCGACGGGGGCGGCTGGGCCTGCCTGGGTATGGCTGGGCCGGGCTGGGGGCGGCACGCTAGCCGGCCGAAGGCATAGTGGATCAATAGCGGGGGCGGCTGGTGCGTCTGGGGGCGGCGTGGCGCGGCGCGGCGGGGCGCAGCGGGGCATCGCACTGACCCACTGAGAGCAAGCCCGGCTAGAGGCCCCTAGGGGTGGGGGACGCGTACCGCACAAAAGCGTTTACATTCTCCCCCACTGTTTCAGTTTTTTTTTTTTTTTTCTTTTTTTTTCCAATGTCCTCCTTGACTGCTTTCCACGCCTCCCGCGCGGCGGACTCGCTCCCCTGGGTAATTAATCATTATTGCTTCACCTGTGGGGCTGCCCCGCCGTGCTTCGGCTGCCTCAAGCAGTCTGCCCGGCCCGCGAGGCACACCCCTCACTCAACGCGCGGGGAGGGGCAACGCCCGCGCACAGGGAGGCTGCAACGCCCCACTGTGCACAGCGGCAAAGCCGGCAGTCACTGATTTCAGACAGCCATAGCGGCGCTGCCCGTCGGAGTAAACAACTTACGCGGGGTGTGACGGCCGGCTGCGTCGGGGCGGCACCGAGTCAGCGCGCGTCAGCGCCACATACCTGCAACACACAGACACCGCGCCGTCAGTGCTGCCACCGGAACGCGGGGTTGTGTGCGTGGCGCGGCAACGGGGCGGGGCGGGGCGGGGCGGAGCGGCCGAGTCCGGGATCGTGTTTGTGTTCTGGCTGCGCCGTGCGCCCCGCGGAGGGAGGGATGCTGGGCGCACCCCGCTGCGACGGACGGGGCGCTGGCTGCCTGCCTGCCTGCGGGGCACACGCAAAAAGAGAAGAAAGCCTGCAAGGCAGTGCACTTTCCAATTTATCGATCTCTTCCCATTCTGTTCTCGGTGCGTTTCGATTAATCCATCTCCGATTAATGGCGTCATTTTTCGATAAATTTCTTTTTCGACTGCCGATTAACGGACCCATAATCGACGACAAATCGCGCCTATTTCATATCGAGCGATGACCATTAACGCCCACAGGGCCTAGACTTGCGCTCGCCGGCCCACCTGGGCTCCATTCATCACGCCGCGCCCACCCGGTCACTCCGCCCAGCAGCGAGATAAGCCCGCGCCAATAAAACGGACACAGTCTGCTGCTGGCTTTTGTCGTCCTTTTCACTTCTCTTTTTCTCCTTTTTTTTCCCGGTGGGCGCGCGCGCCGCGAGGAGGAGGGTGTCGGTCTGCCGGCCCGCGCGGCCGCCACCGGACTCCGCGGCGGGGCGCCGGCAGGAGCCCCTCCACGGTCAAGGGGAGGGGCGCGCCAGGAATGCGGCGCCGCCACCGCAGCCGGCGGCGTCGAGGACGGCGTCGAGGACGGCGTCGAGGACGGTGTCGAGGACGGCGTCGAGGACGGCGTCGAGGACGGCGTCGAGGACGGCGTCGAGCCCCTGCCGGGCGGGCCGGCCCGTCGAACACGCGTGTCGGCGGGGTGCCTACCCGCCAGGCGCCCGCTCTGCTATCTAGCCGACTCACAGAGGGCCGCACCGGTGGAGGCGGACAAAACTCTAGATACGTCTTGACCTCCAGAGTCGCTGAATGTGACTCAAACCGAACGTGTGACCCCACCGATGGATTCCTCGTTCGGAGAGCAATCCATTGGTGGGGTCACACGTTTAGTTCGAGCTCAAAACGCGTCTAAAATTTTGACCGCCTGCGCCGGTCTGCGCATGAGTGCGTGGGAGAGGTGCTTCTGGCGCCGACCCACAACAACCACCTCACACGTCTTGAGCCCTTCGGTCACCGATCTAAAAAGCGTCCACCGTGCGGTGGCGCGCTGGGCGGGTCGAAGCCCACCAGAAAGCCAGGCCGTTCATCTTGCGGAGCGGCGCGCGCAGAGAGAGAGAGAGAGAGAGAGAGAGAGAGAGAGAGAGAGAGAGAGAGAGAGAGAGAGAGAGAGAGAGAGAGAGAGAGACAGACGCACAGCGGGACCACGCGTAAAACAATAGTAATTAACCCCAAATCCCCAGCAAACGGAAACATGCCACCGGAGGAAGGCGAGGGGGGCAGCGAGGCGGCGGTGTGGGGGGGGGGGGGAGAGAGAGAGAGGGGGAGAGAGAGAGAGAGAGAGAGAGAGAGAGAGAGAGAGAGAGAGAGAGAGAGAGAGAGAGAGAGAGAGAGAGAGGAGCTTAAATCGAACGCCGCAGTCCGCCGAGAAAAGGCCCCCCGGAAAGCAAAGAGAAGGCCCGCCCGGCGCACTGATAGCGTCTCGGGTGGGACAGTACCGCAAAGCACAGTGGGCCGTCAGAGGCTGTTAGTGGTACCGCCGGCGCGCCGCGGCCGGAGGGCGTCATCTCTCTCGCACTCACGGGGCGTCGTCCCTTGAGTGCGAGAGAGACAGGCAGACGATGCGAGACGACCCCCGGCGCACCTGACACTGCGACCCTCCGCGCCACTTCACCACCCGGCCGCTGAGTAGCCGATTAGGCCGCCAGAGGGCGGCAGCGGCGCGGCCAGGCGCGGCCGGCCACAAGAGGGGCTCGTTACCCCGCAGTGTGCCCCGACTCTTTCTCTCTCTCTCTCTCTCTCTCTCTCTCTCTCTCTCTCTCTCTCTCTCTCTCTCTCTCTCTCTCTCTCTCTCTCTCTCTCTCTCTCTCTCTGCAGGGGGCAGCGGTGGGAGAGAGAGAGTAACGGACAAGGGCCGGCATTAGTAAATTAGCGTCCCCATTGAGAGACAGCCCCCTTTTCAGATTTTACCCCGACCGCGGCGTACCGCTCGCCGCGCCACGCACGGCACCGGCCACACAGAGAGAAAGGGTCTCCCCCGACCGGAATCGAACCCCGGACCCCAGGCACGCGGAGGGTCACTCTCATCGCGGAGCACACACACACAGACTAGCAGCGACGGTCTGAGCCGCGGTCTGAGCAGCATCCCTTGCAGCACGCTAGGCAAACACTCAAAACATGCCCGTGCCTCTCATCGGTCCTAGTGGGCCAGCAGAGAGTGAGGAGAGTCTAGAGAGTTTGCAGAGTCCAGAGCGGCCCGGGGTCAGGGCACTACTCTGCAATCCACTCGGTAGCGCCTCGCCCTGCGCGTAAGCTTCCGGGGGATTACCAGCACCCAGCGATCCCCTCCCCTCCCTCCCCTACCGCGGCTAGATCCCTCGCAATAGCAAGCGGTCACGCTCCCAAGGAAAATATCCGTCACATAAAGGGGCTGTTTTAATCCGCACGGAGTACCAGTCGGATTAACTCGTTGCGCGGTCCGGGCGCGGAGACAGACGGACGGACGGACGGACGGACGGACGGACGGACGGACGGACGGACGGACGGACGGACAGAGGGAAGGGCCGCTGGCCAAAGAAAAACAAAACAGAAAACCGGTTTCCGGTCATTATGGAGATGCGACGTCACCGCGGCGGCGACACCTGTCACGAGGACACCGTCAGAGAACGCCGTCGACGCGAGCAATCTCGCCGAGTCCATCATCGCTGCTGGCAGTGTAGGCCAACGTCATCCTGGATTAATATTTGCCGAGCGTCCGGATGACAAGATGACCTCACAATCGCTCCATCTCCCCCGCCTTTCTGTCTCCCCCTCTCTCCCCTCTCTCCCGCACACACCGACACACGCGCCCCGCGAGGATGGAAAGCCGAAGGCCGCCCTTATTCGAACCCGGGGCCGAAGCTCTGCTGGAAGCACTTCGAGAGAGACAAACACGGAGCGACTTGTCCCGCTGGCGAGCTCAGCTCCAGCTCCAGCTCCAGCGGCCACCGCCCCGCCAGACTGCCGCGTCAGCGCGGCCAGGGGGTAGCGGGGGCCACAATGCATCGGGGGGCTGCATGCGGACGACCCTTCAGAGGACACCGCCCTCGACACGCCTACCACACACACAGATCTGACGGCCGAGCGGGTGGCGAGCGACTCTGAACAGCGGGGTCCACACCGGACGCAGTCTGCGCTCGACGCCGCGTTGTATACACCACCACCGAGGTACACGGAGAAAGGGAGAGCGATTGTAGGTGAGGCGTCCGGACCGAGACGGCTACATCCTTCGCACCCCTTCGCGCTCCGCGTGGGGTTTGAAACGCGGCGGGCAGCCAGACATCGCCGCTCCGGCACGCCCCGCCGGGGTCACAAAGTACGTCTAGGTGTCGCACGCTCGCCCCGCCCCGGCGCCGCGCCCCCCGCGAAGTCGCGTGGAGCTGTGGGGCGTGGCGGGGCGGGGTGCGCGGTGGGGCCCCCAGCGGGGCTCGGGGCGGCCTCAGGCACTTTACGTAATGAAGCCGATACGCGGCCTCGCCCCTCTCTCTCTCTCTCTCTCTCTCTCTCTCTCTCTCTCTCTCTCTCTCTCTCTCTCTCTCTCTCTCTCTCTCTCTCTCAGCGGGAAGGCGCCGGCCGCCGCTCCGCCCCTCATCGCACGCCCTCTGGCCCTCGGCCGGAACCCGACCGGAGTCCGACCGGAGCGCCAAGCGCGAGCAAAACCATACCGGAAACGCACCGGAAAATATATAATAAAACGAATATTTTGAAATTTTTCCCTGACTTTTCCCTGACACGTGGCCACCCTGGGCACAGGGATAGGACGCGACGGGCAGACGGCCACCGCGAGAACGCGGCCCCCGTCCACACCACACGTGGCAAAGGAACACTCACGCACACTGGGCGCGACAATTTACGACGCGTGTTATCGGCACGGCCGAGAGAGAGATAGGAGAGAAAGGCCACCGAGAGAGAGAGAGAGAGAGAGAGAGAGAGAGAGAGAGAGAGAGAGAGAGAGAGAGAGAGAGAGAGAGAGAGAGAGAGAGAGAGAGAGAGAAATATGGCAGAGAACAAGAGAGCGAGAGAAAGGCGGACCATACGGGGCGTAACGGCCGGCGGGCGTCAGGCCGGGGCACAGTGGGCCCGGGCGACGGGGACACGAGACGCCGAACAAGTGGGAATCCCTTCGGGGGAGAGAGAGAGAGAGAGAGAGAGGCGAGGGCGGAAGAAAGTGGCGACACGCTCGCCGCCACCGAGCCCTCGGTGGACCGCGGTGATCGGCCACGAACCGGAGGGACAGAGGGACTCGGCCAGGGCGGCGACGAAACAACTCAAACGCCCCGCCGCACAGTGGGCCGGATCCGCTTCCGGCCGGAGTGCGCGTTCAGAGGGGTTCGAGGGGACACGGCGCGGCTCGCCGGCGGACGGGCTTACAGCGGCCGGCTGGACTTACGTGGCGGCGGCGGCGGCGACCATCCCGCACAGTGGGCCGCAGGGACGGGGCGCCGGGGCGCTCAGGGCTGCGGCGCCAGGGCCGGGGGGCTGCTGCGTCCGGGCGTGCTGCCGCGTCCCGCGCTGGCTGCCGACTGACTGGCTGCCTACAGCATCTCCCGGATCGCAGACGAGCCGCCCTGGCTCCGCCTGGCTTGGCTTCGCCGGCCCGGGCTGCGCGGGGCCGCGCCGCCCTCACCCCCAGGCCGGCCTCGGCGCACCGCGCCGCGCCGCCCAGAGGGTTGAAGGACGGCGAGGCCAGGGCGCCTGCGCACACCAGGACCCTCCCCTCCCGGCCCGGCCATCACATGCAAGCACCCTCGAACCTCCCCCGCGAGCCATCAACGCCTCCCCCTCCACCGGACTCCCCTCCCCGGTCCGCGCCGTTCCGCCCCGCTCTCTCCATCTATTTGTCTCGCCCTCCCCCCCCTCCCCCCGCCGCTGCCCCTCGCATAGTCGCCGCGTGTCATCACAATACGGCAAATTGCTGATCATGCCTTGCATGTCCGCCGTGCCTGCCGCTCCTCCATTCACCTGGCCGCCCCGCCACGCCCCGCCACGCCCCGCCACGCCTCTGATTAGAGATCGGCACGCCAAGTGTAGGTACAGTAGTCGCTAATTAACCACAGGACCGCGTGCAGAGAGAGAGAGAGAGAGAGAGAGAGAGAGAGAGAGAGAGAGAGAGAGAGAGAGAGAGAGAGAGAGAGAGAGAGAGAGAGAGAGAGAGAGTGTGCAAGGGGTGCAGGGAATGCAAAGGGGAGTGGCGGCCTGGTCGCGGCGTGCCGCAGCCCCTCGCCGCCAGACAGGCGGACATGTGCATCCGCCGGCCGCAGCTCGCTGGTGACAGCAGCAGCAGGTAATTTGGTCAAGCTTAGTCTCGTGTCAAAGGCAGCAGCAGCAGCAGCACCAGCGCCGCCGCGACGCCGCGCGAAACCCGAGCCCCGCCGCCCGGCGCCGCCGCACAGTGGGCCCGGTGGACACGTCCTAGGGGTGGCGCGGGAGCAGGGGGGGCAGAGGGGGGGGGGGAAATAGGTGGGAAAGCGGACGAGGAAAAAGGGGGAAAGCGAGGCGGGAAAAGAAGGAGGAAAAGCGGAGAGAAAGGGATGCGCAAAATCAAAGACGCACGCGCGCAAAAAAAAAAAAACAAAAAAAAACCTAGAGGCCTGGAAAGGGGTATAGAAAAGGTGAAAAATGATGAGGAAAAACACCCTGGCGTCAAACGACGCGTCTCCTCTGCGAATCCCCCAACAACGCTAGGGCCTGCTCGACTTCCACGAGGCCCAGGCCTCCCTCGGGCCGCCACGCTGGGCTGTGTCCGCGCTCCGCGGCGCGTGGCCGGCCGGTACAAAAGCAGGGCGTAACTCAAAACCGGCAAGGACGGCCAGGACCCCAGGACGGCCATCGCCGGCAGTGACAGCGGGTACACTGCGCGCCAAACACACACACACGCACATCAGGTTATACTTCCACATTAGCGGAGTATCACTCCACCGCGTCGGCTGGCACGACATCGGGCAGGGGTGGGGAGGGGGGAGAGAGAGAGAGAGAGAGAGAGAGAGAGAGAGAGAGAGAGAGAGAGAGAGAGAGAGAGAGAGAGAGAGAGAGAGAGAGAGAGAGAGAGAGAGAGAGAGAGAGAGAGAGAGAGAGGCGTCACGGAAAGGCAGCCGGGATCGTCGCGACACTTTTCTGCTACACCGACTCCGTTTCAAAGGGAGACGGGTCCACACGACAACGTGTCATATCGGCCAGAGAGGCGCGTCACGTCGCCCTCACATTCACAGAGCCAACGCCCAGCCAGCGCGGTGGTCAATAAGTCTCACCGAGAAAAACGCACACACCTGCACGAAGAATGTTCCTTCTTATTCGGAAAGCTTTCGAAGAACCTGCCTCGGAGGTACTCCTCCAGCGGGAAGACAAACACGCCTGAGTGGGCCGGACCGGGCCGCCCTCAGGGCGCAAAGGGTCCGAAGGGTCCGGTAGGTCGGAACTAAATTACCCGCGGCCCTTGATCAGCATCATCATCCCCGTCCCTTGGTCCTTCCCAAGGGATGAAATGGACCAATCCCATTTGCCGACCAACAGAAACAAGTACAAGAAAAACGTCAACATAAATTTTCATTTCTTCCCTTCAGCTCGCCGGAGGAGAGAGAGAGGGGGGAAGGGGGAGAGGGCGAGAGGGAAAGGGAGAGAGAGAGAGAGAGAGAGAGAGAGAGAGAGAGAGAGAGAGAGAGAGAGAGAGAGAGAGAGAGAGAGAGAGAGAGAGAGAGAGAGAGAGAGAGAGAGAGAGAGAGAGAGAGAGAGAGGGGGGGGGGGGGGGACGAGCGGCGGGATGCTCCAGGGGAGGCTGTGGGGGTGGCGGGGGTGGCGGGGGCGGCGGGGGCGGCGGGGGCCGGCGCCCCCCTGGCGCCTGGCCGCCGCTGGCCGCCCTGACGGCATGGTGCTCCCCTCTCTCTCGCACCCCCACAGCGCGCCGGCATGCCCCACGAGAGCGAGGGGGATGGAGCGTCGGCGTCCGGCCCACTGGCGCCAGCAGCGCAATAGCGGCGCCGCGACGGCCGCGCGACGCCAGCGAGCACAGCCAGCGACTAGCGCTGTGCGGCGCCCATGTCAGCCCAAAGCACGACCGAGTGGCCAGGCCTCTAGGGCTGCCAAACTAATAGACTCGAGGCAAGCAAGACCAGCCGCTTCGTAAAATTTGGTCGAAAATCAAGTGTGTGGCGAGACAAGTCCCATCCTCTTTTATCTATTTTTGGATGACATTCACGGAAACGGTCCACCTGCAAGTTTGAGCCGTGCAAAAGTGCATGGTTTCAACTCGACTTAACCTCTTCTGCCTGGATCATTTTTGAGAAGGACTTTGATCGATTGGTACAATACCGCGGGGAAAAGGTGAGTAATGTGACTATGCAAAGCAATACTCAGTGCCAAGAATTTTAGATAATAACTGACAAAAACAGCATTGAATTTACAGTAACTCTGACTCACAGAGTCCAGCCCACTGTGCTGCTTTGCAGGGACTGGTCGTCTCGTCATTAAGGCATGACACAGCGGGACAAAGCGGGCGACTTGCGTTAACTTTGCTCTCCCACTCACCCACTCAGTCACCCACCGCGGCCGGAGCGCCGAGGCAACGCCAGGCAACGCACGCACCTGCAACACGGAAACAACACAGTGAGCACAACCTAACCTCACAGTCCCTGGACGACACGCGCGCTCGTTGCGGCAACTGGACGACCAGTCATCATAAACGCATTAAAAGCGTCGGCAGCGCTAGCGGGGCCAGCGAATGGGACCCGCACCTCGTTCCTTCTGGGCGAAAAAAAAAAAAATGCAGCACCACCAGTTTAACGACAAATATTCCGCGAGAGAAAAGCAATGGGGCGCGACGACGCCAAAGGGGTTCCCTTCCCTCTCGCCGTCATAAAGGGATAAAATACACGCCGAGCCGCGCGCCCGCGCCGCCCGCGCCCTCGCCGGCAAGTTTTATAGAAGGCAGTTTAGGGTTGGCATGCCGGCGTGGGTGTGACGTCATGCCCAAAGACCGCTGTCCGAGGGCAGTCCGAAAAGGGCGTCCGAAAAGGGAGCGGCCGAAAGGAGGCGTCCGAAAAGGGGGCGTTCGAAAAGGGGCGTCCGAAAGGGCTGTCAAAGTGCGAGGTTCGGCGGGGCGCGGCGCCCCAGGCGATGTAAAGCCCTCTCGAGATAAGCAGTCCGATAGAGACCCAGTCACCGACCGGTACTTCGAACCAAGCTAAGCTTGACTCGAACAGTCACCTCCGCGGATAAACGGGCGGGGCGTGCGGGTTTCGAACCCGGGCCGTGCCACCGCTGCAGTCTTCGCAGGAATGCGCTGAGAGGCAGAACGGCGCCGCACCCAGAGCGTCGCTCTGTCTCTCTCGCGAGGCGTGCCGCGGGGGTGCGAGAGAGACGGAGCGACATCCTCCGGCAGCAGCGCGCCGTGCATGCAAACCAGCGCGCGTGCTAGTCACGCTGTTACGACAGGGGCCCGGGTTCGCCTCCCGCCGCCGGCGGAGCACGGAAAACGGGCCGCCGGCGCGGGGATTCGAACCCGGAGCCGCTGCCGGCCGCGCACCGCGCAGCCCAAGGCGCAGCCCCTGTCGTCTGCTTAAACTTTTAATTGTTGATTAATTCACAGCGCGTCCCGAAGACGCTGCACCCTGCAGGCCGGGAGTCAATGTCGTCGTCGCTCTGTCTCTCTCGCACTCACGGGGCGTCCCGCATCGGTGCGAGAGAGACAGAGCGACCGGAACGACTCTCAGTCTGCAGGGCCGTGCAGGGCTCACCCCCCGGGCCAGGCCAGGCACCAGGGCGCGGCTGGGGGACAGAACCCCCTTCTCCGTCGCGCTCTCGTAACGACGCTGTAATGAAGGGAGAGAGAGAGAGAGAGAGAGAGAGAGAGAGAGAGAGAGAGAGAGAGAGAGAGAGAGAGAGAGAGAGAGAGAGAGAGAGAGAGAGAGACGAGGGGAAGGGGTCCCATCACAGCTACCACGTGCCGCTAATGCCAATACAATAAAACGGCCTTCAGAGGGGCGTACAGCAAGTCAAAGAGACGGGGGAAGGGGGACATGATTTGGGTGGCAGCGGGTGGAAAGGGGGGTGGGTGCGAGGGACAGGGGGTGGGAGTGGAAAAGGGGTAGCAGGGTGGCAAAGTGGAGAGGCGATGGGAGACACGCGGCGGAGAGCAGGAGGTGGAAGAGAGCGTGATAGGCTAGACCAGGGGTGAGCCAGGTTGGGGAGAGTGACACTCTTTCTGTCAGTCTCAGCAGCGCGCTCACTGGCGGCGCCCAGGCGGCAAGGCCCCGGGCTTTGGTCGCACCTAATTGAAAGAGGGAGGGGGGGAGGGCGTGTTGACAAACTACGGAGCGCCGCGCGGACGGTCCACAGTCCGAACGCCGCTGCAGTGCGGTGCAGGGCAGTGCCCGGCTGTGGACGAGCCGAGGCGTTAACCCGTTCAACCTCACCACAATGCACACGCCAAAAAAAAGAAAATTAAAAAAAAAATCAAACACTTAAAAAAAAAAAAAAAAAAAAAAAAAAAAAAGCAACATAAAAATGGGAAAGCGGCAACTTGGATTCATCAGTATGAGATAAACACACACACACACACACACACGCACACACACACACACACACACACACACACACACACTCTGTGACGGCATGAGACGGGGCGTCACTTCTTTTCCAGCGCGGCGCTCTTTATAGAGGCAGGCCAGGTGGCGAGGGCGAGGGAGGCCTAGATCCCGGCTGGGCGGAGGGAGGGGGAGGGGCGGCCGCGACACCGCGGCGCTTTGCTGCTTCAAAATATCCTCCAAGGACGGACGGACGGACGGACGGACGGACGGACAGAACGACAGACAGACGGCTGGCGGGGCAGCGGCCACACTGTGTCATGCGTGCAAGTCGACGGCACTTGCAGTGCAGGCCGCAAAGTCGTTTTCGTCGCTCTGTCTCTCTCGCCTCGTGTGTGTGTGAGAGAGAGAGAGAGAGAGAGAGAGAGAGAGAGAGAGAGAGAGAGAGAGAGAGAGAGAGAGAGAGAGAGAGAGAGAGAGAGAGAGAGAGAGAGAGAGAGAGAGAGCGGCTGGAAAACAGTCTGCAGAGGGACAAGGAGCAGAGAGGAGACGCGAACGAGTTGCAAAGAGAAGGGCAGAAAAAGGGGACCTATCGTTCCGTCCTGGGGCGTCGCGTCGCGTAGGGGTGCGAGAGAGACAGACTGACCGAACGACGCTTCGTCCGGCGGCCGGCTCGTCCGCATAGAGTGGGCGCGGGGCCCCACAGCGAGAAGGAGACGCTGTGTGTGTGTGTGTGTGTGTGTGTGTGTGTGTGTGTGTGTGTGTGTGTGTGTGTGTGTGTGTGTGTGTGTGTGTGTGTGTGTGTGTGTGTGTGTGTGTGTGTGAGTGGGCCTGGCCGACGCGAATTGGCTGAAATGACGGACCGATTCCGAGAGTCCGTTTTGGTCGCCCTGTCTCTCTCGCACTCATGGGGCGTCCCGTGCGGGTGCGAGAGAGACAGGGCGACGCCCCTCGACATCAGCCTCCTGCATGGTGGACGCTGTCAAGCAGCCTGTTAGCCAGGCACGGGCCGATCGGAGGGAACGAGACGCGGGGCCAGCACAACGGTTAGAATCCGTCTCAAAGAGATCGCTCGGACGCCGACCGCACGCGCCGACAACTCAACAAAAACAAAAGCACAAACTTCAGACATCTTGTATAAATGCTCAACAAAATGGGCGTTACAGCACGATTGAGAAATCAAATTTTAGAATGAATTTATTACCCCAAGCTCGAAGTTCCTAACGCTAGCCGTTTACGAGATGCAGACACCTCCGGTTGGATTTGTGCGCTTTTGTTGTTGTTTTGTCAAGTTGGCAACTCTCTGCCCTCGGAGTGAGTGCGCCCCGCTTGGCCCTGCAAAAAAGTGTACATAATTCCACACTCAGCGCTTGGCAGGGCTTGGCTAGGCTCCGCCTTCCGGTTTCCTGCCGAGCGCCGCTCTGTCTCTGTCGCACTCGTCTCGTGAGGCCCGTAAGGGTGCGAAGAGAGAGAGAGAGAGAGAGAGAGAGAGAGAGAGAGAGAGAGAGAGAGAGAGAGAGAGAGAGAGAGAGAGAGAGAGAGAGAGAGAGAGAGAGAGAGAGAGAGAGAGAGAGAGAGAGAGAGAGAGAGAGAGAGAGAGGGGGGGGGGAGAGTCGGTGGCCCCACTTGGCACTACACCATCCATCAATGCGATGCAGCGGGCTAGCGCCATGGAAAGATGGAACCACGCCCTGCCCCACCCCCACTTCCTTTTCGCGCAAAAAACTTTTCCCTCGCGTCGACTAACACGGCGATTTATGGCACTGTGGACGCAAATTAAAAGATGATGCGAGTCGAAATACTTCAAAACTTTTCTGGCGGTGGCGCGGCCGGTCCGAAGAAGCGGGCCGGACGGCGAGGCGCCGAGGCAGGCTGTTCAAACAGAGCGGCCGTGTGCCTCAAGAGGGCGCGGGACCGCCGCCTACCGCCCATGTGTTAGAATCCAGGCCGCCCCGCCCCGCCGCGCCCCGCCCCGCCCGACGCGATCCCGCAGTCTGCGTGCACCGGATGCACCTTCAGCCTCCTCCGTCTCTACGGGCCGCGGAGCCCAGCAGACAGACAGTCGCTCTGTCTCTCTCGCACCCACGCGGTACGCCCCGTGAGTGCGAGAGAGACGGAGCATCAGCCTGCAGCGGCTGCACTACCCACGTGCGCCGCGCCCAGCCAGCCTCCCGAGCCCCAGTGAGACTCGGCGACCGAATGGCATGGGCAGGTTTCACTATGTCTAGTCTAGTCGGAAGCGGGAGCAAGTTGTAAACTGACAGCTTCAATCATAATTTTAAAAAAAAATTAAAAAATCAATTTAGAAGAAAAAAAAAAGGTTAGGTTTATACAGAGGCTTAACCAACACAGCACAGATACAGCATTTTGTTAAAAAGGGAAAAATTTTAAAATGTTTTGGGCAACAAGAGGTTTGTAATCCTACTACTTGAAAGAATGTCTAACAAAAAGAGATTGCGGTGGCCATAGACAAACGAAATACAATTTTGAACAACATGATCTGATGGCGGGAAGCGGAGTTCAATTCTGGGCAACTTTCATTCAATTCACAGACCAGTGGGCAGGCAGAGGGTGAGGGTCCGGTGCGAGATCCATCTACCCCACCTGGCATCACGCCAAAAGTAACATAAATTATCAGAGCAGGCCTCCACTGCCAAACCACTGCTCAGACACACACCTGAGAAATTGCAGACGAAATAAATCAACACTCTTGTGAAAAGTAAGTTTGAACTCCCATTAACCAACAAAGCGGTTCGGAAAGGGAGAGGGCATCATCTCCGTGTGGAACATGTTGTCATAAAGAAGCAACACAATGCCAAAATATGTGCTACAGGCCCATAAAACAAAAGGTCAAGATGTGGCATAGTGTGCTAGCGTAACTAGTACTTTAAAGTAAAAAAACAAAGCTGACAAAATAAAATAACATTCAAAACATTCACCTTTACGAGACCTACGTGTCAGTTCACTGCTGTGTTTGGACCACAAATCAAAAACCAAGTCGACAAAGCTACAAAGCCAGGCCTATCAATAAAGTAGATCGACGCTAGGCTTGGGATTCCGCTCGAAAAGCAGAGAGGCTAAATTTAAAACACTACAAGGACACCCACCACCATAACCTACAACCACAAAACCTCGTAAAAAACAACACCCCGCACACAACAGTCGCACAAATATAACACCTAACCTATCTTTGAGGCACAAGGGAGCACGGAAAGTTTTCAGGCTCACCGAAAACGGCACACGCAGAACAAAGGGAGTAAAATCAATACCAGACGGGCAGACGGGGGGGCCACCTAACCTCACTTCGGGCTCGGCCAGGATCGGACGACATCGACCCGCGCGCTTCGAGAAGAAAAACCCACGCCAGTCGCGGCCGTGGAAGCTAAAGCCAGCAAAACGTCGCGCAGGCAGCGCCCTTTCACCCCCATTCACGACAAGATTCAGTCCAAACCTTGGCTTTCCGCGGACAGGAGTCCTGGCTGCGGCTGCTGCTGCTGCTGCTTGTTTATTCAACTGTCAACACGACCAGAAAAAGCGCTGCATTTCGGCAACGCCAGGCAACGCCCACACGGAGCGCCGGCAGCGCGTTCACAAGGCGTTCCGGGACGCCGCGCGCCGCGACGGCCGCGTTTTGAACGCGAAACCGAGGAGGGTCAGGGCGAAATGCGTGGCGAAATGCGGGGCGCGCGGCGAGGGCTGCACGCACAGTGGGCCAGTCGCTAGTCGCGGGGCTCGGCAGCAGTCATGGCGGCGGGGCGCGGGGCGGCGGCGCGACCAACTTGCATCTGCGAGGCCAAAGCGGCGCCGGCGGGCGTCGCGACGCGGGTCGCGGCCGGGCGGACGCACAGTGGGACGCCCGCGCCGCAAACCACCTCGTGCTCACCTTTGAATCGGGCTCCGCTATCCACAGGTCGGCGGGCGCGACATTTAGGACTCCGCCAAAATGCACGCAGCAAGTCGAAATTCCGTGCCGTCTCCTGCGCGAAGCACGCGAAGCGCGAGCCGAGGCGAGGCGACTCGAGTGTGGGGAGCTGGGCCTCCCCGCCTTGCCGCCTACAGCGGTGACGTCACAGCCCGCGGTCGGCACTACGGATGGGCGTCGCGGGGCGTGGCGGCCGGGGCGGGGCGGGGCGGGCGGCGGGGCCACGAGCGAGCCGCCGAGGCCGGGGCGCGGTGCAGGCTGCTGCAGCGGCCAGGACGCCGACGGCGGATGCTGCGGCGCCACCACCACGACGGCGTGGCGGACCAGGATGCGAGGACGGCGTCGACGACACAGTGCGGCCGGGTCGCGAGACGGGGCCTGCAGCTGGAGCACAGCTGCACAGTGGGCCGGCGAGGCCTCCAAGCCGCAGCTGTCCAGACAGCGCCGAGTAGTACGGGTAGGGCTGCGCGGCCGCGGCGTCCAGGCCGGCAAGGCCTCATGCCTTCCGGCCTTATTTGGACTACGGCAGGACAGGTCCCAGACCGCCGCGTCGGCCGGGCCGGCCTGGCGGTGCGTCCTCGCCCACTCCAAGTCCCATCCGCAGCAGGACGGATCCTGGAACGCCAGAGGGGGGGGGGGGAAGGACGCGGAGAAAATTAACACGGCATACTACCGGGTTAACTGAGGAGACACACTGCGCGAGCACGGCGTCGTGGGCAGAGCAAACTATCCGGTAACGTCGTGGTTCGCGGTGGACACGTTAGGTAAGGAGTGTCCTTGGCCCTCACCTAACCTTTGCCTTTCTGAGGGGTTCTGCTGGAAGCACAGCGACAACGTTACCTCATTGGCGGAAACTACAATCAGCTGAGAAGAGGTTTAATCGCGGTCTTTTCACGGTGTGCCCGGAGGACACACACACACACAGTTGCAGAATCCGTTTGGAACGGGCGTCGGATCGGCGTGGAGGCGAGGCGGGGCACCGGGTGTGAAAGGGAGAGCGAGGGGGCAAAGGGTATTTTTACCCAGGTGCAGAGCGGGGCGGGACCAGGCGAGGGGGCAGGGGGTCCTGGCGGTCTCTCCCACGCACGCACACACACACACACACACACACACACGCCTTGTCACGCGCGTGCGGCAGAGACGGCGGCTCGCTTTCCGACGCAGCCGCACAGTGGGCCAGAAGACCGTCTAGGCGGCGACATTCCCGACCACGTTTTGAGCTCCAGAGTCGATAAATAGGACTCGAAGCGAACGTGTGACCCCACCAATGGATTCCTCGTTCGGAGAGCAATCGATTGGTGGGGTCACACGTCCCGACTGCTCGCGGCTGCGTCTGCGAGGTCCGCGGTCCTCCTCCGCGAGGACAGGCACAAGGCCCGCGTCGCCCGGACAGGTTACGTCAGACGACAGACAGACCGTTTCGCGGAAAAATCGGTGCGCCTGGCGGTCGCTGCATTTCCGCTCACCGACGCTCTGTTTCTCTCTCTCTCTCTCTCTCTCTCTCTCTCTCTCTCTCTCTCTCTCTCTGACGCCCCGTGAGCGCGACGGAGACAGAGCGACGAGTGGAGCCGCCGTGGCCGGTTTATTTCAGGCGGGTAAACAGTGGGCTTTGCCTTTGCACTGCCGGCTGCTTCCGAAACGATGCGTTGTCGCTTCGTCTTCGTCTGTCTCACACCCGTGAGTGCGAGAGAGAGAGGGACAAAGCGCTGGTTCGGAATCAGCCGACCGCTGGGACTCTCGTGGTGCCCCGGCCACGCCAACAAGGACCGCGCGGCGACCGTCGACGCCGTCCTCGAACCGCGCGCGCAAGTGCCAGAGATGGCGGTGATTGGGTTTCGCAAGGCGGCGGCAAACACCTGGCTGCTGGGCGGCAGTCCCAGCGAACAGTTCGAACCCCGCGGCGGCGGCGCGGACAGCGGGCATACCCCACGCCACGCGGCGCGGGGTCTCTGCCGCGAGGAGTAGCGCCACCTCACGACGACGCGACGGTGCGTCCCACCCGGACAGGACGGTCTCCGTGAAGGCCGACGATGCCGCGGCTCAAGGGCAGGCCTGTGTCGCATGCCGAGAGCGATGTGACGGCGCCGCCTCGAAGAAGCGCCCCAACTAAATGATGGATGGCTGGAGAAGCAGAGAGCCTCACTGGAAATTTCCAGCATCTTCCGGCCTCTGAGGCGGCGTCCCAACTCAGCGCGCGGGAGTGTCTGTCGCGGAGCACTCGGGCGGCGCCCTGTCTCTCTCGCACCCAGACGGCACGCCAGACGGAGCGACGAAGCGTTACCAGTTCCCGGCCGCCGCGGCCGTGGCGCCCACCGTCGGCGCGATAGGCCGCCCGCGGCACAGCCCTGCGCGCCGGGACTGGGACTCGAATCACTTGCGACCGGGCGTCGGCATTACAAAATTGCAATCATCGTTTTGGAGAGCGAATCGACGAGAGTCGGTGTGTCGACAGTGTAACCGATGACTCAGCGTAAGAGTGGCTCCCTCGGGGCGTAAGCGTGCCAGTGCAGCGCGGATGAAGGGAGCAAAAGAAGGATGGAGGCGGACGGCATGATGGGCGGACTCGCAGGACTTTGGATAGTAAGGGGGGGATAAAGTGCGTGTATAAAAGGGCGCATCGAAGGCTGGCCGAGTAATGAGGGAAGGAGGGAGAAAGAGAGAGTAGAGAGATAACGGGTCCGGGACGCCGACGACCAGACTATTTTCCCTGGCCGGGAGATCGTACTCCCCCTGGTAGTCCTTTGCCTTCTGCGTATGGGTGTGCGATTTCCCGGTTCGGTCTGGACGCAGTGGCCGCCCCAAGTCATAGAGATACACAATCTAATTATTCCCAGCGTAACGTTGTTCCTCGCCTTCTCGGCGTCGCGACGCTGTCGCTAACAAGGCCGCCGTTAACGACCACTCTGTGGCCGCGGCGCCATCGCCAACCACGGCCCAGAGATGTCGCCAGATTTTAATGACTTGACGACATTTGGTGCGTGCAGTGTGCTGCCCGCACGCTGACTAGGGACTCTGTCTCTCTCGCACTCATGGTGCGGCCCGTAGGGGTGCGAGAGAGACGGAGCGAGTTCGGAATCCGCCTGCTGGCTGGGTGCGGGGTTGTTGTTAGTCATCGAAACAAGGAGTTAATGGGGCGGGCCGGCAGGCTGTCTCTCTCTCCCTCGCTCTGATTGTCTCCGTCTCTCTCACTCTCTGTCTCTCTCTCTTTCTCTCTCTCCAGTGGACCCCTGGTCGGAGGAGAAAAAGAGAGGACTTCGACCAGTTCCTTAATCATCGCGAACGTTTTTAAGGGTGGAGAAAAATGAATTATTCGTTTAGGAAGATGATGTTGATTCATTGGAGTGAGTGGTCGGAGGTGAGGGTGCTGGAGGATGCTTGGGGGGGGGGGGGATGGCTGTACTGTCCGTGCCAAGAGGACGCCTCACTCCAGCCGGGTTGGCCACTGCGACAAGTGCCGTGCTTACATTCTGTCGTAGCCATCGGCGCATCGCGCCTCGCTTCTCACAGACACTAAAGCATTTTATTATTCCATTCCAGGAGGGGGCCATCCTCCTCCAGGCGAGCCTGGCTAGCTTGCTGGCTCGCGGAGCAGGGGCGCTGCAACGGCACTCGTTCTGCTCGGCCGAGTGTCTCGCTCCCCTCCCTCCCTCCTTCCTGCTTTGCTTGGCACTAACTTCCTCCGTCTGACACAGCCATTGGTTCGCGGTTCCCGGCTGCACCGAGTCGTCTCCATTTCCGTCACATTCCTTTTGGGATACCAGGGTGGAGGGATGCCGGGCCGATCGCATCATTTCAACACGTTTGTCGATCGTTTTCAAACTGGTGTTGACAAGACTAAGTTTAAATAATAATATTCGCAACAAAATCCAAAACCTTCTTTTTCCCGTTTTTTTTTTCCACAGGGTAGGGCGTGTGGCGGGGGCGTGTCGTGGCCCGCTCTGCAGCCAAGGCAGCCGAGTCCGGGCCGAGAGCCACACTACAATGGGCCGATGGGAACGGGACCGGTTCCGTCTAATGCATTTTCCCGCGCAAAAACTCGCTGTTCGCAGCGCGCGGCGCGCGAACGTAAATATTCCCTCCCCGTTAAAAGCCGTCCTGAAGAGCAGCGCGGAGGTCAACCCGCGGCGGAGGGGGAGGGGAGGGGGGACGGTTTCAATGACTCCCTCACCCATAGACAGGCTGACACTGCTCGCTCGTACCCCCGCAGAGGGCCGCTTGGGTGCGAGAGAGACAGAGCCACGACGTGTTCGGAACCATCGGCCTGGCTGCCAGCCCTGCCAGCCCGGCTCCCTCCCCGATCGTGACGTATGTATCTCTGTTCGGCCATCCATACAAACCTCGCCACTACCATAAATCACACATTCGTCCTCTCCCCCCCCCCTTCCCCCCTCCTGTCCCGATCCGGGTCCGCGGCGGCCGAGCGACACTGTAAAGTGTCCCCTAAACGCCCCGTGCATAGTAATTGCCGCCAGCGTACTTTGCTCATCTCTGCGACGACGAGCACGCTAACGAGAGGGAAGAACAGACACGTGTGTGTGTGTGTGTGTGTGTGTGTGTGTGTGTGTGTGTGTGTGTGTGTGTGAGTGAAGGGGAAGCGGTCGGAGCGACTGCAGTGCACTTGTTAGTGTCGCTACAAGCATCCCCCCCGGCGAACATTTGCGGATTACAAAGTAGCCCGGTTTGCATCATCCTAGGCGTGGATCTCTGTGGTCGAGAGCGTCGGTACGTCGACTACGAACTCCGACAGCTGATGTTCGAATCCTGCCATATCCTTTGCTGATTTCTTCACACTGTACCCGGTGTGGCGTGCGGTTCTTTTCCGTGCTCTTCTCTCTCCTTTGGCGTCCGGCCGCTGTTTAGTGGACAGGCCGATGAGGGGCGCGCCGTCCTTTGTAACAAATACGAACGGGATGAAAAATTCATACGGACGTGCCGCCAAGGCCGCCAAGGGGCGCCGAGGGTAAGAAATGTTTGACTTGATGCGCATAGCTCGGGCGATAAATCAAGGCTAGCGCCCCGCCCCGCCCCACCCCACCCCGCCCCACCGCGTTCAGCTCCACTGGGCGCGGTCTATGGCGCGTTCAAAACACGCACGAGTTGTACGCTGGAATCGCTTCGCATAATCTCGAAATATAGATTCTGAGGGAAAACCGCGGCGAGCCGAGTCGCCCCACTTCCTGTCTGGTCGGGGCAGCCAAGGGAGCCAGCCAGCAGCCAGCCAGCCAGCCACCCAGCCAGCCAGCCAGCCAGCCAGCCAGCCAGCACTGCAGCCAGCGGCCCAGCGGCCAAGCGGCTATGCGGCCATCGCCCAAGTGTCGCACTGATATGCAAACATTTTACACCCTAGTGCGTCGTGCCAGACCCCCCCCCCCCCCCTCCCCTTCCCTTGTCGCCTTGCCGCATCTATCGAACTCGTCTCCCTCCGCGCCGCGCCACGCCGCGGCAATCAAAACACGAGGCCGGGCGTACCCATCGGACAACGACTGTTATCAAGATTTCCTCCCCCAGCACAAGTGCACTCCCTCACACATCCCATCCCCCGAGCCATTAAGAATACGCTTGTTTATGTTTTTATACATTTTTTTTTCGCGGTTGTCACCGCGTGAGTCGCGCAGTGCGCGCTTTGGGATGATGAACCGAACGGAGAAAACCGAGTCCATTTAAATGCGCGTCGCGAATGGGAAACTCCGGCAGTCGCAACCGAAGTGAAGAAGGGATCTGTAGACGTGGAGTCCTGGCAGCGCGGGGCGGTCCGCCTGCCGTGCTGGCGGCCGTCCAGTCTCCCACAAGGAGCAGGCCGTGTTCCAGGGCGTTCCAGGGCGTTCCAGGGCGTTCCAGGGCGTTCCGGGCAATGCGCTGCAGTGGACGCCCAGACAGATTCAGGCAGCAACCCTATCTGGATCTAAGGAAGGGCCCTACAGCAGCCCTGTGACGGCCTGGTGAAAATCTTTTGGAGACCCTGGCGACCCTTTTTTGCGGCCCAGGCGGAGCCGCCGCGACTACACCGTGAAACCGGAACCGGAACCGTGGCGCCGCTTCATGGCGCACGCCGAGACAGACGACGCTCGCAACGACCGAGCCGCCATGTGAATCGCGCGCCATGAAATATCAGGTACGAGAGGAGTTGACGGTGCATAAGGAGCAGGGCGTGTTGGAAAATGGCGGGGCTCCTTCCCCCTCCCCTCGCGGGGCCCCGGCCGCCGAGCCCCGCCCTGATGAATGTTCGCCGTGGCGCCGGGCCGCGGGGGCACGGGGGCCCCGTGTCGGGACAGGAGGGCGCCCCGCCCTTGGGTCGCGTCCAAACCCCCGGCAACTATGCGCTGTCTCTCTCGCTCTCCCGGCGGGTCTGCGCGGCCGAGAGAGACGCGGCTTTTGAACAGCCAGCCCCCCGCCGCCTCCCTGGCATGCCCGCCATGCTGGCAGGCGAGCCAACCCGGGACCGCCCCGCACCACGGCGAACGCAGTGCCTTTGGCCGCGCAGACCGCCTCGCTCTGTCCCTCTCGCACCAACACCGCGTGAGAGCGAGAGAGACAGAGACGCGGTGTGGAGTCGTTCTGCTGCAGGGCCCCGACCAGGTCGTTATCGTAAGTACATTGCTTATTCGTGGCGCCGAGGCCAAGGTGGAACACCAAAAAAGAGGGATGAATTTTTTACTTACAGCAGCACAGCCCTCTAAACTCACGCCTTTAAAAAAAAAAAACGGAGCAGATCATTTGACCTAACCTAAAGTAGACCGACAAAAACTAGTCCTATTTTTGACCGAGCTGAATAAAAATATTGTAGTCGCTTCTATCACAGTGATCCCGGAGGCCGAGAGCGTACAGACATAGCTTTCTGAACCTCGAGTTTCGGGGTTCAACACCCGCAGTTTCATTTTTTTTTTTTTTTCACCAAAGCAATAGGTACAAAATAAACAATTTTATTTTCAAAATCTTCAATATCTTCAAAATAATTAAAATGCAAAATTTGAGTGAGTTCTAACGATGGTTTGTTTAGTCAAATCAAAAAGCCATTCCGTTCCAATCCGGCTAACTCACCAATGTAACCCGGAATTTTTGGGGGCTCACACTCTGCTCCCTGATTTGTAACACTTTTTTTTAAGTAAAAAATATCGCTTTCCTGTCTGCGGCTGCGGTGAGCTTTTGAAGAATGGTTCAATCAATCGAAGCGGTTGGCGTGTTGACCCAAAGATCCCGTTTTTTTTTTTGTATTTTTTCTGACTCGCCGCGCGGATGGGATTGATACTGAAAGCTGGATGCGTGTTCGGCCATGTCCTCCCCGCCCCGCCCCACCACGCCCTCGCATTACCAGCCAGTCATTCCATTTAGCACGTTTGTGGCGTCACCAGCCGCGGTCGGGTGCACCCGCCCCGCCCCGCCCCGCCACTGCTTGAGTGAGGTGAGGGTGTGGAGCAGGATAAGGCAATTTGGTAAATGCTCGGCTGCTGGAAGAGCAGTGGCTCCGCGGCCTCCACACTGCTGCCAACTGGCTGAGTTAGTCAGCCCAGTAGTCTCGTGGCCGCACAGTGGACAAGTTTCGCTCTGGGTGTATATCAGGGGACCTACTATTTTTTGACCTACTATCATTTTCTTGACTTTCCCCCGAGTAGAGCCGAGCAGTAGGTCTAAACTTGTCCTACTAATTTTCAGAGGGCAGATTTCACGGGACCTACTAAATTTTGACCTACCTCTTGCCCTGTAACATGCTCTGCTCTTCCCCCGGCTCTGACCTACCACCTAGACCTACTCTTCCCCCTGCTCTCCCCCTTGTCGTCCGACGTACCGAACGTTTAATTTCCCATACCCTCGTGTCTGGGCTACGTTCATAGCCTCTCGGAAGGGTGTCCTTTCAGAAACCAGTATAGGACAAAACAAGGGACAAACGGGCGCTGCCAACTTAAACCGCAATGCACCCTCTAGCACCACAGCGCCCCTAGGCCGAATACTGTAGCTTCGTAAAAAAAAAAAAAAAATAAAAAAAAATTAGCGGGTGTTGAAACTAAAACTATGGACTAGGTAGGGAATGTCTGTACACTCTCGGCCACCAGCATCGCTCTAGTTGCGGTGGATACAAAGACTCACATTTGATGTTCGATTCCTGCCGCACGCACTCTGTTCGGATCCAGCCATTCAAAGGCACCGATTCACCGGAGGCCTACCATGCGGCACGATGGCCGAGAACGATAAGGAGCAGAATTCAGAATCCCGGGAACCCGGGGTTCGACACCCAGTGTAAAGGTCATTTTCGACGGACTGTCCTGGGGGAGCGACAGTCAAATTTTGGGTCGGCGGACGCTTCCCTCGCGGTGGTGACTTCACTTACTCACTCTTACTAGTCCGGGCCGCCCTTAGTGTTGGGCGGACGCTTCCCTCGCGGTGGTGACTTCACTTAATCATCCATACTAGCTCGGGCCGCCCATAGTCTTGGGTGGCTCTGGGCTAAACGCTGTAGCCTGGTTGAAACAGTAAGAACAAAAAGAAACATAGAATCAGCGTGTGTTGATTACTAAACCTCTGGATATGGCATGGAACGTCTGTATACTCTCGGCCACCAGGTTCACTGTGGTTGCGGTGAATACAAAGGCTCACATTTGATGTTCGATTCCTGCCGCACGCACACTGTTCGGATCCAGCCATTCAAAGGCACCGCTTCACCGGCGGCGTATCATGCTGCACGGTGGCCGAGAACGAAAAGGAGCAGAACCCAGAGTCCGGAGAACCTGAGTTCGACACCCAGTGCAAAAGTCATTTTTGACAGACTGTACCGGGGGAGCAACAGTGAAATTTTGGGTCGGCGGACGCTTTCTTCGCGGTGGTGACTTCACTACCTCACCCTTACTAGCCTGGGCCGCCTAAAGTCTTCGGCGCCCCTAGGCCAAATACTGTAGCTTCGTAAAAACAAAAAAACAAAAAAAAAACAAAAAAAAAAACAGAATTAGCGGGTGTTGAAACTAAGACTATGGATTCGGCGTGGAATGTCTGTACACTCTCGGCCACCAGCATCGCTCTAGTTGCGGTGGATACAAAGACTCACATTTGATGTTCGATTCCTGCCGCACGCACTCTGTTCGGATCCAGCCATTCAAAGGCACCGATTCACCGGGAGCTTACCATGCGGCACGGTGGCCGAGAACGATAAGGAGCAGAACTCAGAATCCGGGGAACCCGCGGTTCGACACCCAGTGCAAAGGTCATTTTCGACGGACTGTCCTGGGGGAGCGACAGTCAAATTTTGGGTCGGCGGACGCTTCCCTCGCGGTGGTGACTTCACTTACTCACCCTTACTAAGCCGGGCCGCCCTGAGTCTTGGGCGGGGACGTTTCCCTCGCGGTGGTGACTTCGCTTACTCACACTTACTAGCACAGATGTCTACAAATTTTATGTCCATTCACAGTCTAGACGTAGTCGTCTGTAGATAGTCTACTGGCCGTCTACGACATCTATGTCCATTCATTGTCTGGACAAAGCCGTCTATAGATGGTCTAACGATCGTCTACAAAATCTATGTCCATTCATAGTCTAGACATGGCCGTACTCGAACGTCCGAGCGATGGTAGACATTGTGTAGATGCCACATAGATTGCATTCCGTCCCACATCCCACTTTAGTGAGTGCATAGCGTTATGGGTTAGTCCCGAACTTCGAAGTGGATACTAGATACCTTTCAACCCTGTAGCTGTCGTTCGAATAGGGCGTGTGCGTGAGCTTCTTCTATCTGCCACTAGAGTGCTCCGCGCTCAAAGCGCGTCTGTTCTCTCGCGGGGACGACTCCGTGCGCCAGTTCCGTTAGTCTCTGCGCCGTTTCTCAGCGTCTTCAGGAGAAGTCCCATCTGCGTATCAGCCTGCAGTTGCAGGGATGCCTTCCTTATTTTTTACCTTCCTAGCAGAAGAGGTCCTGGTGGGTTACCGACTAATCTCATCAAAACCCTTCTACTGATAGAAGACTAAGGATGTGTAATAGCCGTCTTAGACATCTTAGAGACATCTATAAGACAGCAAAAGACATCTATTTAACACTTTTAGAGACGTCTATAAGACACCCTAAGAGACATCTATAGACGTCTACCAATAGACGTCGCATATTCGACCACTAGACTACTTTCAGATCATCTACCTCTAGACATGAAAAGACATCTAATAGACTCTTATTGGTCTATCAATAGACGTCTATTAAACGTCTTTTAGACGTCTTTTTTCCGTGTGGGCATTCAAAGGCACCGCTTCACCGGCGGCATATCATGCTGCACGGTGGCCGAGAACGAAAAGGAGCAGAACCCAGAGTCCCGAGAACCTGAGTTCGACACCCAGTGCAAAAGTCATTTTTGACAGACTACCGGGGGAGCAACAGTGAAATTTTGGGTCAGCGGACGCTTTCTTCGCGGTGGTGACTTCACTACCTCACCCTTACTAGCCTGGGCCGCCTAGAGTCTTCGGAGCCCCTAGGCCAAATACTGTAGCTTCGTATAAAAAAAAATTAAAAAAAAACAAAAAACGGAATCAGCGGGTGTTGAACTAAGACTATGGCCTAGGTAGGGAATGTCTGTAGACTCTCGGCCACCAGCATCGCTCTAGTTGCGGTGGATACAAAGACTCACATTTGATGTTCGATTCCTGCCGCACGCACTCTGTTCGGATCCAGCCATTCGAAGGCACCGCTTCACCGGAGGTCTAGCATGCGGCACGGTGGCCGAGAACGATAAGGAGCAGAACTCAGAATCCGGGGAAACCGCGGTTCGACACCCAGTGCAATGGTCATTTTCGACGGACTGTCCTGGGGGAGCGACAGTCAAATTTTAGGTCGGCGGACGCTTCCCTCGCGGTGGTGACTACACTTGCTCACCCTTACTAAGCCGGGCCGCCCTGAGTCTTGGGCGGGGACGTTTCCCTCGCGGTGGTGACTCCGCTTACTCACACTGCCTAGCACAGGCCGCCCGCGGGCCGCCCCAACCTCTCGGGCGGCCGACGGGCCGACCGTTGGTCTGGGGCGGCCCGCGCGGGACGACGCAACCTCTCGGGCGGCCGACGGGCCGACCGTTGGTCTGGGGCGGCCCGCGCGGGACGACGCAACCTCTCGGGCGGCCGACGGGCCGACCGTTGGTCTGGGGCGGCCCGCGCGGGACGACGCAACCTCTCGGGCGGCCGACGGGCCGACCGTTGGTCTGGGGCGGCCCGCGCGGGACGACGCAACCTCTCGGGCGGCCGACGGGCCGACCGTTGGTCTGGGGCGGCCCGCGCGGGACGACGCAACCTCTCGGGCGGCCGACGGGCCGACCGTTGGTCTGGGGCGGCCCGCGCGGGACGACGCAACCTCTCGGGCGGCCGACGGGCCGACCGTTGGTCTGGGGCGGCCCGCGCGGGACGACGCAACCTCTCGGGCGGCCGACGGGCCGACCGTTCGTCTGGGGCGGCCAAGCGGGACGACGCAACCCGGCTGAGAGTCTACAGACATTCCACACCGAATCCATAGTCTTAGTTTCAACACCCGCTGATTCTCTTTTTTTTTTTTTTTTTTTTTTTAACGAAGCTACAGTATTTGGCCCAGGGGCGCCGAAGACTTTAGGCGGCCCAGGCTAGTAAGGGTGAGGTAGTGAAGTCACCACCGCGAGGGAACAGTGTGGGAAAAAACCACGACAAATGCTACGGTACTTTGATGGTAGACAACTTGCCTAATCATGTCGTACCTGTATCGTACCAGATACGATGAGAGTAGAATTCAACCGTACAAGGATACCGTACCTGATTGGACCACGAATAAAAATTACTGCACTAGCTCACCGTACTAGATTTTTTTGTGCTGGTTGATTGTGTCAAATTCATAAGCAATGCAAAAAATTTATGTCCGCCACAGGCTTGTGGGAAAAGTAGCTTAAAGTCATGAGGAACGTTATAAATAATTACAATTGATCATGTAACTGGCATGTATTATTAAGTATATAAAACAAATACCAAGGTCATGATACAGAACAAGTTTGTTCCAAGATAGTTATTTAAATAAAAAATACAGATTCAACAATCTTTGACCGATGCTTGACTTCATTCTGAGGTATACTGATGTTACTCTTCTTATCAATTTAAATCGTGGATCTTCAATTATCTGGGCAAAAGAGACACTTCCAACAACAGCCAGCTGAAAAAGAAAGCAAAGACACAGAATTGAAGTTTCTAATCATTATAAGAGAAAAACAAGGCTCTACCTTTATACTAAAAATAATAAGATAAAAATGCATACCTTCCACACAGCATACAAGGCTTCACATTAAAGATTTTAGAATAGCTTTTGA
Organism: Stenchaetothrips biformis; assembly: GCA_030522485.1. Taxonomy (NCBI): domain Eukaryota; kingdom Metazoa; phylum Arthropoda; class Insecta; order Thysanoptera; family Thripidae; genus Stenchaetothrips; species Stenchaetothrips biformis. Next base: position 9,737,019 of record CM060101.1, read on the forward strand.
AATGCTTCTGTGATAGCTTGGGACTCAAAGCGCATCGTCTGGCATTGTCCTTTCCAGTTAGACTAAAAGAATAGCCTCGGCTTTGTTGTCAGCGCAGCAAACTTCTGCAAAACAAAATTAAATTCAAAATATTGAAAGGGAAACAATGAAGAAAAGTTCACAAGATTATCAAATTTATAAGACAGTTACCTTAGGCATGCAACATTCCAAGTTGTATCGAGTAGATAGATGTGAAGGACAGTCCCGACTGGTTGTACTCCGATGATTATGTAAGACTCGAGTACTATTTCCATGTAAGTCTGACCAAAACGAACATCTCCATTGTCATGACCTCAGCTTTCTTAAACTTCTGCGAAAGAAAAACAAAAAAAAAATTAGACAAACTGAATGAATGAACATTCAACACTCTGCGCTGATTCTTGTCATAGGCTGGGATTGGGCGGCAAAGGTACTAAAGGAGGTCTTAATGTTAATACTCCAATAAACCAGTAATTATCTATTTTCTTACAGACATACAAGTGTCTTGACACAAAATAATCCAAGCTAGCCTAGTCAGTTCAAAAATAAGTATGAACCATGTCATAACCATGTTACTTAACCTCAAAACGCTTCCCACAAGTAACTTTACACAGACAGTCAAAGGCCAAACTTCTCACCTGGGGATTGACTCCGACTCTAGTATCTCATTCATAGTGACGGGCGCTGTATTTCCAGTTGAACACTGCATGTTTACAACCCTTTTTCAAATAAACAATTCCACCTCATGTGGAAATATAAACCAATGTAAACATGATGACACTCGTACCAACACTCTCCCACTCAAAGTTTCTGTAGCAGCAGCTATCTTCACATTGGTAGGTTGGCAGCAGCGCTTGTTTATTTTCAGTCTCTAGCAGACAACAACAAAATGGTGGTGATATATCTCAAGTTCTAATGCTTTGCTGACAAATAATCTAGATTGTGTGTTTTTGAGGAGTGTTACACTTTGGAGGTGCTGCAAAAAATATGATGTTATCAATATAACAAAATGTGGGCCTACCAGCCATTCTGAGATCACAAGAGACTGGTGGTTTGTCTATCTTACAGGAATGAACTCCAAAAGATTGTTTTAATAGAATGTTCAATATCAATGCTGAGGCTCTAAATTAAATAGACTAGAAGGCAACAACTCTTCTTGTATATTTCTTTATCTTCTTATCCTTCTTATTTAGACTTTCTGTCACAAGTGATCAACTGCTTTAGGGTGTTCATAATACAACCGAATAGATCAAAACAATTTCAACAACCTTTGTGCACGCTTATTGAAGGAGTGCATCGTCTTTTAAAATTAAGAATATAGGTAGAGCTGCGGTTACTTAGACTCAGTGCAATATTTTAACAGAGGAAAAAGTTGAGGCCTTTCGTTTGGTTTGTTTGTTTCGATAATGGATATAATGCATCTTCAAAGCACGTTGAGGAATACGGTATGGGCTGTACTTGGGCCAATACGATTGGATCGTATGCCCTAAATGATTACAAAATTTTGGTACGGTGCTGTTGCGTATTGTATTGTACCAAAAATACTGTAGCAGATGTCGTAAACTGGAACGGTTTTTTTAACAGTGAAGCGTCTGCCGACCCAAAATTTGACTGTCGCTCCCCCAGGACAGTCCGTCGAAAATGACCTTTGCACTGGGTGTCGAACCCCGGGTTCCCCGGATTCTGAGTTCTGCTCCTTATCGTTCTCGGCCACCGTGCCGCATGGTTAGCTCCCGGTGAAGCGGTGCCTTTGAATGGCTGGATCCGAACAGAGTGCGTGCGGCAGGAATCGAACATCAAATGTGAGTCTTTGTGTCCACCGCTACTACAGCGATGCTTGTGGCTGAGAGTGTACAGACATTCCCTACCTAGTCCATAGTTTTAGTTTCAACACCCGCTAATTCTGTTTCTTTTTTTTTTTTTTTTATTTTTTTTTTATTTTTTTTACGAAGCTACAGTATTCGGCCTAGGGGCGCTGTGGTGCTAGAGGGTGCATTGCGGTTTAAGTTGTCAGCGCCCGTTTGTCCCTTGTTGTGTCCTACTGGTTTCTGAAAGGACACCCTTCCGAGAGGCTATGAACGTAGCCCAGACACGAGGGTATGGGAAATTAAACGTTCGGTACGTCGGACGACAAGGGGGAGAGCAGGGGGAAGAGTAGGTCGAGGTGGTAGGTCAGAGCCGGGGGAAGAGCAGAGCATGTTACAGGGCAAGAGGTAGGTCAAAATTTAGTAGGTCCCGTGAAATCTGCCCTCTGAAAATTAGTAGGACAAGTTTAGACCTACTGCTCGGCTCTACTCGGGGGAAAGTCAAGAAAATGATAGTAGGTCAAAAAATAGTAGGTCCCGTGATACCCTTCGCTCTAAACGTCGTTTATCTTGACTTTCCCTTTTCGTTTGCGAGACAGAAAAGTTTTCTGGAAGGGCAACGTGTCGATATGTTGACTTGATGCGCAAGAGTCTTCAGTATAAATGGAAACCGAAATGTGGATCTTCGGCATCGGGCTGCAGGGGCTGCGCCAATCAGGCGAGCAAACACCGCGATGAACGATTGGCGGATATCCGGAGGCAGGGGGAGGGGGAAGGGAAGGACCTCTATCGCCAGGATTTTTCGCCGCCGAGGGATTTGCACGGCCTTGCGAATTTAATCTGAGAGTACGTTTGCCGAGCCCATGGGTGTCCTGGTGGGACTCGGTTACACTGCACCTGCACCGCGCGGCACCCGTGATGGTCCGGCGGCCCCTACCCCGCAGCCCCGCAGCGCCGCAGCGCGCCGCGTCGTCAAGGCAGGATGACTGTTTTATGATTGTCAGTGCCATTCACCACAACGACGCCGCGACTCCCTTTTAGGGCCCCGCTCTCGCGTCGCACCAACGCGTCGTGCGTGGCCCGAGCGGCGCCGGAACTAATTTCAGTGAGCAATTTCAAAAACCTCCGAATTCCGAAACTTTTAATTAATTATTTGCGGTTGAGTTCAGGCGAGTCCATGAGCGGTGGGCGGCCCTTGGGAATCAGAACACAGAGAAAAAGTCGAGGAAAGTCTAGTCCACAACAGGGCGTCTGCCCTATGAACACTACCATTACTTGAAAATTAAAAAAAAAAAAAAAAAAAAAAAAAGTGACATGATCTTGGTTTTGGTGCAGGGCAGATGCAGTGGTCGGAAAGTGGTCGAAAACGGGTCCGAAATCGGCGACGCGGCGCAGCGGGGTGCGTTCCCCTCCGCTGCCACGACCACTTCGGCCCGCAGGAATGTGGGCGTGACGACAGTGGACAGTGCTGCTGTCATGTCGTCTGCGGGAGTCCCTCTGCCAGGCGGCCAGGCGTGGGGTGCGCCTCCAAGCCTCTGTCAGCATCCACGCGACCGAAGCTTCCATGCAGCCATCCATTACACGAAGAAGCGAACACTGTGTTCATTGGGGCCACTCGGCCGCGGACGAGCAAACAGGCCTGTTTGTCTTTGTCGCTCTGTCTCTCTCGCACTCGCGGGGCGTCCGGCCGGGGTGCGAGAGGGACAGAGCGGCGCAGTGCATGACAAGGACGACCACTTTTTACGGCTCCGTTTCGTCTCGCGGAGAGAAAGTGGTTGGCTGCATCGGCAGGGGTTGCAAGAGAGAGATCATTAATGAATGGCGAATCACCCCCGAAGATGACGCTGTGCGAGAGAGAGAGAGAGAAATCGCGGAAGATGATGGATGATTAATAAATGATTCATTCATGTAGATTTTATGTTTTCGCGCGCATTTCATCCATCAGGTAAATTGAGCGTTCACGACACGACTTCTGGAAGTTTCCTCTGCCGCCGATATTTGCTTCGATGCGAAAACACAACGCTCACCTAGAAAGGAACAAGACGGCAAGAGACGAATTGTCATCAGTAACCCACACTTTTCAAAATCCCTACCACCAGGTTTTCTCAGTTAAAAAAAAAAAAAAAAAAAAAAAGTTTCTAACACAGAAGCATTTGCCGCGCCGGGTCGGCCAGGACCGGCGAACGACTCCGGGTCCCTTCCTCCGGGTCCCTTCCTCCGGCCCGGACTCCGGATAGAGGCGCCGCGAGACAAGGCGCCTCCGCGCTCCCCTCCGGCCGCCGCCGCGCGCTATTGACTGGATTATTGCCGAGCAAGATAAGGAAGCGGAAACGCATTCTGAAAGGAATCGCTGCCGGAATTAGACAAAGTGCAAAGGCGAAGCCGCGCGTATCAGCAATATTTCTTGCAGCGCGCGCGGGGCGTGGGGGCGGCCGCCGCGGCGCGTGGCGCGCCAGTGCATCGCTCGGGATGAGTAACACGCATGTCCTACACAAATCACTCCGCGAACACACACACACACACACAAGATAGATTCACATAAATGCGAAAAACTCCCCGCTGCGAAAGTTGTTTCGCGAGATGTTGTGATTCCACGCGCTCCGCCGCGAGGGCGCGCGATTTACAGCGCCCTGCACTCCACGGGAATTTTTTTTTATTTTTTTTTTATTTTTGCGATTGTAAAAAGGACTACTCCTCACTGCAACGCCAAATAAAGGATATGGAATCGAACTGAAAGGGAATTAAATGCCGACGCGAATGCATTATTTTTCGGCCGGTACGGCCCGGCCCAGGCCAGCGCGGGCAGAAGATGAGAGCCATTTTCGGGGAACGTGCCCGCCTGGCCCCCACGGCCAATCCGAGCGAGGCGGGGCGGGGCGGGGCGGGGCGGGGCGGGGCGGGTGGAAACCGCGGTGTTCGCTGGCTTGCTGGCGCCACTTCGGCAGGAGCGCCGACGGCACAGACTCCCCAGACGATCCAAACAAGCAGAGGCAACCATAAAGTTGGCGAGGAAGGCGGCGAGAGAGAGAGAGAGAGAGAGAGAGAGAGAGAGAGAGAGAGAGAGAGAGAGAGAGAGAGAGAGAGAGAGAGAGAGAGAGAGAGAGAGAGAGAGAGAGAGACGGCAGCGCGGTGCGCGGCGCGCTGCCGGTGCGGTCGGCCGGTGGCGCCAGGATGGCCCACCCCCTCCCCGCACACCGTCGCCGCCACCCCCGCCACCCCCGCCACCCCCGCACCCGGAGACTCTCCGGTTCTCTCGCTCTCTGACAGGTGAAGGCCCCATGGGCTTCAGCCTGTCAGGTTGCCTTCCACAGCCGCGCAGCTCTGTCCTGCACTCGGACTCCGCGACCCCTGCCTTCGACTCGCCACTCCTCCCCATCCTCCTCCCCGTCCTCCCCCGGGCTGTCCGGACCATTTCCTGGCCTGCATCAGATTTTCGCCGGCCAAACTTCTGCTGGCGTCGCCGTCCAGCCCCGCCCCGCCCCGCCCCGCCCCGCCTCGTCGTCGCGGGGTCGCCGCGGACGCTGTCTCCGTGGCGGGCGGGGCGGAGGGCCGACGCCACGCCCGCGAAGTTGGCGGCGCCGCGACGTGGCGGGGTGGGGTGGGGCGGGGCGGGGCGGGGCGGGGCGGCCGGCCGGGCCCTTCTTCGCGAACTCATTCCCCCTCCAGGCCCCCGACTGCAGGTTGAATCCGAACAGCGAGAGAGAGAGAGAGAGAGAGAGAGAGAGGAGAGAGAGAGAGAGAGAGGAGAGAGAGAGAGAGAGAGAGAGAGAGAGCGAGGAGAACCACTCTGCTTGGGCCCAGCCCGCCCCGCCCCGATTCGGCGGCGTCCCTTCAGCGCTATGTTGCTACTGCTGCGGTGATCCCCCCCCCCCCTCCCCCCGGCATGGCGCCAGCATGGCGGCCCGCCGCTGGCGTCTCCAAAGTGGCGGCTGGATGGCGCGCTCTGCCGCTCTGCCTCGCTGGCGCCAGCAACCAAAGTTTTTCCCCTGCCTTCCTTTTTTGGAACTGTTCCCAGTTATGGGGCTCTATTTGTCTTGCCTTTATCGCCGGCCTGTTTGTTTGGAAGCCGTCGCCCCGTCTCTCTCGCACTCGCGGGTCGGAGAGCACTGGCCGGGGAAACGAGCAGCACGCCCGCTGGCCTTCGCCCCGGCCGCCCCGGCCGCGCACCCCTGGCGGATCGTGTTCCTGTCCGGCCGGACCACCAGGACCACGACGACGACCACAAGGAGCACCTGAGCGCCTGCGAGGCGGGGGGTAGGCAACCCGCCGACGAGGAGGCTCCCTCGCGGCCTACGCGCCAGGTGGCAGGGGCTCTAACCGCGCCGCCGGCCGGTGTGAGGGCATAGATCAGCGGTTCCCAACCTTATTCGGCTCGCGACCCAAAAATGGCTACCAAACATTTGCGCGGCCCCACAGCCAAACATTCGCGACCCCACACCACCTCCCTCCGCAAAAAAAAAAAATGTTTATTTTGTACCTATTGAGTAAATACAGTAGCTTTGGTGAAAAAAACAAAAAAATAAAACAGCGGGTGTTGAACCCCGAAACTCTGGACTCAGAATGAAATGTCTGTACGGTCTCGGCCACCGGGATCACGCAGCTCTCACCGAGCTTACCCAAAGCTCCGTCAGAGCTGCGTGAGGAGCAGCCAACGCATCCCTCACCGAGCTCACGCAGCTCACGCAGGCACCACCTCACTGATGGAGCAATCGTACCAAACTACCTGCGCGCTAAATTTTGAAAACACGTTTCTCCGCAGTGCGCTATGGGGCATTAGTCACCTTTCTGCTGCTTTCTGAACTCTGCGCACGTTTACCATTAATCACCGGAGGTGACCAGTAGAGGAGAAAAAACGCCGCCTTCTAATTGCCGGCGTCGGTCCGCTTCCATTGCAAGTTTTAAAACAGAGTAGGCGGCCGCGCCCGGGGGCCCGGGGCGCCCCGCCCCTGCCAGTCTGCCATGCTCGGCGCCAGCGAGGCGGCGTCCGCGCGGCCCGCGTCCCCACGGCCACGCGAGAGAGACAGAGCGCCGGCCGCCAGGTGGGGCGTCGCCATGGGCGTCGCCGGCGTCGCCGCCCCGCACGCAGCCGCGCTGTGGTTACTGTTCCAGCCCCGCTGGGGCCTCTCCGCGCTGCGCTGCCATTGGCCGAGCCGGGCAGCCAGTGGCGCCGCCCTTCAGGGCCTTCGGGGGCCCTATGCGGGCTGGGGCCGAACGCACTGTCTCTCTCGCACTCTCCCGTGAGTGCGAGGGAGAGAGCGTTCTTAAATCTGCGTCCTGGGTGCGACACCGCCTCCACTGCTACTCTCGTGCCAAGCAGACTGGGGGAGCTCTCTCTCTCTCTCTCTCTCTCTCTCTCTCTCTCTCTCTCTCTCTCTCTCTCTCTCTCTCGCTCTCTCTCTCTCTCTCTCGCTCTCTCTCTCTCTCTCTCTCTCTCTCTCTCTCTCTCTCTCTCTCTCTCTCTCTCTCTCTCTCTCTCTGCAGCGAAGGGTAGACAAGATGAGATGGGGCTGAGGAAGGCGGAATGCTTGCGAGAGTAGTTTGCAGGGAGTTCCAGGCCGGGGCTGGTTCCATTCGACGCCGCGACATGCAACTACACTGCTAACCATTAAAAGAGAAAATAAAACATTCACTGTGCCCATGAGACGCGGGGGCGTGTGGCGCGCCAGGACTGTTCCAGGTCCTATCTCGACTATCCCGACACCAGGATGGCCGAGGACGTGCTCCAGAGGACACCGACCCGCCGACCCTTTCCTGTGACGCCAACCCTTCGTTTGCCCTGACAGGGACGACCCCTGTCTGATCATGACCAGGGCTGCCATACCTCAGAGACAACCCCCCCCCCCCCACACACACACACACACACGCGTGATCAGAAACAGAGCCGTGATAATTCAATCATTGCCAGGCAGAGCCAGGCAGCGCCACTTGATTAGTCTGATGGACTGGGCGCCCTGGCTGGCCGTGCACTGCCATGCACTGCCATGCACCGCACTTCGGTCTTCGACCGGGGCGGTCAGGATGAGGCCAAAATGACGTCAGACCGGTGCCGTTGTGACGGATCAGATTCCTCCCTGCCGCGGTCCGGCGCTAGAGAGCGAGAGAGACGGCCAATCGCCGCGGCTGTCCGCCCCGAGAGAGATGTTAAATTAATAGAGCACTTGGCCGGGATCCCCCGGGCCGCTCGACGTAGCTCGGCGCAGCTTGGCCGTGCTTTCGTCGCTCTGTCTCTCTCGCACCCCTACGGAACAGCCCGCAAGAGCGAGAGAGACAGAGCGATGAGGCCACTGCAGGCCTGCAGCAGGGTTTGGCGCCGCTCGCCGGGGAGAAGCGCTTCATACATTACATAACTCACCCTGGGGACGCCTAGCCTCGCGGAGGTCATCGAGGGGCTCGCGAAGAAATCGCCTTCCAAAAGGGCCTTCAGGGAGGGGAGGGGGAGGGGCGCCCTCCTCGTAGCCGGCCTCGTAATGGCACGGAGGCTATTCAGGTTACGATACGATAAATTCAAATTAAATTATGGTCGGTTTTACCGCGCGCGAACAGGCAGACAGACAGACGCCGACAGACAGACAGACGGACGGACGGACAGACAGACACACAGACAGACGAACTTCGCCACGACGCGGTCCTTTACCGCAGGGAGCAGTCTAGATTCTCCGCAAACAGGGTTGTTCTCGAGATTGCTTCGCTGGTGGCGTGCGTGCGTATCTTGGCGAGATCGGGTGGCCACGTGACCCCCCCTATTGGAACACCATTTGCGTGACCTTCTCCCCCCCCACTTCTCCGTCCACCCAGCGGCTCTAATTCGTCGGCAGGGCAATAAATATACATTACGAATTGACTCGATCGGCTGGGCTGCGCTCAGATTTTGCACGCGTGACAGAGAGAGAGAGAGAGAGAGAGAGAGAGAGAGAGAGAGAGAGAGAGAGAGAGAGAGAGAGAGAGAGAGAGAGAGAGAGAGAGAGAGAGAGAGAGAGAGAGAGAGAGAGGAGGGAGAGACAGAGAGAGAGAGAGAGACAGAGACAGAGAGAGACAGAGAGAGAGAGGTGGGGGTGGGGGGCCAGGGGACGGGGTCGGTGGAATACATGATTCATGCCGGGTAGCGTAGTACAGTGTACGTAACAAGGGCCACGGCACCATTTTTCACAACGTCCGCTCCTCCTTTGGCGGATTTATGAACTGATGGCGATCGCGGAGGAGAGAGAGAGAGAGAGAGAGAGAGAGAGAGAGAGAGAGAGAGAGAGAGAGAGAGAGAGAGAGAGAGAGAGAGAGAGAGAGAGAGAGAGAGAGAGAGAGAGAGAGAGAGAGAGAGAGAGAGAGAGAGAGAGAGAGAGAGAGAGATGGCAGAGAGATGGCGGAGCGGGAGGAGAGCGTTGTCTTACTCGGCGGGAGGGGGAGTGGAAAATTGATATGTGTTGTGGTGTTGTTCATTCCGAAGAATTCTCTACGTGGTTGAGAGACCTTCACGCGCGGGCCACAGCGGCGAGTGAGGCTCCGTCAAGGATGCCGAAAGTGGCAAAATGTCCTGTCGGTCTCGCACTGACAGACAGTGGGGCCTCCCGCGGACGGCCTCGCAGGGACGCGGGAGACGGAGCGACACCGTCGGGAAGCATCCTGCTGGTCGAGGGCCTGGTGTGGCTAATGGAGCGCCCTGACCGCACGGCCGAGGAAAGGGTTCGGCGCTCTTGCCCGCCCCGCCCCGCCCCGCCCCGCGAGAGAAGGCAGGGCCTTCTCGGTGACCTTTGTGTGCCCAGACAGCCAGGCCACTGTATTTGCGGATTCACGGTCCATTCTTTCGACCGCGGCGTGCCTTCCCTCATCCTACCCACCCTTTTCGTGCCTTCCAGCCCCCTCCCCCTCCCTCCCAGGATTCGCCCAACCCTTTCTCTCTTTTGCCCTCCTGCAACGCGACTCGTAACTTGTGTAGATCGCACAAAGTTCTTCGAGGAAAAAATAAAAATGAACACTGACAAGAGTAAAAGAAGTGTCTGAACCTGAGCCAAAAATGCTTCGTGGCTGAAAAAAATCTTTACGCAAAGTGCACATTTTAGCCAAAAAAAAAAAAAAAAAAAATGGAGGCAAAGGAGGCAGAGGAGGTCTATTTAATCGAGGGTCGGTCTGAATCTCGCAACACACCAACTTCCCTACGCCCCTCCGTCGGCGAGTGCAGTGAAAATAAGTTCCTCTCTCTCCTCTCTGATCGCAGACAAAAGCCAAAGGCCGAAGGCCAGCTCAGAAGGCGCTCAAAGTGGCAGCGAAGCTCCCGGAAGTTCCGCAGCATCCGGCTCCTCCGGCGGGAGCAGCGGGAGTCACGTGTTTCCTGCGAGGCGGTCTAACAGCCCCGACGACCCGCCACGCCGGACGTTTCCGGCACCCTCACAGAAACAGTCTTGCAAACTTTTCGTCAACCGCTTCATTTCATCTCCTTCTTCTCCTTTTTTTTCTATTTTCTCCAAATTTTCAGTATTTTATTCCAATCTTAAAAATTCAAGCTGTTATACCGTAGAAGTTCCCTCGTAGGCCGGCTGAGGTTGGCAATTCTTTCCTGCCTCGATTTTTGGTGCCTGCTTTCACCCTCGTTTCCGTGGGAGTGTAGCAGTGTAGCGGTTGCATGCCAGCATTGTGCAGCTGGGGTGACGAGTGCGGCGTGTCACTCCGTGAAGCCCCCGAAACAATTCAATCCGGAATTGAAGGGAATGGGGTGGAAAAGAGAAGCAGCCGAGGAGAAGACGCCACAGAGCGAGGCGGGGCGGGGCGGGGCGGGGCGGGGCGGGGAAGGGCACCCCTAGGGGCCGGTCGGGGCGCCGGCCCACCCCTCCCTCTCTCCGCAAATGGCTGGCTCGGCCAGCATTAAAAACAAGCGCAAGCAGGCTGCGATTCCCAACTGCGCTTCTGTCCCTCTGAATCTCTTGCTCACTCCCTGTAGTCGAGAGCGTCCGTGCGCCGATGCTGCATAGTCCGAGCCGAGCGCTCATGTCCGAATCCTGCAACATATTTAGCTGATTTCGACACGCACTCCGAACGGATCTAGCCCAGCGGTTCCCGACCTTATTCGGCTCGCGACCCAAAAATGGCTGCCAAACATTTGCGCGGTCCCACAGCCAAACATTCGCGACCCCACACCACCTCCCCCCGCAAAAAATTAATTGTTTATTTTGTACCTAATGAGTAAATACAGTAGCTTTGGTGAAGAAAAAAAAAAAGTAACAGCGGGTGTTGAACCCCGACACCACGGGCTCTGAATGAAATGTCTGTACGCTCTCGGCCACCGGGATCACTATGGCTGGTCGAAAGGGTGTCGAAATGAGCCAAGTTAATATTTTCAATACACATTTATTATTTTTATTTTATTTTTGAACAACAATTAGCTAAAGACTAATAGCTCAGGTTGCTTCACTTTTAATGGTTCAGAGTAGTGCTTTGGAGATACATTGCTCCACAGCTTACCACTCAGCAGATTACGTCTGGTGGTCCTTGGGAGACCCTGGGAGATCAGATCGACAGCTTGCCTTAGAACATCATTTCCTTATTTATTTTTTTTGCGGAGAATACATACACTCTATTCAGAATATTATAAATACACTTAATCACAGCATTTACGTGTTGCACATTTTGTTTGATTCATGATTCTTGCCAACAGATCTGATAGACAATTTCACAGAGAACAAAACACAAAGTACATACAAGCTAGAGCAATCAAATTTTAATTTTCTCAAATTCTTTAGTAAATTTTGTTAGGAGGTGACCTCACAGATTGAGAGCTTTTGAAGGATAAAATAAAACATAAATGCAAAGTAAAAATGCCAATAGTCAAACATCATATTCAGCAGAACCACATGATTGTTTTCAAATCCAACTGTGGTAAATTTGAATCACAAACCAACCTCATAAGCAACAGTACAAACCATTTTCCCCACTGGAAGCTAACAGTAAACATTTCAAATGTCACTTGAAGTAACTAATCTGATATGCAGTAATCTGATATTTTAACATGACAATTTCACACAGCAGCCTACTAAAACAAAAAGCAGATCATACGGGTTGATCAGAAGCAAGTTCAAACAAAAAATGTCACTCAGATTTCGTAAATAATGAAACTCATACAGAGTTTTTTCAGAATAATAAAGAGGCAAGGGAGAGCATTTTCAGGGAATACACATAGCCCTCAGTTTTAAGTCTTTTTCAGATGCCATCACAAGTAGAAAATGGAGGAGCAGTTTTAAAGAAAACAAAAAGCACCCAGGTTTAAGTCTTCTTCAGATGCCTTCAAAAACAGAATTAACAACACACAGCTTTCACTAAAAAATCATATAATTTGGCATAAAATTATTAAATACATTTAAGTTTATAAAGGATCTTAAATGCTGATCATGCTAAAAAATGATCAATATTCACACTAGTACCATTTCACAGCATAAATATGTAGTAACAATATGCCTCAATTGTGCAATATGTGCATGTTGGTTCAATAAATTTAACAGAAAAACTTGTATAACATCAATAAATGAACAAAATATCCACCCATTTCTTGAAATCATAGAGCCTGCTCTTTGTAGTCAACAGAGGAAAGCCAGTACATTTACTGATAAGTTATTGGGCGCTCCTATCCAAACAATGTTGACTTGGTATGCAAAACATTTTGACAGACAATTAGTTAATACTGAAAGACAGCTAAGCTCTTGATGTATCATGAGTTTAGTCTACAAAATTCATGGAATTGATGCCTCTCATCAGGTATGATACTGCGTACATCATCATTTTACCTTTTTTTTTCAAGCTTACATTTAATTGTTTCATTAAAATTTAAAATCCGAATAAGTTACACAAAGTCATAAAACCAAATGGCAAAATTGGTTGGAAAACTTAAACATTTCATTCAAACCCTTGATTCAAACCAAGGTCCACTTCATTGGAACATTCGCTTATGTGCTCTTATTGCACTCAGCAGGTCATAACCTTAATTTGTTCGAAAATAAATCCTGATGGAAACTATGATTACACTTCAACAGAACAATTCTATCACTAGCAACAGGAATATTTGTAAAAATAATTATTGTAAAGAAAAATCTGACTAGACATAGGTTAAGCCACTACTCATTCTTTTTAGCAGACTTGCTCTTGGGCTTAGTATTGTCGGCAGGAGCAGATTCAATGGCCGGTTTCTGACCACCTGAAGATTTGGCCTCCTCTTCCATTTCTGCAGAAAATCCAAACTCATTCACACGAGTGGGATCAGTCTTATAAATGTACCTCTGGTACAAGAAGATAAGGAAGACAATATCTGAAACAAAGAGTTGTTCCATGTGAGACAAGATATATAAGGTGAAAAGGGGAAAGTGCTCGCCAACAGCTACAGTTGCAACTACATATATTCAAATAAAATTTACCATCTCTGAAGCAGCCAAGGCGATACATCATGGGCATTTTGATCACAAAGGCAAAAATATCATCGATGAATGTGTTGAGAAACTTGTAAGAGAGCATTCTCCATGGTAAGTGAGCAACAGACTTCATTTTGTAGTTGATAAAGAGCTGAGGAGTCATCATGATAAAACCTGGACGCAAGAGAAAAATTAAAAATTACTCAAGTAAATAAATGACTTTTTAGAAGATATAGATAGAAAATGTACCAACTTAACCTAAATTGGCAAAAAGAAATGTTGGTACTAACCAAAAGTCAACAAGAAACCATACAGCATGTTGAGGATGAATGAATACCATCCACGGTGTTCCACATAAAGAAGAGCATAGACAGCATAGGCAGCTAAAAGTGGGTAGAGAGCCCATGAGAGATAGCGGAAAGCCAGCATGTCATATTGCTTGGTGCTCGATTCTGTGTAGGATCCCTTATCAGCAAAGCTAATACGGGGGAAAATCCCAAGCACTTTCTGTTCCCGGTTGACTTTGATGTCTACCACCTGAATTGATTAAGAGACAATATAGTAACCTTTGCAAAGAAACAGTGTAAAATGAAATGCCTGTTATTATGATACCAACCTTATGAATTTTCCATATCTCAATAAGAAGGCCAATGCCTACACTGATTCTGACAACAGTATTAGTGTCATTATCCAAAACATACAAGAGCACGATTAGCGATTGGAAGACGTTAAAGAACACAGAGCGAACAGACAGTCCTTCTAATGACTTCCTGTTGTTCCAAAATTGAATATCTGGTAGAAAAAAAAGGACCGATTAGAGTGAACCAAAACACCATTAATAGGTAAAAAAAGTATGGAAAAAAATTAGATTATCTACCATTCTTGAATGCAAGGAGCTCAAAGACACTATGTAGGATTGACACAACTGCAGTCAAAATTAAGAGGTAAGTTGGAGTTTCCAGCAAGGCCTCTTTCAAAGAGTCTTGGTCTTCATCTTCCTCTTCAACAAAATTGTCACCAAAAACACTTGAAGTCCATTTGTTCCTCATAGACTGGGCAGTGTACATCTGCCACTTAAAGAGTGACAGAGGCTGGAATGTAAGTTCAAGATCTAGGGTCCTGTGGGGTGATAAAAAAAAATAAGTTGGGTTTAAGACAGTTAAAGAAGGAAAACGAAGGGCCATGGAAGTGCGCTTACTTGACAGTTGAATTGATGGGTTGGTAGTCACGAAGCATATTCCAGAAATCATTAAAGTAAACAGCTGGTTTGTAGTGGGTGCCAGCAGGGAGAAATTCAATAACTGCAAATTGTGAATTGTATTATTAAAAATTGTTGAATCTTAACATCTTAACTATCAATCCTTACTTACATTCATTGAGTGGAGGAGGGACTGTTCCCTGAACCCAATTTGTTTGATCAGTAACCAGACTAATTGTAAGATTAGGATGCCAGTGAGACATCACCTCTTCCTTTGTAGTTTCTGCTTTCTACAATTCAGAACACACAAGAATTTCAGATAAATAAATAGATGCACTTCAAATTTTTTAAGTTGAACCTGCTTTAGCAGTATTTACCAAGACTTCTTCGGGTGTGGCAGAGGTTTCCCCAGTCAGTAGGTTCTTTGTCTTCGTATAACGCCTACGCTTAAACTTGTTGAGTTGTCGCACATTGTATGTGCCAAATTCAGAATTTTTTGGGGACTTGCCATGCTTTGTCACATATACATGCAAGTATAATGATCCATTGTTTTGAACAGCCTTAAATAGAATGGAAACAAAATTAATGTAAAAATACTTATGACAGTCTGTATTTGAAAAGTTTATGATGGCCTCACCTCAGATGTTTTAATCTGGGACTTTAAAACATAAGTTCCATCCCCATTAGGACCACCATACCAGTCTCCATATATTAAATTATTCTTTCTCCAGATTAATGCTTCATGTTTATCAAAATCCTTGAAGGTCTTTGACTCTGATATAAACACATACAGATCCTAATTGTTCAAAAAAAATAAATAGGGAAAATTAATTTTAGAACTACACATTTCAAAATGAGGAAACAATATGAATCTAAAATATACATGCAGAGAAGGCCAGTTTCTTACCAAGGCAGTTCCATTTTCAAATAAGTTAAAGGCGGGTAGGTTTCCCTTAGTTTGGACACCAGTCTGCGGGTCTGTCGTAGCAACTGGAGCTGATGGTCGTCGGAAGAAAGAAGTGATAAAGTAAATGACAAGCGCACGGATGATTAGAGACTTTGTGATGGCCATGAAGGACTCCATTCCGGTGGGTTGTCTAGCTTCCTGCTGGTTTTGGGGTGCTGGCTGATCCTGCAACATAAGATCCAAACATTGAATAGTGTCGTCTGTACACACTTGACCACATAATTTCCAAGGAAATTTCATCATCATTGAGAGCGATGAGCTTCCGCAGAACAACACAGCCCCAAACTGTCCTTCAGGGCGATAAAGCCTCAAGCCGCAGTACTACATGCCTGAATAGAGGTGGATAAGGCCGTTTAAACAACGTCAGGCTGACGACAAGCGGAGTTCCATTGATGAAAAGTGAACAGGACACCTAACCACTTAACTGAAGAGCCACCAGGACTCTGAGGATGGCTAACTCACCACTTGCTCCTCTGGCGCTTGGGCCACCGCCCCGGAGTCGCCGGGCGGCCCAGCATTCCTCGGCGAGCTGGAGCCACTCTGCGCCGCGCCCTGAGCCATGACCGCTTCGATTTGGCCCGACGGACGGCCCAAGGTTTCAGCCCTCGGCGAGCAACCACCACGGAACAGGAACTAGGCAACGGGTCGGCTGAGGCTGGCCCTGCGCCAACGCTTGACGCTTGCAGTGTCGGAGCTGGTGGCACAGTGGGAAAGCAGGTTACACAGGGCGGAAAACGGCGACCACCGACTCGCACTTTGGTCGGTGAAAGTATTTTGGAGAAACGGCAAATGTCATCGTGAATTAGAAAAAGAATTCGCTGGAGGACTCACCGGAGTCACGGGCACGGTCAGTCGTCGTCTGCAGCAATAACGCAGCGCCTTGCGAGAAACGAAAACAAAAACCAGCAACTCACTTTGAACAGATGACAATCGCACCAAAGTGGCTCCAAAGTTCAAGTTGGGAATTTTCACTGTCACAGTGAGGTGGGCGCTCCAATTGCTATCAAGACAGAAAATTCGCTCTGTATTTCCCTCTGCTTGTCTAGAAACGAGCAGCTTCTTAGGCTTCTTTTAAATCAGGAAAGTTGTACATGTCCCTCCCCTGTTCAAAAGATGGCGCCAGACGGCGCTCGGCCGTCCTGCGGATACCGGCCGCGCCTATTCGCCCCGAAGTGCGTCGTCTGCTACGGCCCTGCGCACAACAGACGCGCACGCACCAAGTCAACCATCGCCATCGATCGGCTTTGTGGAGTGTGGAGTGTCGAGTCGCCTGGAAAATGACGACGGCGCTCGGGTTTTGATTCCAGCCTCCGGGTTTCTCCGTGGACTCCGCGGCTCAGGAAGAGGGCGATGTCCGCGCGCCGCCCGCCGCCCGCGCGGAGCCCCGCCGTGCGATGTGAGTGAGCGATATCGGGTGTCTCGGCCGCGACCTGGGCCTTTGTTTACGGTGTGGGCGCCCAAGTGTCAGTCGGTGCAAATGCCCGATAACAAAGAACCGTGCGTGCGGCGGTGGTCCGCGCTCGCTGACCCGCTGCCCCGCGTTGCCCCGCGGCCGCGGGGCGCTACCTGTCGCGGGACGGCGCTCGAGGGTGCGTCGCAGCGCAGCGCTAAAAGTGCGCAGCAGGAGGGAGTGCAGTGTTGCATTGTGTCGAAGCAGGTGTGCATGCAGCCAGGCCAGGCGACGTCTTTGTGTGGGCCTGCGAGGTGTGTCGCGGGGTTTGAGGCGCGGTGCCGTGCGTGGGCGGGGCGGCTCGGCGGGCACTGCCACAGAGGACCGAGCTGCCCATTGATGTGTCGTTCAGGGCGCTCAGCCTGTTGCCTACCCTAGCTTTGTACAGTCTGACTCAACTTCCCTGATGATGCACAATAGACGCAGCCTCTGAACGCACCCACTGAGCCAGTTCTGCTGCATGTCAGCATTTTATGAAACTCCCTCTGTCCTTCATCAGTTATGTTTCATTTATTATTGTCACGAAATATACTATAATTAAATCAATAGTCAGAGCACTGTTAAAGTCTTTTCTATGACTAATTAGTCTTCATCTTTAGTATTTGTCAAGTTTGACAGTGTCGGATGTTTTTTTAAATTTTTGCGTATTACCTGTTTTTATATCCTGTTACGCATGAGTATGTACCCTAACAGTACATATTATATTCAGGTCTGGCCAAAGTGAAGTGGTAGAGGTGAACCCTCTAGGAGTCATCTTTCTGTAGAATGCTAGATCATTCACTGCCAGCATGGGAAGAATGGATTCTGCTGTGCCTATCCCCATTGCTTGATCAGTTCAATTGCCTTTCTGGACATAGTACCTTTGCGACTGGATCAAAATGGGTACTGCGTCGTCCAAGTTCAAAAAGTACCTCCAACATGGAGACGAATTTGCAGCCATGCAGGTTTGTGTTTTTATGCATTTACTCTATATGTGTACCTCTTTTTCTATTTCCATTATTTCTTGACCAGTTGCTCCTTATGTGAGGATGTTTGTCTATCTTGGTTTCTTTCTTCCTTTCAGGTATTCCAAAGTTCAGGAGATTTAAAAAGACATCTGGACCCCAACTTGAGCTATGGGGAACATCACAATCATAATACTCCTTTGCATTATGCAGCAAAGCATGGAATGAAGCATCTCCTCAGGTATTAATATTTCTTTTCTATTTTTATTTTAAATGCCGTTTTTTCAATTTTTTTTGTGCGAAGCTGTAGCTTTAATATGATAAAATATTCATTTAACTTGATTCTTGTGTTTCAGAACATTTTTGCATGACTTGGGAGGTAATCCAAACAAGCGAAATGCATTTAATGAGACTGTCTTGCATGCTGCCTGTAATCTGGAAGCCAATAAGTGGTTCTCAGCTCAAGAGCGCAGAGCAGCTTGCGTGTCTTTGATCTTGCAATGGCGAGGTGCAGACCTTAGTAATGGGGGCAGAGAACGCATTGACCTACAAGCTCAGGACCAGGTGAAATGAATAGACAATATTCCTCAGCTCTATGATGGGAATCAAAACCCTAACACAACTTTGACTAACTGGTTGCAGAAAGGAGATACTGCCCTCCACTGTGCAGCTGGCTCGGGCCTGAAGCGTTGCGTGGAGCTACTTCTGGCTCATGGCAGCCCTCTATTCGTCGAGAACACCGAGCACCTCACTCCATGTGATGTGGCAGTGCGTTCACAACATCATGATATTGCTGCTCTTCTGGAATCAAGGATGGTTTTTGTAAGTCTCACTGAAACAAGTCATAGTTGAAAGGCAAAGTTTTGAGTGGGTGACCTTCTTTCTACACTCGGCTATGTTCCAGGCTGACACCAATGACACAGTTAATGAGGCGGAGCTGACTGGAGGATCTGAGCCTGATGAAGTGTACAGTGGTCTTCGTACTCAAGATTTGCAGGAGGCCAAAGACCAGCTTTTAGTTGAAACAAGTGATATGTTACATATACCTCTCTTTACGGCAGAAGCGCTTCTGAGAGACAATGGTAAGATTTAAAAGGGACATCCGGGGACATCTATCAGTCATTTATTGATTTGCGTTTTCTCTTACACCTCACAACATGTGTTGCCTTTCAGAGTGGTCTCGGGAGTCCCTTCTTGATAAATGGATGAGGGATCCTGTTCAATGTTGCCACTCAGCCGGTGTCCAACCACCTCCATCAGCCTTAGAAGGGGGCCCAAGTACATTTTGCTTGACCAGACCAATGCATTTTCCTAGTGTGGTTGAAGAATCTAATAGTTGTGATGAACAAGAAATGGAGGGAACCGGACTAGAAGACTCGTTTGAGTCTCCTATCCGACAAAGAACGCATTCGGTGGACAAGGGACCCGGACAACAAAATGAAGAAATCGAGGTATTTTTAAGCCTCGATTTATTTCTAGATAATGTTAATTACCCTTTCATTTGTTACAGACCTGATTTTTAGTTTCTAATAATGTTGAAATTTGTTTCAGTGCTCAATCTGTATGCTTTCTGTTAATACTTGGGCTATGCTGGAACTTGGCTCAATGAGTTGTGGTCACACATTTTGTTCAACTTGCTGGGAAAATTATTTGACTATGAAAATACAGGACGGTGATGCTCATCACATCAGCTGTCCTGAGTATGGCTGTGATATTTTGGTTCCTGTTGAAGTGATAGAAAAGTCAGTGACTCCTGAGGTAGCACGAAGATATTTACAGTTCGATATAAAAGTAAGATTCATAAATTTCTTTCCAGTTTCCAACAATTAGATGAACAAAGCTGTATTTGAATGCTTATTTGTTGAAGTGACTCATAATATTAATGTATTATGTGTATCTTTCGAAAGGCATTTGTAGAAAGTAGCCGCTCTATCAAATGGTGCCCAAGACCTGGTTGTGGGCAGGCAGTTCGACTTCCAGAAACTGAGCAAATACCACCACCAAACCATTCCGCTGCGGCAACGTCACATGCTGTTGACTGTGGCAATGGACATTTTTTCTGTTGGTTAGTACCTCATCAGCTTCATGTGTCATTTGTTCTCTCTGCTTCCACAAACTAATGTTGGTATCCTGTTTGCTCAGGGAGTGTCTTGGTGAGGTGCACGCCCCAAGTGGCTGTGAGCAATGGCAAATGTGGCAGAGGAAAATTGCTGAAGTAAAGCCAGAGGAGCTGCCTTCGTCTGGGGTAGATATTGAAGACGCTGCTAATTGTTTATGGCTTGTGACAAATTCGAAACCTTGCCCCAACTGTAAGTCTCCCATCCAAAAAAATGAGGGCTGCAATCATATGAAGTGTTCCAAGGTAAGATTAGAGCAATCAATGCTTGTAATTCTTTGTAATTCTTGGTACTAATCTGTAATATTATTTTAATTGTAGTGTAAGCTAGAGTTTTGTTGGGTTTGTCTGGAAACCTGGAAGAAGCATAGTTCTTCAACTGGAGGCTACTTCCGCTGCAACCGATTTGAAGCTTCAAACAAGGCAGACGAACGTCAAGGTGTACTCATAAGTGAAGTATGTGTTTGAATTGAATTATTTCAAAGTACACCTGTAAACTGTATCACTTTTATTAAAATTATGTCATCTTTCATTGTACTTTCAAGGCCATGGTGCGCAACCAACAAGCCACAGAGCTGAGTCGATTTTTACATTTCTACACAAGATTTAGGAATCATGAGAACTCACAAAAGTTAGAGGAACCTCTGTTAAGTTCAGCCCCGACAAAAATGGCTCTTCTTGCTGCTTGCTTGGTACCTTCTTCGAAGACCATGAGTCCAGGAGATGGTATGACAGGTTCATTCATTTGATGAAGGCTGCTTCATTGTTCTGTGTTTCATTGAATACATGTATGTTCTCACATTCCCCTTTTTTCCTCTCCCACAGAAAGCAAAATCGAGAAAGGAACACAGTTTGTGGTCTCAGGTGTCAGAGAGCTTCTGAAAGCCCGGAGAATTCTTTGTGGTTCTTATGTGTATGGCTACTATCTCCAAGATAATGGATACAACAAGAGCATATTTGAATTCATGCAGGTAGTGTCTTTGTTTTAGCATGGGAATTATTGTTACTGTGTTTTTTATAATTTCAAATCCGTATTCATTGTCCGTTGTGCAGAATGAATTGGAAGAAGTAACAGAAAAGCTCTCTGAGCAAATTGCTCGCCCTTATCTGAGAACACCTCGATCACTCATAATTCAAACGACAGCTCTGGTACGCCGTAAAAGACATGAGTTCGTACGAGCTGTTAATAAGGGTCTTGTGCCTCCAGAGACACCACCTGTTTTGCGTAAAAACCGAAAGCGTAGATTCCCTGGGCTAGTTCCAGAACTTTTGGATGATGTAAGAAAAATCTTCAATTCTGTAGTTTCTTTCCATTTTAAAAATGAAAAAAATTTCTCATGTGTTTAAATTGTTTTTGCTAGAAGGAATTGTCACAGGCTATAGCTGCATCATTGAAGGAGATAGACCCCAATGATAGCTGGGCCAAAGATGTTCTGCACCATCACGCTTTGCAGCCACCGGACTATGACTCTGATGAAGAGGTTGGTTCCTAAGGCCACTAAAAATACCTGTCTTATCCTATTCAAAATAATTTATAACATTTAAAAATGGATTTCTTTGCAGTCTCCTTGTTCAACTACAACACCGCTGACTTTATGTGGGAGGTTTGGTTGTGTGCGCCCATGTGCACAAAATGCAAGAACTCAATCTCTACACCAGTTTTGCAGCTTACGCTGCTCTCGCGCAGTCAAAGTGTCTTCTACAAGTAGTGGTGATTCCTACAACCTTGATCTGGTCATTGCCTTAGAAATGTCCAGACTTCAAATGATTGAAGATGAGCTGAAGAGGCATCAACTGCAAGTTCCATCTCAGGTTCCTTCCAACTCTGAGTAAGATACTTTTAGCAGTGAATCAATAGTATTCATTCTATTATTTTTTACCCCATTCAATTTTTATTCTGTCTGTTTTAGCAGTGCCTGCCAGTCGCAGTCGATTGCCAACCGACCCCCTGCTCCCCTTCCTATGGAAGTGGAGAATCATGCCTTCATGGAGGGCACGGTAGTGCATCCCCACCAGGGTGAGCACAGCATGCCAGCTCTGTAAGTTTTCTTTTTAGTTTTCTTCTTTGGTCCAAGCAACTGGGGAAAAATAATTTATCAGCAAAAGACAAAGCGGTATTTTATGGCATTTTTCAACATTTATTGATATTCTCTGGCTAGCTAGTCTGCTCTGAGCTGACTGACAATTAGGTGCATCTTGCTGCATTTTCAAAACATTTTTTTCCTATAAATATGTGTATTAGTTCCAGTCTGTTGTAAAATCTTTTATTACCTATTCCAATTTACCTTGTACCTTTTTTTTTTTTTTTTTTTTTTTTTTTTTTCAATGTGCATGGAATCTGGAGAATGTCTCATTATCCTTCTCTTATCCTGCTTTTAGGCTCAAACCATTTGTAGTGTTCTATGTTCCCTTTTAATTTCTGGGCAAAATCTAAAATATGTGTCATTCTTTATTAAGAGAAATTGATTAATATCTGAAACTGCATTGTTGCCTGTCAGATGCTCTGACTGTAGAAGCCATGTGCATCAATGGGACGTTTTACTGTGGCATAGCTGCCTGCTTTTCCATGTGCTTCATTTATTAATTTCCTTGTTATTGATATAGATGAAGGCATGATAGGAAAGTCAAAAGAATTGTGGATACTTGAAGTGGATGCCTCCTAACATTAATGTTTTGGTCGTCTTTACAGAAAATTTCGATGAATCAGCTAAGTCATCTATTCATCTACCTCTGCAAGACCCGGAGCATCTGAAAGAAAGCTCAGAGACACTGGCATTATGTCAAAATGAGGAAAGAATTGCAACATTGTATACTTTAAGAGACACATCAATAGAGTCCCATAAAACATCCTTTACAGGCCAAGTGAAAATGCAGTTGACCAACAGACCATTCTATGAGAATGGAGAAAGAAACAATTTGTGAGTAAATGAGATGAGCAGTGCCATTAAAACAAGTTCTCACCAATTCTTTAACTAATTTTGTCTATAATTTATTGTATTGTTACAGCAGAATCAGTAGAAATGACTGGGCAAAGCCGTTAGCTGAACCTACGTCTCTTGTTGGAAGCTTTAAGCGGGACCATGGGGAAGATGGTCGTTTTGAAATAAGTGATATACATGAAAATGGTATATTTAATGAAGCAATTATTAGAAGTACCAATGGTGATGATGCATTTGATAACTACATTAATTTTGAAGAGGATGATGGCTCAGGGGAAAGGTCTCTGAAACGGTCTCATTCAACTGGCGATCTCATACCTCGCCGTGTCTGGGGGGCTTCTAGGAGAAGAGAGCCACGCTACCACTTGGATTCAGACCATTCTAGTCAACATGATGACAAGCCTGAGGAAATAGCGAGGCGTATTCTTAAAGCAGAACGCCATACATTACTTTTGGTTGGACTACATGGCAGTGGGGGAAGCACTGCTGGAAGTACTGCTGGGAGCACTGCCGAAAGCACCGCAGAAAGCACAGCAGACGACACAGGTGTTGACTACGGCCTACAATCATCTCTGGACGAAGCAAGCACCACTGCATGTGATTCAATGAATGCTGATCTTGAGGTAAAAAACATGCCAGGACACTTATTCATTTTGAGCCTGTAAATACTCAAAATCAAATTTTTAGCTAAAGCTCTACTGTTTCTTTCCACAGGTGTGTGGCATTTTAAGCAGCTGTAAACTGAGCCGTAAGCCTGGTGAAAAGTCTGCGCGTAGCTTTACAAACCTTGCTGCTATTGGTAAGAAACCAGCATTAGACCTTGATTTAGAGTTTATCGATGAATGTGGGTTGGGTGCGAGTCAGCAGCAGGCTCCCTCAAAATCTGATGCGTCTCAAGAAAGCAAACCTCCCATCGTCAAAGAGAAAGAGAGTGATTGGAAGGCAACGTCCAACTCAGCACCTGGCAGTTCCTGCACTCCAGGGTTTGCGGTTCCTTCCAACAGCACAGCAAGCTGCATGAAACATTGCAAGCCGTCTGGTACCAGAGCTTCTGGCTCTTCCGCCAACCAGTGTCTTCGCATACGCATCTGCAAGTCCCCTCAGCTTGTGCCTGTCTCCTTGCCCAACAAACCCTTACAAGAGACTGATAGTTCTAACGAGTACGAATCCGAGACTGGTATCCCGAAATCGCCCACCCTCTTCATCAGTGGGGTCTCTATCAGCCGAACCCCCGAGCCCCGGCCGCGGTCCCCCACTGCACTGCCGCTGGCGGCGCTGGCGGCGGGCCGGCAGTCACGCGCCTCCAGCCTCACTGTGCCTGCCGCCCCGTCCCCACCATCGTCCATTGAGGTGGAATGCTCTCCGAACCTGTCCCCCACGCCTGGCCTGTCTCCCTGCCTCTCCCCCTGCCCCAGTGGCGTGGCCACCGTCCCTGGCTCCCCCAGAGCCCATCCAGCCCATCCACACTCAGGCACACCCTCGCCTATCCTGAGTCCACACACCGCCAACATTCAACAGCCAGCGACCAAGAGCAAGTCTGCCAATGAACCCGAGCGAGAGAGAGAGATGTTCAGGTTCCCGAAGTCATCGACAGATGGTGCTCTGAGTTCTGTTCTCCATGTCCAGGAGAGCAATTTGAGCTCGGATGACTTTCATGAAGCGCTGTTCCTGTTGGAACGCAGTAAAGCTGTAGGTCCAAATGTTGTCACCAAAAAACGCAAAAAGTCCAAAAAAGAGAGAGACAAAGATAAAGAAAACAGCACTGGTGGCAGCAGTAAGCCCCTGGATATTATAGAGGCGAGTTCTGCACTCTAGAAGTTCTTTCTTTGTTTTCTCACTATTCAGATTTCTGTTATGCATGCTTCAGCTTGAAACAGTCAAAGTTGTCAATGAAAAAAAAAAAAGCTTCCAACGTTTTTTGCCCAGGCACTCTTCTCTTGTATTTCTGTCTTTATGTTATGATGGGTGCAAATCTTCCTTTGTGTGATTCTATATACTGTAAATAGGTTTAATTTCTTGTCGCTTCATGTTTTATGCAACAGGACTGTGTCCAATGTGGCTTCATAGCCGACTGAATAACTGATGACAAGTTCTTGTAGTGGCTGGATGAAAATAATATGAGAGCTGATTTGTTAATTCTAGAATGTATAGTATCTAATTCTTAGTAAATTTAACATTAAAACACATAAGTGTTGTTGACTGGTCTTCATTATCTGCATTGTAGATGCTGTTTTGACCTTCTGTACACCCATAGCACTTTGACAGTCCCATTCCTTCAATTTATGTTAATTGTTCCATTTTCACTTAAAAATTCGAATTTGACTGACTTATAGCATTAAAATTTTGTCTTTGATGCATAAAATTTGTGATTTATGTATGTCCTTGCTGTTTTGTGTCTGCCTTATTATTCTGGTGTGGGACATGTTGCTACAATACTGATAGTTGGACTCCCTAAGGTGAATAATTTTATGTTCCCTGGTGTGTTCTTAATGGCGCCCTTTAAACGATATCCTCACTAATATTCACCTTGTCCTTATAGTCATTATTATTAGACACAAAATCCCTATAAAAATAAGTAGTTTGTAGAGGTACATAGAAAAGTTTGCGAGTGAAACTGACTTCTGACCTTTGAGTCTTGCCTGTGGATCAAAACCATTTCTATCTATCATCCTATATTAAGTTATGTCAGTCTTTACTGTCAGTTTTAGTGAGCGTGAATTTTTCTGAGCCTCTCATCTTAAAAAATGTTTGTCTTTCCATTTTTTCATTGCATGATGATATTCTTGTTTAAATGTATGATACTATAACCAATCTCCTAGCACCCCACTAGTGCTTTAATTAATATGGAAAAATCATTAATACTTGTAAGACGTGCAGGAAGAAATACTATGTTAAAATCTGTGTGTTAGATACACCATGAGTCTATGGTTTTGCTAGTCCAAATATTTTGTGTCCAACATTACTAGTGATCACAATAAATCAGTGATTAATATGTGAAAAGCTTGTAGAATTCCAAAAAGAAAACCACTTTATAGTCATAGTTCTACTGTCAAGTCAGTAGTGTTATTACTGTATGTTGTATGTATGATGTTATGTGTAAACCTTTTATTTTGTAGTACATTTCTGTGTAAAGTATTAAAATCTAATCTGTATTTTTATGATGTTTTAATGTTTGTCAAGTTTCGTGTAAGAGCTTAATATGAATTGGTGCACCATTGGAGACTAAATTAACTGCCGAAATTCTGATGATGTCATCAAAAATGTTGCAGCATTTTTCCTTCTTTTATCAGTTTGGACTGTTTTCTCTTATTGAATTTGCCCCGTATCAAAAGCTCTAGAGTCTGTGTAATAAAACAGTGTGCAACTGAACCCTTATGACTCTTCACTCTTCATTGTTGCCAAATATGCTAAGATTCATTATTGTGAGGGCCATTTTCATTGTGATAGAATTTTGTTTTCTGCAGTGCCTCCTTATTCATTGAAGCCAAATTGTGTTCAAACAATACCCTTTATAGTCATGCCAGTTGATGTCTTTAGTCTCATGAATTCTTTGAACAAATATCTTTGCTTGTACACCTCATTATTTTATAGCTAACCAAGAAAAAACCTAATTTGTTTTTGAAAAGTGACTCATGGTTGCCTTTGTATCATAATCAACAATATTCTTAAGTGTATTGAGTGAATTTCCGTGTTCTAGTCAGTCTTAGTAGTTTTTACAACTTGTTTTTTTTTTTTTTTTTTTTGTTTTTTTTTTTGAAAGAATGTACCTTTTTTTAAAAAAAGAAATCTATTTAAATTCGTGGATTTTGGTTGTGTGTTTGTAGTTCTTTGTATGAGTGTGTGGAGTTTTCTTACTAAGAAACACTTCTCGGTTTTTTCAAAGGATCAAAAATTTCAAACCTTCTGCATTTGTATTGTGATATATTTTAATGACTGCCATTCGGTTTGGCTTGACTTTTTGCATTTGATTGCAATAGTTAAGATGTTGAACCAATCAAAACTACATAAGTGCTAATCAAGGCTTGCTTTTCCTGTTTCTTTATTAGAAAGTATTTTTTTTTTTTTTTGTTCTGTTGATAACATGATAACATGTTACATGTGGTTGCTGTGTGCCATTAAAACTCGAATGATTTAATTTTCATTACCCACTTACATTATTTACTGTATTAGTATTTGCTCACATATCTTCTCCACAAGCATGTGCATTAAATTCTGTTTTTTAATGCAGAAAAGAATAGCTTTGCCATATGATGGGATGGCCCTGCATGATTGCAGATGGCCATATATTTGTGCTTTTTCAGCTCATTATTTTATTAAAAATTGTGTGATATTTTCATTTGACTGATATGTGCATTGAAGAAATATACACTTGTAACAGGACGTACTTGAAGTGTGTTACAATCTCACTTCCCCTTTAACTCCTCAAAGAAAATGAACAAATCAACCACAATTTAAACAGTTACACAATATTAAAATCAGTGCTAATTCTATTCTAAAGTCTCGGCGTAAAACTACTCAGTAGAAAGTGAGCAGTATCCTCACGACTGGCAGCGTAGATCCTAAGTTGAATGGCATTAAAAATGAGATACGCATTAACATCCTACAACAAACAAAGGCCTTATCAGTCTCATGTTGGCGGCAAGAAGCCCTCTAGCTCCAGCCTGACAGTCTTTTGGATGAGGCTACAGTCATTTCCGTCTAGCGGTGTTTCCTCCACTGTCGCGCAGGTCCACAGTCCACACCGCCTCCAGAGATCCAGAGACGCACTCAACAGTCCTCTTGGATCCACCCTTGGCTTGTTTTGGAGCGACGGCCACACCCTACCCGTGCACGTTGGCCATTCTGTGTTTGGAGTTTTGGATCTGCCAGCGGCGCCGCAGCAGCTCCCTGTCGCGGCCGTGCGCCATCAGGTCCTCCCTGAGCTCGCCCAGGCTGTTGGGACGCTGGGGCCGCGGCTGGGGCCCCGGCTGGGGCCCCGACGACGACCTGGCGCTCTTGGCGCTCCTCGAACTGCAATAGGACGCACGGTGGGTCAGAAGTAGACCGGGAAGTAGAGTGGGAAAGAAAGCATTCGCGCATGACACTTACCTGGAGGACGACTTCGACGCCTTGGAAGTCCCTGCCAGCAACTGGTCCCGGATGCCACGCTTCCTGAGCGCGCGGATGAGGAGGGACTGGAGCAGGACGGCGTCCTCCGGGTGGAGCTGGACGCCGTCAGGGACGCCGTCAGGGACGCCGTCAAGTCCCGGTGCCACGGTCACGAGGGTGGTCAGGCCGACGGGGGCCTCGGGGGCGGGGCGGGGGACAGCCCGAGGCAACCGACGGAGGTTGATGGTCCTGGCGGGGGTCATCTTGAGCGGCAGGGTCCTCTTGGCCACGTCCAGGAAGTTCCTGGACACGGCGTCGTCGACGCTGGGCAGCGGTATCGCGTCACCCTGCACTGACGGACAGGGAGTGACGCGACGGTGCTTTACACCATCGCAGCATCCATCGGATCATTTGTTTTGTGACGGTACCTGTTCCTGGAGGTTGGCGCGGTCGGCGACGAGCACCAGCAAGGAGATCATGGACATGAACACCGCGATGATGGGCGTCATGGTGTGTTCCGTGCGCTCCAAGAGAGACAGGGAGACCACGGCGGGGAAGTCCAGCGGACGTGGCGGCCGGCCGTCAAATGGCGCCCGCAGGACAGCGGCGCCCATAAATAGACTGGGCGGCTGGGCGCTGGACCGTGAGGGGAGGGGGAAGTTGCATCCTCACGCACATGCAGACACGTTTCTTTGTTAGGTGCTTTTGAATTAAAAGGACTGCTGCGGCAGAGCAGGAGAGTTTCTCTGACCACGCACCTGCCCCCCCCCCCCCAAAAAAAAACAAAAAAAAAACGGTGGCACCCTAAGACCGATGTTTAATTTTTCTTGGCACACAAAACACGCGCAGTGTTGTCATTTCGTCGTCGTTGTGACGATCAAAGGTCAAAGAATTAAAATTTTTGAAAAATAATTTTAAAGTTAATTTGATGACTCTGATTTAGGTCCTTGGGCCTGCTAGGGGCGCGTACATCGGGTCGGCCTGGGTCGGCCCCGCCGGCATCTGACCGTTACACTTCCAGCAGCGGCCTTGACTGCATTACCGTGGAGCGAACGAATACCTCCTCTAAACACAGAGAGTGCGCGGCCACGCAGTCGATCATGTGGAACGCGTAGAACCGGGGCTCACCGCTTCAACAAAAAAAATTCTTCACTTTAAAAAAAATAAGTTTAAATTTGAGTTTGGTTGCTTGAATCTGACGTTGGTAGAGGCCGTGATTTTGGCTGTCAAGGCCCCACTCTCCTGTTCATACGCAAAAAAAAAAAGACAAAAAAAATGGCTGAGTTGTACGAACTCCTGTGCGCGGTAACTTAATACTTTCTCCATCAGAAATCACAATCAACAAAAACAAAGGAACGCGCTTTTGCCGTCTGCGGGCGTCACGACGAACACATGACTCATTTCATTTTCGCCACGCACAATGAAGGCGAGAAGAAAATGACTCGGGCGGATGTTGTGCCGGCCGGACCCAGCGTGACGCGAGTCCTCGTGTTGTTGTTGATGTTTTTGTTTTGTTTACACGTGTTTATTCGCGTGACTCCGAACCCTGCGCGAGGACGAGGATTCACGTGGATTCTTGACTATGATCGTTTTATTTTTTGTTTCTTTTTGGCGTGCAGCACGTTGCACCGCACGCCACGCGCACTCGTTCATTAGAGCGGTGCAGTAGCTGAGCTCGGCCCACTGCGCCGCTGCGCCCACTGTGCTGACCCGCGCTGGGGGAACAGTATTGGGCGGGTCAGATCCATAGGCCAGGTGTATACGGGATCGGAATCGGCATCAAATCTGGAGCCCGTGTTCGCGCCTCGGTGCGGCTTTTCTTGAATTTTGTTTAATTTTTCATTTATTTGTTTGCCATAGGTGTCGTTGAGCCGGAGACAGAGTGACGAGGAACCGTTCTCCAACGCGTTCATTGAACTGAGGAAAATCGACAAAATCGTAGACGTAATGAAAAGGCAGGGTCAAATTTTAACATGTATTCAAAGTAACACCAAGGCTTTTTTAAATCTTCATTTCGAAAAAAAAAATTCCAATGCTCATGCATTGCGTGGTGTTCCGCTAATTTAAAAAATAGTTGCGAAAGTAGTTTTTTATTGCCAACCAGGCATGGGCAGGAAAGTAAAGTAAAGTACCGCGGTACCAGGTGGTACAGGTGGTATAGGCGTCGGTTCCCGGTACCGGGGTCGACGGATCGAGTCCCACTTTTTCTCAACATTTTTCGAATGACCCACTCACTGCGGCTCCATCCCTGCCGCGTCTACAGCCCGGCTGACGCCGCCTCCACCATGAGCCGTGGTGGCTGAGATCGCTAAGGCGTCGGACTTGAACAGTAAGGTCCGGGGATCGAATCCCAACATTTCAATACATTTTACGACTGCCTCCCTCATCCCAATACGACTCAAACCCGTCGTCCGACACTCGGCAGACGTGCAGTCGTGATAGCGTAGTGGTCTGGATCATTTGTCGTCCACTATGCTTGGGTGTCTAAAAAGCAGTCCGCTTCGGCGGATTGGCCTCGGCACTGGTTCGATCCCCGGTCGTTCCAGCCACTCGCAATTGGTCGCGAGTGGGTCCATTCTGATTCGTCGGTTTGGAGTTGATAAGTCCTTTGAAGCTGGCCCTTCACACTGCATGTTCGGTAGAGAGCGCCGGACAGCGGGGGTACCACTGTGGGTACCACTGACCACCCCGCGAAAACCAAAGGCTCTCAACCCCCGCCCTTCACCCGGCCCACATCAGATGAGAACCCCTGGGGTCGCCGCCTGGAATGCACCGGTTCCCCCGATCCACCGAAGTTGCAGGCGGTCCTCCCTACTGTGTGGGGAGGTGGGAGAAGGGCCCCCATTTTTTCTTCTTTTTTTTTCCTCCAAGTTCTTTTGTTGGATGCGCCGCTGTACAGTGGTTTGCAGCGCATGGAGTCCGTGGTACCCGTGGGTACGTCAAGTACCGTCGGTACTTTCGAAGGTACCTGTAAAGTACCGCGGCACCGAAAATTTCGATATTACCGGTAAAGTACCGCGGTACCATAGTTTTCGGTAGTACCGGTAAAGTACCGCGGTACCATATTTTTCGGTATAGTATCGTTGAGGTCAACGATAATATCGTTGTGACATGTCACGAACATGTCACTGACATGTCGTAAGTCATGACGGTGGAATAAAAAAAAGAAATTTCGGTCAAATGCAATAGGGGCTCCTGTCGGAACCCCTAAAAAAACGCTTTTTTGTGACGCGTGACGCCGCATCACGTGCGCGTCCCTGCCGCGGAGGCTCGCCGCTCTGCTGTTTACCTCTACGGCTATTTCTGGACGATTTCCCGCTGCTGATGCTCGTCACTGGAATTATCCAACAATAGCAGCAGTAGCAGAAGCAACGACAACAACAACAACAACATCGACAACATCGACAACAACAGCGACGACGACACGCCAGACTGGCGCGTCCAAATATAGCCCAGGTTATTTCCAGGTGACGGGGGTTTCGGTACTCGTCAGATCATGCGCTTTCCCCCTCCTGCTTGTCTGGTGTTCTGGATGTCTGTCTGTCTGGCCGTCCGTCCGTCCTGATGCGTTTGAGTCAAGCGGAGCGCCTGCGAACTGCGAGGTAGGCAAGCCCGTAACAGCCACCAGCGGAGCGGGCTTGCCTACCGGCTTGCCTACCTCCCAGGCGCTCCCGCTCTCGGCACTGGCCCACTGGGTGAGGCCTCACTCAGCCCCTCGCCCAGTCTGGGGCAAACGAGGCCTGCTCAACGAGACCCCGCGGGTGGAAAACGCATACGGCCGTCTACCTGAAATGTAAAACTGTGCCGCCGGGCCGCACCACCGCCCCGCCGACTACAAATTCACCGCGATGTAGTTGGGGCATTACCAGTGATAGCCCTCCCCCCTCCACCCCTTTTTAAATTCCCCCACCCCCTCCCCTTTACCCGCGGCCACCCGCCCTCCTTCGTTGTAAACAGTTTTCTTCCTTGCCTTCCGGGTCAATGAATAAAGGGCAGTGAGTGAAGGGGGAGGGGGGAGGTAAGTGCAGGGCAGAGACCGCCGCTGGTCTACTTGGTACTTGTTTTCTTTTGTTTTTATTTCGCAAATTGCTTCCGGCTCGCGGAACGTCGGGGGCGGCCTTCAATGATGTCTTCATTCACTCACTTTGAGCGGCGCCGCCAGGAATACTGCATTCGGGGAGTGTTTCCTCCCCGCTGAAGCCTTTGTCGCTTTGCCGTCCGCCTGCCTAGACCACTCGCTGGTCTGCCCCTTCGCCCTGCCTCCACTTTCACTGCCCGCCATTGCAATGGCCTCTCTCTCTCTCTCTCTCTCTCTCTCTCTCTCTCTCTCTCTCTCTCTCTCTCTCTCTCTCTCTCTCTCTCTCTCTCTCTCTCTCTCTCTCTCTCTCTCTCTCTCTCTCAGAGTCGCCCCGCCAATCGCATCGCGCCGTCTCGCGGGCCGCGCCTTCTCATTCGGGCCGCCAGAACGAAAACATCGGAATAAAAACCTCAACAACAATAACAAGAGCGACGTAACTGCACTGGATCCGGCACGCAGGTGCACGACTCTGCGCAGCCACCACCCCCTGACGAAATAGGGGCGGGGAAGGGGGGAGGGGGAGGGGGGAGGAGGGGCGGTGCAGCGCGGCGGCGGGGTGAATATAGGTCACAGAGCGCCGCGGCGGCCGCGGCGTGCACCGCCCGCCCGGATAACATCTGAGACGGCTCAACGGCCCACCTCACGGCGCGGATGGCGGCGGTGGAGGGGGTGGTACAGTTCAGCCCCGAGCCATGACCCCCCGCCGCCAAACTGACCCCCTGTAAGGAACGCTGGACAAACCGCCCTCGTTACGCGCGCGGGGAGGGGGTGGTTACACTGCCCGGTCTGTCTGCCTGTCCGTCCGTCCGTCTGTCTGCCGGCCGCGCGGGCCGTTAGCGCACTGCGTGAGGCGGGTATCGCGGTCACTTCGTATTTATACCACCGGGGCACGGTGGGCCGGACCGAGGGCCACCCTGAGGGCCGCCGCGAGTGGCGATCTGGAAGTCGTTTTCGCGGCGGTGGTGGGGCGTGCGGCGGCGTGCGGCGGGGAAGTAGGTTGATTCAGTCAAATCGGCGCTGAGCGGGGATGGATTTCAGCGAGACGTTG
This sequence comes from Stenchaetothrips biformis, assembly GCA_030522485.1. NCBI lineage: Eukaryota > Metazoa > Arthropoda > Insecta > Thysanoptera > Thripidae > Stenchaetothrips > Stenchaetothrips biformis. The sequence goes on from CM060101.1 coordinate 9,770,051, forward strand.
CCGCGGTGGAGTGCCACTCCAGGGGCGTGCCCAGCTCGCCTCCTCCGGAGGGGCGGTGGCGGTGGGACCTTTTCTTTGGGAGACTTTGACTAACTCAGCGGTTCCCAACCTTCCTCGGCTCGCGACCCGAAAATGGCAGACAAACATTTTTGCGACCCCACAGCCAAAAATTCGCGACCCCACACAACAACCTTGATCCATAATAAAAATAAATCTCTTCATGTATTTTTTTCAATTTTTTAAAATGAATTTTTAGGGCGGCTTTGTGCAGTTGGGCGCTACTGCCTTATTTTGTCCTGCAAGTGACTTCGGAGGTCAGCCTAAACTTAAACGGGCACGTAGGGTTGATTCTGGGACGGTCACCTATCCAAATCGCTGTTGCTTAACTTCACACGGCACACGGTCACCCATCCAAGTCTGAGACGCACCCGCCGCTGCTCAACTTCCGGTCACCCATCTATGCCTTGGACGCACTCTCCGCTGACTTCAAACGGTTTTATTATTTGTTAAATGCGACAGCACTAACCCAGTCCGGTTCGGGGATCGGCCTTGCACCAAATAGCCTTTCTCTTGCAAAAATTTACGTCATTATTTTTGAATTGAAGTCGCCTGATAATCTTGTCTCCGGATGAGGTTCATAATTTTTTCTATTTGTCTGGCGACCCCAAGTACCAAGCCGTGACCCCAAATGTTTAGGGTTGCGACTTGATTTATCCAGACGAACGAAGAAGGCGAACGCCATCCGGTGCAACGACGCCCCGCGCCGGCCGGGCTGAGCTGGGCCCCTTGTGGGGTGGGGCGTGGGGCGGGGGCGCGCAACAGCGGAGGGCTGCAGTCTCGTTCGCGTCGCTGCCCCGCAAGGAGCTCAGCGCACTCGCCGCGGCCCCGGCCTGGCACCGCGAGCCCCCGCGCCCCGCCCGCCGAGGGTAAACAACGTCGGCGTGCTGTCCGTTGTGTCGTCTCGGCCGCGCAGGCCGGGCTATGTTGACGGCAAGGCGGCCCGGGACAACGCAGCGCCGCCCTCTCCGCCAGAGTCCTCGTCACGACGGCGCCAGGCTCCGGGCCGGGGGTTGGCCCGGCCGGCAGGACGTCGTCGTCCGCGAGGGATGCCGCGGCCCGCCCCCTGAGCGCGCGCGCGCCCCGCCGGCAGCGCGCCATGGAGGTCCTCCATGAAGTGGCGGCCGCGGAGCCGCAGCCATCCGCGGCGGACGACGGCGACCTGGGCGAGGACGATGACGCCGTGCCCAGGGTGCTGTTCCCGTCCACGCCGCACCGCAAGCGTCAGACGCGGCCGGCCAGCTCGTCCATGTCGCTCACGCCGCTGTGGCAGCAGGTCATCAAGTACCACCGCCTGCCCGCCGCGGTGGACAAGGACAAGGTGTTCGCCGAGGTGGCGGCGCGGCTGCGCGACCCCGAGTGGGAGGTGCGGCAGCACGCGCTGCGCGTGCTCGTGGACCTCATCGCCGTGCTGGAGCCCCGCGACCTGGCCGTGCTCGTGTCGTCCACCGTGGCGGCGGAGACCATCGCCAACCTGGGCCACGCCGCCCCGGCGGTGCGCCAGACCGCCACCGAGGCCTTGGCCACGCAGCTTAAGCGCTCCCCAGACCCAGAGGCCGTGCTGCTGGCCGTGGCGGAGCAGGGCCTCCAGCTGGCAGAGGGTCAGGGCCAGGGCCTGCTCGGCACCATGCTGGCGCTGCCGGGGCTGCTGGGCCGCGCCATGCAGGCGCACCCCGACTGGCAGCTGTCGCCGCACGGGCTGGCCGCGCTCACGGCCTTCTTGTCCGCGCGGCTGGTGCAGGTCCCCCACCAGCCGCACGCCCTCGCCGCGCTGCTGGCCGTCCGCGACCTGGTGGGCGGCGCGCGCTTCGCGGCCGCCATGGAGGCCCAGAGCGCCGCCACCAGGAGGGACTTCGCGATGCTGTGCCAGGTGTACGACGGCGCGGACGAGAACGGCAACCACGACGACTCGAGCGAGGAGTCCACGGCCGAGGACGACGGTCACCGCCGCGTCGACGTCATCACGGTGCAGGCGGCCGGCGCCGCGCCGCCGGGCCGCGTCGTCATGGAGACCGAGATCAAGTTCGACGCGGACACGGCCATCACCATGACCATCCTGGAGGAGCAGCCACCGCCAACAGAGCAGGCCGAGCAGCAGCAGCCGCGACAACGGCCGCCGCTGGAGGAGGCCGCGTCCACGGAGAGCGACGACGCCGCGGCGGACACCGACAGCGACGACGAGGAGGAAGCCGACGACGCCGAGGAGCAGCACGACGAGCTGGACAGGAACACGGGCAGCAACGCGTTCGTGCTGCAGGTGCTGACGGACGACGAGGACGACGAGCTGGACGTGGTGGAGGCCGCGCCGCAGCAGGGACCGGACACGCCGCGGCGCACGGCGCGCAGGGTGCGCTTCGGCGGTGAGATCGTCAAGATGAGGACGCCGGACAGCGACGCCGCCGACCAGGCCGAGCGCGCCGACCGGGCCGGCGACAGGAAGGAGCGCGAGAGGGAGGGCAGGGAGCGGGAGCGAGAGAGGGAGAGGGAGAGGCAGCGGGAGAGGCAGAAAGAGAGGGAGGAGGAGACGGAGCTGGAGGAGGAGATGGAGAGGCGAGAGGAGGCGAGAACGAGCACCCCCGAACCAGAGGGGGCAGCAGAGGATAAGATGGAACGAGAGAGCCTGCAACAACAGCAACAGGAACAACAACAGGGAGAAGACGAAGAAGAGAAACGGAAAGAACAGCTCAGAGTTGACGCGGCATTTGAACAACAACAACAACAACAACAACAACAACAACAACAGCTTCAAATTCAACAGCAGCAGCAGCAGGAGGTGGAGCAACGAATGCAGGATCAACAGTGGCTGCTCCAGCAGCAGCTCCAGGAGCAGCGACAGCAGCTTCAACAACAACAACAGCTGGCGGTGGAGTCCAAGAGGATTCAGCCCAGGGTGCGCACGACGAGCCACATCCCGCTGCCCGTGGCCCCTCGGCGCGCCGCGCCCGCGCCCCGCGGCCAGCACAACGGACTCCGGCGGCCGGACGCGGACCCGGAGCCGCCGCGGCCCGCGCCGCTGCCCGCCCCGGTGCCGCGGTTCCGGCCCATCGAGCCCCTGCGGCCCGCGGGCCACGCGGCCACGACGCCGACCTCGCCGGCCGCGCCGCTCGACGTGGAGCGCTACGGCCAGCCGGACTCCAGCACCACGCACAAGTCGGGCAGGGCCTCGGGGAAGTGGGCGGAGGACGGACCGACCGGCCAGCCCGGCGCCCAGCCCGGCGCCCAGCCCGGCGCCCAGCCCGTCCCACAGCCCGGCAGGGACTCCCCGATCCCCAACCTGGACGGCGGGGAGTCCTTGACGTGCTCCAGCAGCGACAGCGAGTTCCAGCAGCTGGTGGCGCGCGAGAAGGAGATCCTGGCCGCGGGCGAGGAGCTCGCTGTCGTCGACAGGCACGTCCTCGAGGACCTCCACAACAAGGCGAGTGTTGTTGTTGCTCCGAACCCAATCAGCCTTGCGCTTCCTGTTTGACGCTCACTGCGTTTCCTCGCATACATTCTTTTATTATTTCATTATTATTATTATTGCTTTTATTTTATTATTTTGCTGTGTATTCCGCTGCGGTGGCCAGGCCGCGTCGTGCGTGTCTCTGGGCCGCGAGGCTGCCTGCCGGTACAGCTCGCTACATTGTCGCGCGCGACTGTACTACTCCACTACTTCCGCACTGCAGGCAGGACACTGGCGTCCCGGCCGCTGCAGAGTGCATTCTGCATTTAATTTGCAGTTGGCGACGCAGTGACTGCAGCGGCCGACACGCACGGCGGCGTCCTGGCCGTTCGTCGCTCTCTGCCTGTCTGTCTGTCTGTCTGTCTGTCTCTCTAACGCGCACTAACCGGGCAGCGACGCACAGTGAGTCAGAAGACCGTTAAGGCGATTCGATTCGAGTCCCATTAAGCGACTCTGGAGCTCAAAACGCGTCCGGAATTTTGGCCGCCTCAACGATCCTCTGGCCCACTGTGGCTGTAGGCCAGCCGTAGGCCCGCAGCTGAGAGCCTCTTCAAACATCGCCAGCACGTCGTCGCTCTGTCTCTCTCGCACCCCTACGGGACGGCCCCCGAGTGCGAGAGAGACAGAGCGACGGTCACTACGTGAGGAGCCGTGAATGATTAATCGCATCCCGCCCCTCCCTTGGTCCCGTCTGCCCTGCGAGATGACCTTGAAGAGTGACGTCACTTGGCTGCACCGCGTAGGGGCACCACGTGTGGAGCCCCCTGGGGGGTCGTCAGCTGTCCCACGGACAAGCCGTGCAATAATGCATGGCACCGGTCGGCTGGCCTGCATCCACCTGTCCGAGTCCGTCTGTCTCACCGTGCACCCTCGACGTGTTTTTTCAAACCTTCGACCGTTTCGACCGCTCCATAACGATAATATTGCCCTTTTTCGGCGCGTGAGGCCGGACGCGGCTACGAGAACAAAAAGTTCAGGAAAGTCCAGAACATGAAAGAAAATGGTGCAGTCCCTTTCTTGAAGTGCTTTCTAAGATTATCTCGAACTGACCGAAAGTTTCAGTCACACGTGCACACTGTTTACATTTTGCGGAGCGGAGCGGACGCGTACGCGTCTCGTGAGCCGCGGTCGCCCGACTGACGCCTCGACCGCCTCCCACCAACACAACAAAACCAGATGCAGGAAAGGGGGGAGGGGGTGCGGCAATGCCAAATCGTGCGTCTGCCAGCTCGTCTTGCAAGCTTGCCTGACCGCTGGCGCTGGCTGCCTCGCCTTCGGCTCGGCGCTGCCCCCACCCGCCCCCACCCCCACCCCCACTCCACCCGGCCGCGCCAACAATGCGAGACGCTGGAGGGGGAGCGGCGCGGTGTTGCCGCATCGTGCGTGGGAAAGATTTTCGCCACCGGCCACTGCTGTTTCAAAGCGGCGGGGCGGCCGTTGAGTCACGTCTCGCTCGCTGATGGGCCGGCCGGCCGGCCGCACGGCACCTGCAGTACGACGCGGAGCGGCAAGAGGGGGAGGGGGAGGGTCTCTCTCTCTCTCTCTCTCTCTCTCTCTCTCTCTCTCTCTCTCTCTCTCTCTCTCTCTCTCTCTCTCTCTCTCTCTCTCTCTCTCTCTCTCTCTCTCTCTCTCTCTCTCTCTCTCTCTCTCTCGCACGGAGCGCCCCGCGAGTGCAACAGAGAGAGTCGCACCGCTCGCTCGGAATGAGTCTGCTGGGCTGCCCCAGGTCGGGCGGCCACCGTAAATCACGGACGGGCGGGGCGCCACGCCGCGCCATGCGAACGGCCTGGGGTCCCTTATCAGTCCAACCCTAACCTACAAAGCGGCGCAAGTGGGCCAGTTGAAAGGGAGTCTCATGAGTCTGTGTGTGTGTGTGTGTGTGTGTGTGTGTGTGTGTGTGTGTGTGTGCGTGCGCGTGTGTGGTTATGTGTGTGTAAGGGGCAGCTGGTGGCAGGCGAGGGTTTGGTTCCGATGTAAGAAACGACGCAACACACCAATAGGTCAGTGTTGAGCACTGGCGTGTCAGGTGGGGTCATGCTGTACACACACAGGTGACGCTCCCCGCCCCGCCCCACCACACACGAAAAGGCGTTCTGGGTCCCAAAGGCTTGCGTGCAGCGGCCAGACGACCGGCGAGCTGTGATGAATATTTTTCAGATTGGGATGGGGTTGCGGTGGGTTGGTGACTGCTGACCACGCGCGCTGACAGAACGGGCACGGACGTCTCTCTCGCCCGTTGGGGTGCGAGGTCCAAAGACCACCGCCCCGCAGAGCCGGCGGAGGGGGGGGGGAGGGGGCGGAGGGGAAAGCGTCTCGAATCAATGGCCTACTTCCCAATGCACGCGACACATTCCCCCCCCCCCCCTCGCTGCGCCAGCCTCGCCAGCGGCGCCAGCCTCGCAGCTCGGCCCACTGTGCACCAGTCCCTCCAGCCGACGACACGCCGAGGCACTGGAGGCGCTGGAGGCACGCCGGCCGGCTGGAGACTCCAGTGCACCCTCCTGCCAGCCACGCGGACCGCCCACTGGAAAGCAATCGCAAAGTCCAGCGACGCGCCGTGTTCTTGGCTCTGCATCCTCAACAACAAAATAAATTAATTTTGGAATAGATTTTAACGGCAACTTTGTTGGATTTTGACGTTCCACACGGCGAGCCTCAGACCCGGAGAGTGGTCCTGTCTCTCTCGCACCCAGACGGGATGCCCCATGAGTGCGAGAGAGACAGAGCGACGAACACGACCCGCAGTCTGCAGGGTGTGAGGCGGTGGCCCCACGGCTGGCGCGGCTGGCGCGGCTAGCGTGCCGGCCGCCAGTCGGCGGGGCGTCCGGCCGGGCGTCTCGTTCCCTCCTCGCCCCGCCCGCCGCGGACGCCCCATGCGCGCGAGAGAGACGGAGCGAGTCAGTCCGCTGGCCGGACCTTCGATCGATGCGTTTCTTGAGAAAGCGGTGGGGAAGGTAAAGGTGCGGGGGGAGGGGGGAAAGGGTGCCGTTAGGGTTGCACTCCTGCTCAATGGCAACACAAAATTTAAAGTTAATTTATGCTTATCAATTTTTCTTTTTCATTTTTTTTTAAATTTTTTTTTTTTTGCAAAGAACTCATGTAAGATGGACATTGTCGCGGGGGAAATTAATTTCCCTAGGTCAATTCATTTTCCCTGGCGGCCTGCTGGGTCCGCCAAGTCGTCCATCATTGGCATGTCCCGGCGACAACGCAGTGACGTCTCCGCAGCACGGCGTCGGCGGCGGCCTTGGCGTGCGTATTGTCACACCGCGGACGTTCACCCAGCCGCACCCACGTGCGCCGCACGCCGCCGTTCCGAAGGTGGTGCACCCCTTCGGGTGGCCTCACGAGTGAGAGAGACGAGGCTCCGTTCCGAAGTACGATTGAGAGGGCACAGGGGAGAGCGGACGCCCAGGTCTGAGCTCACACACAAACTGATGCAAAAAAAAAAAAAAAAAAAAAAAAAGCGGTTTACTTTTGACGATGATTTTAAGGCTATTTTTCTCGTTCGGTTGTCTGTCAAATTAGTTCGGATTTTATTCCATGCAGCATTAAAGCAGTACCCGCCTCCCCTTGAACCCCTCGTTATTTTCACACACTTTCACTTCGCCTGCTTACCTGTTACTCCCCTTCCCCTCCTCTCTCACTAATTCCATCGCCAGCGCTATTTTCCCCGGCTTCCTGCCTTGGCCGGGGCGGCCGAGGCACAGTGCGCGAGGGGCAGCCTGATTGGTAGTCTGCTGGTTCCGGAAGGCGTGTGATTGGCGGGCCGGGGGTGAAGGACCTCGAGGACTGCACCGTCAGAGCGAGACGATCGAACCGGCGCCATCGCTGTCTCTGTCGTCACCATCATGAATTTCTTGGAAAGTAGTTATCCAAATGAAGTTGGGGGATGCATGCTCAAGTTTGAATATTTTATTTTTAGAAACGTAGTTGTTAGCGCGCAGTGTACAGCGTCATCAATGACGCCGTTGGGCCAGGTCAAAGGAAGTAAATCCCAGTTCGAAGCGAAATTGACGAGGGAAATTGGCTCGGGTCGATGGCTTTCGTTGGGGCCCCCCAAAGGGAAGTGGGAAAAAGCCTCGGAAAAAGCGAAAAGCGAGCCATGAACTGTAGCGTCCTCATAAAAGGCGCTCGTCGAGGAGGCGACCTTGAAAGCGAAAGGCCGCCGAAGGGGGTGGCCCTGCGGAGGCACGGGTGACATGATAGTGACCTTGGAGGTGGGGGGAGTGTGTTGTCACTGCCCAGTCAGGGCCGAGCTTCCGTGTCGCGCCCGCTGAAGACCATTGAGGCGGCCAAAATTCCTAATGCGTTTGGAGAGCAATCCATTGGTGGGGTCACACGTTCGATTCGAGTCCCATTTAGCGACTCTGGAGCTCAGAACGTGTCCGGGATTTTGGCCGCCCCAACGGTCTTGTGACCCACTGTGCCCTGTCCGCACCCAGCGTGCACCCTAACCTCCAGGTCTGTCCGCACTGCAGGAGGACTGGCGGCTGCAGGCGGCCGCCCTGGACCGTCTGACGGCGCAGCTACCGCAGCTGCTGCACCTGCCGGCGGCGGAGGGCGCGGCGGCCGCCACGTCGCTGCTGCGCCTGCTGGTCACCGTGCTCGCCGAGGACCGGCACGCCCGGACGACGGCGACCTGCCTGGCCGCCATGCGGGCGCTGCTGGAGCTGCAGGCGGCGGGGCCAGGGCCAGGGCCGCGACGCCGTGCTGCCCGTGCTGGGCGTGCTGGTGCCCGCCGTGTGCCGCCGCGTGGCCGGCTGCAGCCCCGTGCCCGTCAGGCTGGAGGCCGTGCAGACCGCCAGGGCGCTGGTCAAGTGCGTGCGCCCCGGCCCCGTCGTCGACGCCCTGCTCACCGCCGCCTGCATCGGCGCCAAGAGCTCCAAGGCAAGCCCGCCACCTGGTCGCTCACATACTACTGTACGCGCACCGCAGCCGGAAGACCCGATGGAGGCGGCCAAAAGTCTCGACGCGTTTTGAGCTCCAGAGTCCCTAAATGGGACTCGAACCGAACGTGTGACCCCACCAATGGATTCCTCGTTCGGAGAGCAATCCGTTGGTGGGGTCACACGTTCGGTCCGAGTCCCATTTAGCGACTCTGGAGGTGAAAACACGTCCGAGATTAGGACCGCCTCCGGTCTTCTGGCCCACTGTGCGTCTGTCTCTCACACACTCCTTTGCAGATGCGTGAGTCCGCGCTGCTGCTGCTCATGTACGTGGCCATGACGTTCCCCAGCGTGGAGCTGGACGGCCGCTGGGCCAGGGTGTGCGCCAGGGTGGCCCTCGCCGCGCGGGACCCCCGCCGCAGGGTGCGTCAGGGCGCCCTGGACGCGCTGGCCGTGCTCGCGCAGTTCATGTCGTCCCAGCAGATGTCCACCGCGCTGCGCCACGCCGCCAGCAAGCAGGTAACACCGAGAGGATCGAGTTCAACGAGGAAACCAATTCCCTGCCGGCTTCCTCTTCTTGTAGCGTGAGTCGGGAAGAAGCATAACAAATGGCGGGCAGGAGAAAGAAGACGCGTTTCGCAATTAGGGGTTGCTGGGGGCAGGTGGGACGGGAGGGGAGGGGGATGTGGTCTAGCAATAAGGCCCTCCCGCCAAGGCCGAGGTCGCACAATGGGGTCCCTGGCAGAATGGATGCAGCTGTTTCCATTCACCCCCCTCCCCCTCTATGCGACGGCCATTCCGCCGATTGCAAGGAAGGCGGGGCGTTCCCACCATTAGGCGACAAACGCAACGAAAAGCCTTTTTTTTTCCTTTCCCCGCGCGTTATGAAACCAGCCGATCCTTTGATCGCGTCATGACAGTGACCCGCTGATGCGGCGGAGACCTGAACGCAACGAGCGCGCGGACTCGGCGCGGCGCCCAACTCACTGGCATGTCTTTCTCCGGCCCGCAGTCCAGCCCGATGGCCTCGGACGCGTACCTGGCCGCGGTGCAGGCCCGCCTCGCCCGGCGCCTGCTGCCCACCGTGGCCGCCAACGGCCTCATCCTGTACGCCCTGCAGCTGCCGGCCAACGGGTACCGGTCGCCGCACCACCCCTCGGGTAAGCGCCGCTCAGTCCTTGTTGTTTGTTTGTTTGTTTGTTTGTTTGTTTGTTTGTTTGCAAGTCGGCGGGGGCCGGTAGCCGTCGTGGGGCCTCCGTGTGCACACAAGGGGCCGCGACGGCGATACTCCCTGCGCCCTGCACGCGAGGGGTAGTTGTTCGGCGCGGGGTATCGCCGCTGGCATTGATTGGCTGCCTATGCTTGCAGGGCCGGACGTGGACTGGATCATGGCCGGCTCCGGCTTCCTGTCTTCCGGGTCGGCGCGCAGTCGGGAGCAGCTCGCCGACCCCATGAGGTGAGTCAAGCGTCGTAAATATACCGGGAGAAAATTCAGAAAAATACCAGGTGCGCATTGAAAAAAAAAAAAACAGGTGCGGATTGAGAACAATAACAGGTGCTAGTTGAAAAAAATACCGGGTGCGAATTGAAAAAAAAATACCAGGTGTGAATTGAAATATACCGGGTGCGAATAGTAAACAATACCGCGTGCGAATCGAAAAAAAAAAAGATACCGGGTGCGAATTGAAAAAGTACCGCGTGGGTCCAACTCCATTTTAAAGTTAAAGTGTATGTATGCTTGCTGCCTGTGCTGACCGTTCTTCCTGTCCTTTGCCTGTTCCAGGGAGGCCGCGGGACGCCTGAGCGTCCGCCCGGGCAACCCCTGGACGGACAGGCGCTGGGACGCGCCGCCCCCGCTGCCCGCCCCCGCGCCCCACCCCCACCGCGTGCAGGTGAGCCCGGCGATACCTCCTGCGGCGGCACGTGGTGATACCCCGCGCGGCGTCCTTGACAGCGGATGTCGATACCCGGAGGCGCGGACGCCGGACGGGGTGAACGGACTTGACTCTGTGTTACTACACTGCAGGGACTGTAGCCACGGGGTGTCCTAAATTCAGACAGCAAACCGAGCCAGCAAAGCGCGTGTAATCTCAACGAATCTGAATACGAGTAATCTGGTTCTTTTCCTCGCGGCCGCGCCGGTTCGTTCTTTTATTGGCGCCTAGATTCTCGTTTTATTCTCGTCGATAAGGCTGCCGCGTGTTGAGGCTGTCTCTCTCGGACGGACCGGCCGCCTCACGAGTGCGAGAGAGACGACTGATAATGCAAAGGGCGTCGCCATTGATTCACTTGGCCCGCTTCACCTCGCTTTGGTGTGGTTTGCGTGGCTTGGAGAGTCGCGTGCGCAGCCGCCTCCGTCGCTCCGTCTCTCCCGCGCTCGTGGGGCGGCCCCTGGGGGTGCGAGAGAGACGGAGCGACGCAGGCGGCTGCACGGCGCCGCCAGTCCGAACCGAACCGCTAGCAGCGGCCGGCCCGGCAGCGACCACCGGTCGGCGCAAACCAGTCGCCGGCCACGGCCACTGTGACGTGACGCGGGGACGGGACGCGTGCGATCGGGGGGCTGCGGGGGCCTCGCGGGAAGGGGGGGGGGGGGCGCTCTTGGCCGCGTTTGTAGTGGCGGCGCGTCATTGATTGGCGCGCTGCCCCGCGACAAGCTGGCCGGCATGCAGGGCCCGCCGCCGCCAGGGTCGCCGCGCGCCGCGCCCATCGCCGTCGTCCCCGCGTTGGAGGTTAGGTCGCGGGAGACGGCGCCCCGGAGGCACGCCGACGACGCGGACCCGCGGTAGCCGCGCCTCTCGCGCGCCATGCTGCTGTGCCGGGTCGTCGGCTACCGCCCCATGGTCTACGCCACCAACCAGGTGAGACAGGGTGGCCACAAGATTCCTTTTTTTTCATTTTCCCTGAGAGCCGATCATTTTTTCTGACTTTTCCCTGGCTTCCCTGACAATCTTTTATTCCCCGGACATTTCCCTGACTTCGCTGACACGTGGCCACCCTGCAAGAGCGCCCGCAAAGTCCGCGGTAGGCAACCCGACGGCCGTGCGGCGGGGCGGACGGCCTACCGTCGGAGCCACAGGCGCGCTGCTGGGCCTCACTCCAACAGAGTCTCTAGCTTTTATTGGAAAATGACTGAGAATGTGCGTATTTGAACGCGGAGTGCGTGTGGCTTCCCTTCTCGCCCTGACCGCGAGGCTAGGTACGAGTAGCTTCGATCAATCTCGAGTTCTCGGCCAGGAGGATAACTTGGAAATGCCCTTCTTCCAGGAGGACCAGCGTCCACGGGTCGTCCCAGGCGGTGGCCAGGTTCCGGGGCCCCAGGGTCCGGGGGCCGCCACCAGCGCGCCGTACTGGGGCCCGGTGGACAACAACGACCACGTCTTCTTCTCTTCCTACGGTGAGCCCCTCCAACATGGTTTCAATTTTTTCTTCTTTTTTCGAGTGCGTGTGAATTGCGTTTGTGTTGGTATCGGTGTGAATGCGAATGGTGGACTTTTCCAAAAATGTGTGGTGTTGGGGTTAGAGGTGGGGGGTTGCGTATGTGGGTGGTGTGAAGGAGCATTGAACATTATGGTGTTGACGTGTGCGTGTGAGTGTGTGTGTGTGTACACAATGTGGGCCGCGTTTGTGTTTGTGAATGCAATGCCCCCCCCCCCTTTCCCCTGCTGCTCACCGCCCACTCCACCGGCTGCACATCCATCTCTTCGACGTGCGCTGGCAGGGGCTGCTCCAAGACCCTCGCATGTCCACACAGACCACGACGTGCCGGGCCTTTCGGCTGTATTCCACAAAAAACTGCTATTTTTTTATGCGAAAATATTTATTACGTTCATTGTCGTGCCCGTGCTGTTTGTTCCCATCCAAAGCCCAGAGCATCCAAAATACTTAGACCCTGTTTTTTTTTTTGTTTTTTTTTTTTTTTAAAAAAAAAGAGAGTCCTTGAAAAAATTAGTGGCTGTCTCATTTTCCAGTGAGCTTTCTGAGGCAGGCATTGGATCGAAGCAGGTCGATGTCAGGGACGTTGTTTAATATTGTCTCCTCGGAATGGGGCGCTTGAAGGCCCCGCCGTGGGACAGTAAGTAGGGCAGTGCTGTCAATGCGGCGTGGTGGACGCCGTCCAGACCTGTCCAGCCAGACAGGTCAACGAGGGGAAGGATGGCCGATCGGCCAGCAAAGTGACACGTGCAGATAGTATCTAATTGGGTCATCCGGTGACCCGGACTCGGCGAGGCGGGGAGTCAGTGAGTGTTTGGCCGGCGAGGCGTGGGGCCCGAAGTACAACTCCTTGGACTGTCGGCAGGCATGGCTCCGGGTGGCGCGCGGCAGCCCCTGTACTACCTGAGTGGCGCACGACCCGCACTACACGCAGCAGGCCGACAGAGGCAAGTACATTGTTAATGATCAGAGGACGTCTTTAGGCCGTGATTGATTTTTTGTCGCCATTAATGGGTGGTGAGCCGGGAAAGGTTGAAAACAGCTGCCGTGTATTGATTGTACCTGAAAGTACCATGTGCTTTAATACTTGGTAAGGTTTTTTTTGTGTTCCTGGATTGTTCTGAGACCTCTCTGCGCAGGCTTCTCGCTGCTGCACCCCGGCCGGGTGCACCCCTTCGTGTACCCGTACCCCTACGCGTACCCCTACGCGTACCCCTACCACCACCACGCCAACGGCAACCTGGACCTGCACGCGGCGGAGCACCTCAGCCAGACGTGGCCGCCGCGGGGCGTTGTCCGGGGCGGGGGCAGACGCACCGCCTCCGCCTTACAGCACGGCCCCGCCGCCGGCGCGCCGCTGCCGCGGGTGCTGAGCTCGCCCACCAACCGCAAGGGCAGACGCGTGCTCGACCCGCTGCCGCACACCGCCGGTACGTTGCCAGCCATTTCTCATACCGGAAGGGGAGAGGTGCCAAGGGACTTCGGTCTCCGCGACAGGGACCAGATGGTATCGAAATCAAAGTGACGAACCAGAACCACCCCTGCGTTCAGGTTCCGCCTCGGTGCAGTCGAGGAGTAGCGCCGGCGCGGGGGGCAGCGACGCCTCCGAGAATCGACACAAGATGCCGCCACTGCCGACGACCAACGGCGTTGACCACCACCACCACTACCACCACCTCCAGGTGGGCGCCGCTGGGACGGGTTCAACAGGCGCCGAGGGGTGATTGGTTTGACAGGGTGGCGGGTGCTGTATGGGTAAGGCAGGGCCCAGTTACTCTACTCACCTTCAGGGCTGCACGGAGACCTGAGGGGAGGGGGAAGAGCGTTTACTTTACGTGGGCCATAAAAGATTAACGGGTCGGGATCGCGTGAGTCGGCCGAAGCTGACCCGAGCCATCTTACCCCGCACCGCGCACCGCGCCCAGCCCGTTTCGAGGCACTCAATTATTTTGTACGTCCAAGACGTGGGAGTAGGCCGTAGGGTAGGGTTGCCTTGGGCCGGGGATTGCAGGCAGAGAGAGGGAGAGGGAGAGAGAGAGAGAGAGAAGAGAGGAGACGAGAGAGCGAGAAGGAGGAGGAGAGAGAGAGGCGAGAGAGAGAGGCGAGGCGAGAGAGGAGAGAGGGAGAGAGGAGAGGAGAGGTCTGGAGAGAGAGGAGAGAGATAGAGAGAGAGAAACGCCCTTTTGTTGCAGAACGGCTCTGGGGAGCGGATAGTCCGCCGACGAGCGTCCTCGAGAGCCGGCGTGGTGGAGGAACGGGGTCGGCGCAGGCAGCAAACAGCAGCAGCTGCGAGCTAGCACCACCGCCAGGCCGCTGCAGCGACGGCCAGGGGGGCCTGGCCGCCCACCCGCCGCCCCCGTCCGCGCGGCCGCCCCGGGCCCGCCTACGCCGCCCCACAGAGCCGCCCGCGCTCGGTGGCGTCCGAGCACCCGCCCCCCGTGGAGGCCAGTCTCCGCCGCCGTCCGCCTCGTCGACTCGAGGTATGTAGGCGACTCGGTTGGACTTGGAGGCGGAAGCATCGATGCTGGTCGATGTCCGCACGATAGCGTATGACAGTGTGCGTCCCCCCCACAGTGGGCCAGAAAGACCGGCGAGGCAGCCAAAAAAGTCTACAGACGCGTTTTGAGCTCCAGAAGTCGCTACATGGGACTCGAATCGAACGTGTGACCCCGCTCGACCTTGGGAAAAATTCTCGAAGGTTGTGTCTGTCTGTCTCCGTCTGTCAGTCCGTCCGATCCCGCGGTGTGTCGGTTGTGAGTGTTTCTGCGCGTGAAGTGCCGGCAAGCCGCGCTGGAGCGGTTTCACGCGCTCCCCCTGCTCCTCACCCTTGCCATTGATTTCCGGTGCGATGCGGGGGCCCTCGCCGCGTCGCCGCCAGGGGTCGCCGCCAGCGGCCCGCGCATCAGCGCAGCTTGTCCGGCCCGACCTGCCCCAACACGACAGCGTCGCCCCCTAGGCGGGCCGGCCCCACACGTTACCCCTCTAAGGTCTCAGCGCTGAACTTTGCGGGGCATGCAGATAGTTTCCAGGAAGCAACCAACTACCGCTCTGT